>JAUCMX010000015.1:13049008-13496508 GCA_033459395.1 Hemibagrus guttatus
GATGAAAAAAAGAGCAGTTTTGTTGCAGGTTTTCTTCCTAATGATTCTTACTGAACATTACTCATGCTAACATCCGACAGTTACTAGGCTTATTTACCAGCTTTAAAAGACATGAGACCCTCCTCCAAAAAAACTATATAAGCAAAAAGATACATGACTTTAGCAGTGTTCAGCATTGGGTGTCTGTAACTTTTGTGACTACCTTTTTTTAAGGTCTTCTTTCTCACAATTATTACTCAACTAGTGTAACTTATGCTAATATCCCAAGGGAGGACCAGCTATTGACAGGCTAATGCAAAAGTTGCACCTTTAAAGTACATCAGATGACTTCTAACAATGAAAAATCTGTAATCTTTTTATCTAGAGACCTAAAAGCCTACCTTTTACTGAACTAGCATAAACTATGCTAACATCTTACAGGAAAGAACAAACTCCATGAAACTGCCTTAAACACCATATAGCTATAAGAACATGAGGCTACAAGAATGTTAGCAGAATTAATGAGGGACATCTAAAATTAGCCATTTGAAACTCTAGTTTAAAAAAAGTTAAATTATGGTAACATCTGACAATTGTTATGCTAATGTCCCATTTCGCTAATTTCTAAACAACTCATAGGAATATTATAGACAATGTTAGCAGAACTTACAGAGGGACATCTAAAGCTGTTTATGGCTCAGAACCAACAAACTTTTTACCTCACACTTTTTTCCATTAATAGCATAACTCAGGCTAACATCCAACAGAAAGGACCAACTGCTTGGCTGATGCCTACGTTACAGGCTTTGAATGGCGTGCACCAAAAGGTCTCACATGAGCAAGAAGCTAGGAGCATATAGCAAGAGATGTCTGAGGCTAATTCTGCACTTTTAACACTAGCCAGAGAACTCATTTATTAGCTAGCATGCACACTCTGGAGCTGGCACATAGAGATACAAGAGAAAAAAAATTACAAAGAGGAAGCAACTGAGCAGCTGTTTAAATTCACACGAGGGCCTGGAGGCGGCTTATCGTGTTTCTGTCAGAAGATATGACAACGAACACTCCTTCCCTAGAAACCTTTGCACCTATGCTTCTGCGCCCAAAACAGCCATATGTATAAAATGCTACTCTCTCTCTAACACACACATACATATATACAGACACTATATACACACATCGGTTTAAATCAACAGCCTTTTGAATTATTTATTGCCAGACAAAGACATTCATAAGCGGGCTGACTTGTGGTGTGATGCAGGGAAACGGAGCAGGCCTGCTGGAGATTTAAGAGCAAGGGAAATACAGTGTGACAGCAGTTTAGATCGACTGCAATTTCCCCATTATTTACATTCCCCACATGAGAGAGAGAGAGAGAGAGAGAGAGAGAGAGAGAGAGAGAGAGAGAGAGAGAAACTCAGCATAAAGTCATAGAAGAGACTCAGACACACATAATAACAGAAGTTTTACTTCTCACCAGGGGGCTTCTAATCAGTATTCATGTTTTTATACTGAATTAAAATAAGCACATCCTATAGAGCCTGACGGCTAAGAGTCGTGTCCTTTCAGATGTCCTGTTCTGGATTGTTACTAAGCAAATTTAGCGCTTGCTATGTCCACGGCTGATTGACCAGTACACAGTTCATTTGCTAATAAGTTTGTTAGGCATAACTATAGCTCATGTCTCCTATAACTAGGATAAAATATCAAATCTAGAACCTCTACGATGGGGGTCAAAATTGTATTGCCATATTCTATAAATATTTTGTCATAGACTCACCGGCATCTTTAACAGGAACCCCTGCACATTCATGCAATTATCCAATCAGCCAATCATGTGGCAGCAGCACAACGGATCAAACACGTCAACAGCTTCAGTTAATGTTCACATCAAACTTCAGATTGGGAAATGTAAGCTCAGTGACTTGGTGGTACCACACGCCAGCCACTCTGGTTGCAAAAGCTCCACCAAATGCTTGATAAGTCATTTCTCTTTAAGTCATTAAAGCTACAAATCATGCTAGTTTGTTTCCTCTTAGTCTCGGTGTGATTACTGCATCTCACAGTGTTGATGCTGACACAATTTATCGTTCAATCCTAATTTACCCTTACACGAAAAGTATAAATCCTTTCTTCCCTGTCTGATGGGGGTCATCCAGTGTCCAGGAACTCGAGTATCACCACTGACATACCTGCCTTCCCGTGAGCCAGTAAATCCTCAGCCTGAGTCTCAACAGCAACACAGAGCACATGGACACCATGTGTAACATCACACCATAACCTGTTTCCAGTGGAGGAACAACAAACTCCTCCTGACCCCTAGCTCTCGTGTGTATGTGTGTGTGTGTGTGTGTGTGTGTGGACCACTCTTGCTGGACAGGAAGACTAACCATGGAAAGAATTCACACTGATTTACAGTTCAACCTCGACAAGCTGAGGATAGAGGTAGCATTTTTCCTTACTACCTCTTAAATCAGCGAAGGCATCTCTTGGGTTTACAGCTAAAAAGATCAATAACAGCCGTTTGAAGTGGAGGGAAGAAAAGGTTCAGGATTGTGTTCGAGCGGCGTGCGTTTCATCCAGCACCATCCACATCTGTTACGGATAAAAAAATACCAGGGCAGCACGTGGATGAAACTTGTTCTTGCTGCCGTTTAGCTATCACATGTGAGACAAGAATGCGAGAGCTGTTCTGTGACCAAAGCGCCGAGATTCCTTCTGTACATGGAGTCCACTCCTCCGCTGTGATTTTATAAAGACAGTTTGCTGTGTTATGTGTCTCCTGAAGAGTTGGCAGTTTAAAGGTAGAATACACACAGTCACAGATCATTAGACCCGCCGCTGTACTGTACTGTGTGGGTAAGCAGAATGTGACAGCTATGGTAATGCACAGAAAGACACACACACACACACACACACACACAGAGAGAGAGAAAGAGAGAAAGTGATAAAAGAGGAGATGAAGATAAAGTAAGTGTCGAAAGAAAATGTGTTGAAAATACCAATTTTGGTATCAAGTTGAAAATGAAAGATTACGAATAGCTGTCATTTTTAAATCCAGTACACTGGAGAGCATTGTTCAAGAAAACTCACTAAACATTCAAATAGTGTTACTTTTTACACACACACACACACACACACACACACCAAAAGTATTTTCATACCGATTAGTCCATCTGCTGAGTCTGAATCAGGATGAAGTCAATACTTTTGGTTTGATTTGTTTTCACACTGTGTATAATCAAACAAACAAAAAAGGAAACAGAAATTTTAGCGAATGCAATGTGTAAGAACGTGCTTTATGAACTTCCTTCATCCTTTGTTCAGAAATATGGCAATGGAAAAATGTAAACAAGCCTTTTCTAAGTGTAGAAAATAAGTTAGAAAAAAAGGTACTGATAATTACATAAATAACTGCTTTCATCAGTCCATATCTCCATCATTGTTCATCAGTCCTTCAGCTCAGTTTGTGGCAGTTTGTGGCTCAGTTTAACACCTCAAAGAAAAAGCAGCAACCAAAAACACATGGCATGTTTGGTTCACTCAACTTGGAGCTGAGTCGAATCTAAAGTTCACTTGAAATTGGACAGAGACTACCATGCTCAGGCGCTCTTGGACTGGTTAACAATTGTGACTGTTGTGTTGTCACCTGCCTGAGGAACCACAGCAAAGATGAAAATACACCAGGCCTCCGTTCAAAAGAACTAAACACTGCACACCAAAACAAAGATCTACTATAGAAGATAATCAAAGCCCTGCAAGACTTTATCTGGATATAATGGAAGCCCAAATTACTTGGTTTGGTCCACCAAACAAATCAATGTTTTATATTTGCAAAGTCCGTGATATTTAAAAAACAATAAATATAAAAATCAAGATCACAGGGTAGAAGCCACAAAGCATGTCTGTGAAGAAATATGGAGAATTCGATCACACTGAGGAAGTCCAGAAACCCTTGGGAGGAACCTTGTTTTTGCCAGCAATACTTAGACCTCTTCTTTTTTTTTTTTTGGTCACTATTCCACACAGAGTAGACTGACCGGTAAACAGAAAGCTTTAACCACAAACTTGTTCCTGCTTTACCACTACAGACTGCTGACCCAGCATTTTTCTATCCCTTGTGAATAAGATCCCAAGGTACTTAACCTTCTATGCCTTTGGCAAGCTCTCTCCCCTCACTTGAAGGGAGCGTCCCACTCTTTTCCAGCAGAGAACATGGAACTGATGATTTTAATCCCAGCAGTGAGAGGTGTTTGATTGCGTTTTTTGTATATGTTACCTACAAAGATACAAAAAAAAAAAAGCAATCAAATTCCAGAAACACTTCCAACATGATCTTGATACAGGCGGGTGTTGCGCCTTACTGGCATGATTTTGAGCAACAATGTTGCCAAAGCCAAGAAAAGAAAATATATCATTATACATCTCGGCAAGAAGTAAGCAAATAATATAGCACTCAGTCAGCTTTCATGGTTTGGGCTCCCTAACAGATCAGTGGCTCTGAAATCGGCCAAATTACAACCCACCTGAAACAAAACTACAGCGCTGATTGGAACTCAAACAACATTACAAAGTAAAATGAAATGTTGGCTGGCCAAAAAATGTCAGCGCTCCATGGAAGCTTGGAGGTTGATGAAACAATAAGAAGTACTGTGATGAGGTACGGACTTCGGCAGAGTCTAGAAACACGTCCAAAGAGCAAAGACCACACCAGCAGTGTGAACCAAAAGATACACATTCTTTTTTAAAAACTCTCTTTCCAACTTAGTTGTGTACATTTTCCATCAGTGTATAAACTCACACTGTATATGTGACTAACAGACGACTGAAACTGGTCGAGCAGAGAGGAAAAAGAGGAAGACCCAGCCTTTTCCCCTAGACAGCATTGACAACTGAGTGGATGTGGAACTGTCAGGATTCAAACTCCCAATGATGCAACAAAAACAGAGAGCTGCACCATTGAAAAAAACACACAGAATAAGCTATAAATTTCAGCACTTCTCCAAATATTGAGAAATTAACAGACCAGTTATGGGAAAACAAGAGGTGTTGCACATTGATTTCTCGTCTGCTATCAGAAGGGGTACAACAAGTGGTCACGTAAGGCACGGACACACACATGCAAATACAGTAGTTTAGCGAATACCTTTATGATATTTTAGGGAGATGGGAGAGTGCAGGTTTCGTTTTAAGAGTTAACTTCAAACTTACCTTTGCTATAAATATTTTTCCCATTGTAATATTGTTGTATTGAAAGATTTAATTCTGACACTATTACAAACTCCTTCCAAAAAAAGTTACATTTCCTCTTTAATAGTGTTGAGTTCACCTAAACACACACTGCAAGACAGATGTACCATTATTGTCACACCAATAAAGCACCTTTGAGTCATGAGTGGAGAAAGAGAGAGTGAGAGAAAATGAACAGATCCCTTTTTCACTCAGCATTCCCATGCCTGAAGACGAGAATAATGTGTTAGGAGGGAAAAAAGGCTTTCAGTAAAATGACAGATAAGAATCAAATGCAGCTCTGTGCACATAGTGAGTGAACCGAGAGCACATAAAAGCTCGTCCAGTGAAGCAGGTTTGGTTTCATTCGCGCTCAAAGAGACGCTCAGTATTTGGGGTGGCACTGGAGGAGGCACGGTTTAGCCTAGGCTCTATTCTCCCATTCGCAGTGGGAAAACATTGGCGGTTGGGAAGTGATACTCCCAGGACTCCAAGAAGCTGGTCTCGCTGTGATTAGGTGGAAAACAGCAAAAGCTTTAAGGTGCTTGTTTTACACAAAGCCTAACGCTATCAGATAGAGCCGTTCAATGGGCTTTCTTTGCCAATACCGAGTCTTAGCGAGTAGCCTGTAAGGCTCGACGGGGGGCGTGGTGTTACCTAACGATGAATAAACAGTCTTTTTTAGAAGCAGGGTGTTGTTTTTTTTCTTCCTATCTCTGATATGAGCATTCATCGTTTGTTATACAACGTGTCACTTCAAGCTGTGTAACTGCCTCACTCTGCCCCGAATGAATGAGATATTAACATTGAGAGCCAGGGCTCACAGTGGGGCATTAAACAGAGAGGAATGTGTTTTTGTTTGATTTTTCTCCCTCACACACACATGCTGAGAGCAGAGTATAATCACAGCACACAAGTTGTGAAAGGCCAGAAACTACACACCTCTGTGCATTGGATGGAAGCATCTGCACTGTTCTGTACTGGAATGTATATCTTTATTAAAAATGCTTCAGATCGTCTAGAAGCCGGGATCCACGCCATGAGGACGACGTTTGTACCATGTGAGCACACTACGCTACTCACTTCTGTTCTGTAATGTTTTTTTTTTTATAAAAAAAAAAACAAAAACAAAAAAACACACCACCTCATATTGCTATCAGTGTGTATAGTATGGCATGTTCATGGACAAATTAGTCCACGAGCATCCTAATAATGCTTACATTACAGGCTTTTCCATGTAGCAATCATTATTTTGCCTTAACCAACCGTACAAATAATTTGAGCTCTAAACAAAGATAAGATTAATTAAAGGTGTTATGACTAAATAACGCTGTATTGTACTTTGTTTGAGTAAGGTACTTGACAGCTATAGAACATCATATGCTGGATGCTGGATAATGTTAATTTCTGATTGGCTTGCAAAACAAATATGCTGCAAATGTAACCATGACAATCAGCAATTATAATGCTTTTGGGCAGGCCTACATTTGCTACCACAACTAAATGAATCATAACAATATTCTCCAAAAGCTCCAGGGTCTCTGATTGGATCCTGACTGTTACATGTTCTCCCTATGGGTGCACATGTGAAATCGGACAATCTTGACTAGCAGTGACTAGAAGGACTGGAGGCAAGGATCCAAATCTGGAGAAAATGATTACAAAACGTAGTTACAGCCAAAGGATCACCAAAACCCTGAAATACACAACTAAAAAGCAGCTTTCATTTGCATGCTTTTATTCAGACATATTCAACATCTAACAGCATGCACAAATCTTTTGATATTTGTTTGCCGTCTGAGCCCTGCGACTGAGTCACAATTCAGAACTTCCCTTCAGGCGACACAGGCTATCGACGAGCGCAATTCCTCAAATCTATCCGTCGTTAATATTCATGAGCTGCATGGTGCCGCAACCAACCAGAATACGGACGAGCTGATGCATATTGTATAAGGGACCTTTGTATGTCAGCCCTGACAATTTTGAACACGACACGAGGTGGTGGGGGTGAGGTTTTTGTGGTATATTCAGCAAGACGAAATTAGATAAGGGGACATGTGGAGGTCGGAGCGGGGCACAGGGCTACGGCACGGAGTAGGGATGACGGACAGTACCGTTAGCGGAGTTCCAAATTGGTAGACGAGAGTTTATGGAAATGGTAGAAGTGTGGATATGTGCACAGTCCACAAGGCACCAGTGCAACGTTTGTGTGTGTGTGTGTGTGTGAGAGAGATAGAGAGATAGAGAGAGAGAGAGAAAGAGAGAAAGAAAGAAAGAAAGAAAGAAAGAGAGAGAGAAAGAAAGAAAGAGAGAGAGAAAGAAAGAAAGAAAGAAAGAGCACTGCAGGGGACTGCCTATTATAGCAGAGTTTTATTAATAGGCCTTTAATGTAGTAGCCATATCCATCTCTGCCACACACTCTACAGAGAGGCTCGGCTTATTGTCAGGAAGGAGAATGCCTCTGAGACATGCACTTTCTCTCTCTCACTTACCCACAATCCCTTCCTCCCACTCACTGTACTGCAAATGCAGAAATACGGTTTCTAGCATTAGAAGTAATTGAAATCCATGCAGCTAAGACAGATCCGTAAACATGGCTTTCTTAAAGTGATGCCCTCGTCTCTTTCTTTTTGTCTAAGCAATCACCATTATTCTTTTCTCTAGTAATCTATTACTGCAGTTTTTTCTCTCTCTACCACCACGATCAACACCACCACATCCCTTTCACTGCTCCACCCTCCCTCACTGAGCCATTTATGTATATGCTAATTACATTAATCAACAGAAAAAGTGCTTATTAAATCTGCTAATTGGTATGTAAATAAGTTCCTCCTGACACTGGCAGGCGCACAATCACTCTAATTTAAAATAAATATAAATATGTCAGTTTTCATTTAGAAGGAAAAAAATAAAACAGCACTCCGTCAGCATCGTTGCTGCTATTCTGTCTTATTTTTCTCCGAGTTCTGCCTAGAGCGTCCAGACCCATCCGTCTCCCACAGCAGAGATGCCAGTTAAACCCGATCTCCACTCCCGCTGGCCGATCGATAGCTAACCAAAGAGGCAGGCGAAGGTGAAAGCGAGTTTGAGAGCAGTGTCATTTTCTATGTAATGGAAAAAGTAATCGCATCTTTTCTCACTCTCTCCTTCTCTCACTTTTTCCCCCTTAGACGGTGATTTGAGGTGATAGCCAAGCAGACGGTTCAGATTCAATACCGTTGACATTCTTAGGAAATCACTCTGACCTAAAAGCTTCATGTGACTGCCTTTTTACTAACTCCATAAACCATGCCACAAATGATGCTACAAGGTGTTATAAGTACCCCAAAGAGAGGGATTACTAAAGACGTCCTATCGTTGGAATCATTGTTATTTAAAATCTCATCCAGTGGGGTCTAATGACGGTTAAAATAATCAAACCAGCTCCCTTTTGGGGCGTCTCAAACTGAGATATCTGTCGCCTTGCAATGCGGCTATCCCACGTTAAAGGCTTACTTAAGCGAAGGAGCGACAAATTCAATTACATCTGCTGAACCACCCCTCCCCCTGCACTCGTCACCGGTGTTTTTCCTCAGATTAAGCCTTAATCTCTTTCAAAGGGCGTATCAATAATATGACATTTTCCATCACAATAGAAATGAATAAACGCCAGTCAAACCTTTCTTCATTATTCCCTCACACCCCCCACCATCCCCTCTCTGTAGTGCGAGTCGCTTTTGATAGCTCGTCCCTCTCTGTCAGCCCAACACAGGAGACTCCAATTTGAATACAGTAACACAGCCCCCTATTTATTAAAGCTTGGATTAACATGACAGGCAGTTTTGTCTGGGGAGTCTTTAATATGGCTCAGAGAAGCGATCCGCGAGACAGTAATGGCTTCGGGATAATATACTTGAGTGATGCCGCTTGCTTGGCGCTCCAAAGCAGAACAATGGAGGAGTATGTGGGCCGTGAACAGGAAGGTGGGATTGTAGTATCTGGAGAGCTGGGAATATGACTGTGTCTCTGTCTGTCCGTCTGTCTGTCTGCCGTTCGTCTGGCTGTCTGAGTAAAACAAAAGGAAGCGAAGCAAACAAAGCGAACTGCATGCAAAGGGTGCATTTGCATGCTCTGTTCTTCTCTCCTCTTCCTTTTTTCTCTCTCAGCAGTGATAAACTTGGCCTTGAGCTCTACAAAACTCCAAGCTAGAGTTGTCAGGATTGTAGTTATGGCTGATGGCATCCTACTGTTTCACTCTATTTCTCTGAATCAAAGCTGACGACTGCTGTACTAAAATGCTGCTAGACAAAATGGCCCATCTGCCCTCAGACCCACATTACACAGAACATGACACAATATCTCTGGATATTAAGTTTGGCATTGGATCTTCTTGTATTTATAAAGCCATTCCCAACCTGAAAAGATTGTACCAATTCACTACTGCCACAAACTCAGGGATTTCTACAGAAGTGCAATAGTAAGAAAACTGACAAGGGCCTAATGTACACCTCTGAAACTCCTCCCTATTCAGTACATTTTCCTGCAGGTGTACGTAATGTGAAGGGCCGATAGGCTCAGAGGTCTGTTCTGCGATCAAACACACATCTGTTGCTCTTATCCGAGATTGGGAATTCAGGGGTGGGGGTGAGGGGATTCTTCCGAAACCCCTGGATTCCAATTAGACCCTCTCTCTCTACTCATGGCAATGCACCAGAAGCCAAGATACTGGATGCAGCAGTACAGTGAAGGTGGGATAAAGAGAAAACTGGGTCGATTAGAGGAAGAGTCAAAAGGAAGAGACTAACCACTAACCACCAATTCAGTGGAGAACGATCATAGCTATTTGGTTGCTGTGGAGTTTTGGTGCAGATGTAATCATGATCTCTGTTAAACAATACCCCTGTGGCTTTCAGAGAACATCAGTGGTCAGGATGGGCAACAAAAATAGCATATCAAGATATTCCAGTGATACACAATATGCAATACAAGCTTGCCAAAAAACATCCATCAAACTGTAAATGTGTTAAAACATTGGGTTTTAGTGATATTTCTTATTTAATGTCTACAAAAATTAAAAAACAAAAACCCCAAAAAACAGTAATTAAAAAATGTTACATTTTGTAATTTTACAGATTGCGTACAAATACTAAAAAGATCATTTTTAATTAAAAAAAAAGGATTCAAAAATAAGAACTAAGAATAAACGAGATTTTTTTGTCCTGAACCAAGTAAAGCCCAGCTCCAGGGGGCAGTGGTAGCTCAAGTGGTTAAGGCTCTGGGTTGTTGATCGGAGCATCGGGGTTCAAGCCCCAGCACCATCAAGCTCCACTGTTGGGCAATTGGGCAAGGCCCTTAACCCTCTCTGCTCCAGGGGCGCTGCATCATAGCTGCCTCTGCGCTCTGACCCCAACTTCCTCAGCTGGGATATGCGAAGAAAAGACTTCCACTGTGCTGTAATGTATGTGTGGCGATAATTAAGGCTTCTTCTTTCCTTTTGATCCTTTTGGTTGGTTCGCATGACCTGAGTCAGCACTCTCAAAATGTCTAATCTTTTCGTCCGATCACAATCATAATACTATCGGGATCTAAGTAACAAATCAACAAGTCTTGGTGAAAGACTCAATGACTGCCAAGTGTAGAGAGAACCTTTGCAGAATAAAGATCAGATGTTTCAAATCCATCATCACTTGCACTGTCTCGCTCCTATCCCTTCTCACTATGCAGTATAAAATGGGCCAACAGTGTACAGGTTCACGTAGATCCAAAAGACTAAACAATGATTCATTAAAGAAGCATAGCAATGTGTGTTGTCATAAGTATAGCTCCAGCCTGTAGTTAAAATCTGCTACAAGTTGATGAGTGTATGTATTTACGACATCACTGAGTTGTTAGCTAGGCATATATATTATATATATATATATATACACACATATATACATACATACACACACACATATATACCCATACATTATATATATATATATATATATATATATATATATATATATATATATATATATATACACACATTATATATATATATATATATATATATATATATATATATATATATATATATATATATATATATATATATATATATATATATATATATATATATATATTTTTTTTTATTTTATTTTTTTTTTTTTGTATGTGTTGCTCGGTCTTGGTGCTGGGTCCATGCTGTGCAAAAAGCCTCTCTGGGCTGCACCAGATAAGCAGGTAATTCATCAAGCCTGCCTGCCAAAGCTTATCATTCCTTCACAAGGATTCAGGCTCTCCCTGGCAGCACTCGGAAAAGTCACCTGCATTCCACACATCTCCCTCTCTCGCCCTCAATTACCATGATGACATTAGGCTGATCCTGGTAGATGACAACAGAGAGAAGATGCGTCTCAGCCTTGTCATTCTTGCCGTTGTTTCTGTGGCAAGTTAGCTCAACAACCAGGCTTGGCAGGGTTCTCTGATATTTTTCAGACATAGTGTCAAATCACATCAGTACTGAGGATGACCGAGTCTCTCATTCAGAGAAGTGCCATAATCTAGGCAGGAAGAGCAAAAAGCAGGAAAGGGAGAAATATCACCTTTCAAGACGCATTAAAAACCATGGATGCATTGATACACATTTTCGAGGATTACTCCAGTCCTGTGTAGGCAAAGTTGTCGAAAGAGAAGACACACAGGAAGAAAGACCGAGAGAGTGTGTAGGAGGGGAGAAGTGATGATTGAACCATCACGTTGTGGCTCATTAGAGGCCGAACATGCTGTGGTTTTGCCTGGTACAGTCAATCAGGGAACGTTGAACTCTGCATCACAGCAGGGAGGCTAGGACTGCCGTGCCAACTCCAGGATGTCGGACCCAGTGGGGAGTCCATCTTGTACACCAAGAGCGCTGCCAATCATTTGCTCTACAGTTCCTCACTTGAGAAGCAATCACACGCCCTCTTAGCCAAGAGCTAGTGGGCTGCTAACATCTGGCCTGCAGTGGCAAATCGAAACATGAACAGGACCCCAAACTGACAAAAACCTCTGCATGGCACATGCAGGAATGTGCAAAATCGGTCCCGGGTGATCTAAAGGGCAAATATACAAGTCATTGACATTTGCTAGAAATAACGGACCATTCATTCATGGCGGCATTGATGGTGGTCCATTTGCGCCGAGCGATTTTCAAGCCTCTCCATTAGGATTGTAAACGGGGAGAAACTGCCCTTGGCTTTGCCCCGTGGCAATTGAGCCTCAAATTGAGGCTCGGCTGGATAGCTTCGGCATCATTCGGTCACAGCACACTGGGTCAGTGCAAAAAATTGCCTCTATGGAAAATAGTGCATCTTTCTTTTTCCTGTCTCCACTTCTGTATGCTGCTGTCTCAGGAGGCAGCCAGACGAGCTTGTGACGCCCTGTGAACAGCACAGAATCAACACGCAGCACGACGGCCTGTCTCCCCGTAAATTACCCCGCCTCTCCTCGATCCCTCAAGTTCTCAGACACAAACTGCCGACAGGCGCATTTAGCATTGTCTCCCAGCTCGATTAATGAGATGTTCGACTAATAACTGCTGATCTGTTTCCACCTGACAAGCTGTACACTTGAAAGGTAACTCTTTTGCCTCTTGCTTTCTTTTTCCTTCACTGGCATTATGCAGCGCTTTCTGTTAATATACATCTGCAGCCATTTCTCTGAGGGTGTTAAGGTATGACTGGAGTGAGATCAAAGGCTGCAGAAAAAGAAAGAATTAAAAAAAAAGAAAAAAAAAATAATTTAGCTCATTGAGGGATGGCTCGAGCTAGAAGAGGTGTTTGTTAGATAGACTGCAGACGGCGGCTTGTAGAGGATCAAATAAGCCTTGGTTTAAACCAGCAACTTGGGATAAGTCAGATTGGGGACCCCATGGTTACCATGAGTCATAGGACAATACTAAAAATGTGGCTGTTCTGTCCATTCCTTACTCATTCGCTTTCTCTATTTGTCAGAAGAGGTGATTAGCTGTCAGCGCCTCCGTGAAGAAAGATAACCTACACACACAGACAGGCTTTTACCTCAGGCAGCAAGCAAGGGAGTGCAATCGTACAATCTGACACATATACAAGGCACTCACATGGCTGGCAATCACGCCGTGTTGACCGGCACAGACATATGGAAGCATTCTACACATCCTCTCTTGATCATGCAGCTTTCAGCAACTCACCAATGGAGCTGTCACACATGCTCAAAATTAGTCAACTCCAGATTAAAAAAAGGGGGAAAAAACAGAAAAACAGCACAGTAATTGTTAAGAAAGAATTTTATTCTGTATTTGCACCTGCAGCTAAAAATTGGGTTGTCAAAGATATGATAAAAGTCTCTTTCCCTAGCGTTTCCCAGACGCTCTAATGCGTATTTGCTCAGACCAAAGACGAACATTTACATCCGTCAAACTTCAGTGCTGCTCTGTTGGAAGCCTTCCTTTTTGTAAGAAAATTCCTCATTGAAATGTACATACTACAGTGAGGTGCAAGTGTGTGTGTGTGTGTGTGTGTGTGTGTGTGTGTGTGTAGCAGTGTGCGAACATCTTCACATCTCGCCCACTTTCATTACTCTCTGCATTTAGACAGCCTCCTTTCAAAGGGGTCAAAAAGCATTCTGAAGTTCCTGTACAGATTAATCAGACATTAACCAGAAAGCCTGCATGAGGAGAAAGAGCAGAAGAAGAGTAACCAACCAAGGAAAACAAGAGAGAGAGAGAGAGAGAGAGAGAAAGAAAGAAAGAAAGAATTAACAACCATAAATAATTGAATGAAGGGATGGATGGAAAGAAGGAAGGGAAGAAGGATGGAAGAAATGAAAAACAAAAAGTAAAAAAAATAAAATAAAATGGAGGGACAATGGAAAAACAAAAAAAAGGAAGAGAAGGAAAATAAGAAATCAAAAGGAAAAGGTAAAAATAAAGAAGAATTGTTGTTGTTGTAACATTGCAAGAATTGTTGTTGTTGCAGAAACGGTGTTAATTGTGATATGGCCTCCGATCCCTCAGAGGGGACTTTGGGGAAATCGAATGCGTGAGAGACAGAGGCACATTATAAGAAATGGAATAGTAGAAGCTCTGCACAAAGTCTCCATGGACTTAATGCCGTAATGTTTGTGTGTGTGTGTGTGTGTGTAAGACATGGGCAGTGTGTGTAGACTAAGCCAGTATTAACAAAGCACACCAGCAGATCCTATAACAAACATGTTAGTGATGCCATTACATAAGCCGACCAATGGACTTATTTATACAGAGCCTCCACTGACTAGAGTTTAGACCAGAGAGAGAGAGAGAGAGAGATCTCGCTGCTTCTGAGTATGTGCCTTAATTGAGTACAAACAGAATGCGTCCACTAATTAATGTTAATCAATTTACTGCAAAGAGCCATTATGAATCAAAACCATGGGAAACATGCACACTCATTAGAAACAAGCTCACTGAAAGAAAGCATAATCATACTGCTTTAACCTTAGATGAGGCTTAGACTGCCAAAATATCAAGCAAGTTAGAAGAACATCAGCCAAATTTATACAGCATTCTGTACAACAAAATCTGAGCTGCATCCATCCATCCAATACATCCAGACATCCATCCTTCCATCCCAAAAAGTAGACGTACCAATATGGAATTTTCATGTCATAATAATTGCCTAGCCTAAACTTATCGTTTGGAAAGCTACTTTTTAGGGTTTTCACACTTTCCCAGTCTGCAGTCAGGAACGATTCTGGCCTCGTTTGGTGTCAGGGCTCGATCACTGGTTTGCTTTTATATAGGAATGTATTCTTACCAGTGGATCTGTTGCACAATTCTAATATGCAGGTTAGCAAACTGGTAGACCCTACAATATGCTTTTCCTCTGGTCCCAAGTGGTGAAGAGAACTGTTTTGTGGACGTATGACGTCATTGTGCAGGAATTCCTACAGACAAGGAACTGTTGCTTTTATGCATCACTAAGGTGTTCCAGCAAAAGTGTGAAATCAACCACAGTTTAAGCTCCTGGCCAAAAATGGGAGATAAACGACAATCAGCTAATGCAAAAAACAAAAAAAACAAAAAAACAAAAACAGCTTACATACAATGCCTTCCAGTATGCAAACTAAAATATGATCACAAGCACTTGTTCATCAAAGTGAGAAGTAAATATTGATGCATAGTATTTTGGTGAAGCTCATGCCTACCCGAGTCAGTTTATTTTCCCATAATATCACGGTGACAGCCGGATTAGAATGTAACGGATAAAAATACAATTTGCATCCAATTTCCCAGTCTATTATTTTAACTCCAGGAGTAGCTTTTTCTTGAGGAAAGCTTGCACAATATCACCTGATCACACCTTTTTTTTTTTTTTCTTTTTTTTTTTTAACAAATAAAAGAAAATCCTTTTTCATCCAATAGTGCTGATAATGACAAACGCCAACAAAGGCCTCAAAGACGTATTTTGGTGCCACACTGAGAGTAAGACCTTAAACAGCTACGAAGAAAGAACACAAAGACTCAGAATCAGAAAAGTCCCTCGGGCTGCCATTTTTAAATTATGCAAAGAAATACATGAAAATTAATAATCTAATCTGTCTAATCAGCTATTTCAATGTGTTGGTTACTGTAGAGATTTAAAAACCAGCATTTTCCACTGACTCTGGAGAGCAGCCACGGAAAAGCGATCTCTGTCGAGATTATGGCTTGAGGTTGCATGTTTTTGTCTTTTTTAAGAGAAGGATGGCTACAGGCAGTTATCACATAGGCAGACAAGTATCAGTGCTGCTTTGTTGCAGTAAAATCTGATCCAAAGGCAAATGGCTTGCTCCACATGACATCAACTTGAAGGTGAGAGCAACATCAGATCTCAAGACAAGTGTGTGATTTCTGAAGCTGAAGGACAAAAAAGAGATCTGTATCTCAGCATCATCTTTGTTCTGGTTTTATGCTTAACTTGCTATTTAAGACAACAAGACACAAAAAGAAATGACAACAAGACAGAAAGGAAAAGGTATCTGAAAGCGTTGGTAGGCAGCTTCTGATTTCTTCGGTCCTCAGACATATGAGGATGCGCCTGAACCGAAGTGTGATCACGGCTATCTCTGCAAAATAAGCAGTGCGATCCAAATCGAAGCGCCTAATAGGTTTTATAGATCAACGGCATAGATTTTTCCCCTTCTCCTCGCTGTCTCTATTCGTTTCCTGACTTAAGTTTAATTCAGCTCAATTAAATCAACCCTGGCAGCCCCAGAGTTCAGCGAGAGCTCTATCAGCCATCAGTCATATGTAGAAAAAGGCCCCTCATGCAGGTGACCTTGCAGACCTTCTGTCCCCCGCCCCCCCCCGTGGACAGGAACAGGCCCTTGTTAGACCTGCTATTCATCCGAATGACCCAGTCGATACTCAGAGGGAGTTTTCCTGCGCTTTCCCCCGAGACTGGGGGATTTCAAGGTGACAAGAAAACTTTCAGCTGCGGTGAGTTTCAGAAGGTCTGATTGCCGCTGTGACTCAATTAACCCCCTGCCAGAAACCGAGAGAGATGGTGCCCGTCAGATTCGGCGAAAAAACTCAGGGAGAGGAAAAGGCATCTTATCAACTAATTGGAAAAACAAGTTGTTTCTGTAATGGCGAGCAATGGGGTGTCGTTGTAAGGCTTCCGTGTAATGAAACCGTAATGTGAACCATGGGTTGGATTTGAAATTGCACATTCTTTGTGGCTCAGGAGTGTAGTGGTTAAGTAAAACCATATGCCCCGGTTTAAATCCAATGCCACTCATTGAGGAGGTGTCATCGAGGAGGCTGTTGTGTAGCGGACTCTAAAACCACCAAGGCTAACAGGCAGCTCACCGCGCACTGTAACCACAAACCACAGTCCATGAGTCATCGGGCTAAATGCTGTCATCATCTCGCCACTTCACACTGATTTTCAGCTCCTACTGCACTCAAGCCACCTCTGTTGACCTCTTCTGAATGCACCATGTTTTGCATTTTTTTCTTAACATTTCTTAATGTACAGTGACACTTTTAACAGAAGAGAGTTCTGAAAGGCCGGGCGAGTTTCACCAGCAACCCACAAAAACGCAGATAACTCTATCTATCTAGATAATCATCTCTAGTCTCCGTCTCGTCACGTCAGAAAGACAGAAAGCTCTGGGTGAGCTGAAACTGTCAGTTTGAGGTTGTTCCTATGATGAACAATGTTTGATCGATTATTTAATCTGTTTGACTCCACAGGTTTTCCCCTTGCTTCCTCCCCCACCCACTTGCCCTTTGGTGCACCGTCAACACTGAGTACTGAGAAAGGAAAGAAAATGCAAATATGCATGGGTGCAAAACTACAGGCAAGAAATTCTACTCTTCACCTAGCAATCCCACACATCCATCATAAAACCCAGCCAAAAACTAAATTCAAGGGTAAAGTTAAACTGCCATTTCATCTGATCCCATCTAGCTTAATGTTCCTGGTCGTTGCTCTGTGGATCTTTTTTAGTGTTTAACTAACACATGATCTACAAATCAACATTTCATGAGTTACGATAAGCCAGCACAAGCTACAGAAGACACAGAACTTAAAGAAATTGCAAAGAATTGTCAAATAATTACGTTCCCGCAGACCATTTAATGGATTTAAAGCAAGCCTGCAGGGTATAAATAGGATAAACAGCCATGAGTGGCTGTAAAAAGAAATTTAAAAAAAAAAGTTCCTTCCATTCTTCATACACTCTTTGTATATTGCTGGAAATCACAGACCTTAATGAAAGTAAGCAGTTTTTTTTCTTAACTACAATTGATTCACATATTTCAAAGAGGTGCAGACGGAGGCTTTGATCAGCTGGGATCAGTCGCAAAAGCAGAGAAGTGAGGGAAAGAAAGTGCAAGAGCCTCGTGTCAACTCTAATCTACCTCGTCACTTCTCCTCTCTCTCACCTACACGTACTTGGTCACCATCTTCATCACTGAAGCTTCTTGCTTTGGCTCAGACACCATGGCTTAGGGGGGTGGCTCCTTCTGACCAGGGACACTCAAATTCAAATTCGAGAATATCCAGCTATATAAAACGCCTAGCTTAGAAAGATCTAGATAAGTAACTAACATGACTACAGTGACCTTTTAACGTTACAGTTCATTAATCATTCGTTATTAGTTCATGGCAAAGATGATTCTAAGTGGAAGATAATTTCTTCACATTAACACTTTTAGACACTTTTCTGTCCAATTGCCTTTGAAAATACTTTTTTCATCAATGACCTTTTCTAACAAGCCATGTCGTCACTTCATTAATCAGAACAGAGAGGGTAAAACAAAACGCTGTTCTTTCTCAGTAAGCTGCATTCAGGGTTAGGGTTATTATTAATAATTTAATAGTAAGTGCTTATAACTCGTTACAAGTCACAACAGCGGATCTGCTACGAATGCAACTATGATTTTTTAAAAAATAAATAAAACGAAAGAAATAAATCTGGACACTGAATTGCACGTTCTTCGGTTCTGCTACAGTACTTTTCTGTGCGATTTTTCCATTTGATCCGCTGACAAACTTTTGCTGGCTCTGCATTCACGATGTGATGACCTCTGCCTTGGACAACTGCTTGCACTGAAACAGAAAGATTAGCTACACACCTGGCCAGCACAACACCAGTGTGCACCTTAGGTGAAAATCCTCCTTGAGCTTCTGGGAAATCTTTACAGTTCTATTAAGTTGCATTAAGATGTCTGCAAACCTGACTGAGCTCTTAACCAATATCCCAGCAAATCTCGGGGTCTAATTGCAGGAGCTCGGCACCTAATACCCGACGGATTGGGCTGAAGATCTTTTTCAACCATGAAAAACGTGCTTGCCTCCTTTCTATTCTTCTTTTTCTCAAGGCTTTAGCGATCAATGCTGCCATCTGAGCCGTGAAAACAAAGCACCGAGATTCAGTCTGCCCTTTCTGAACTTCAACCCCCACAATCCATTGCTCTTCCCATGCAGACTGATGACAGAAGCGGACTGCTGCTTGTTTTGTAAGGTTCAGCAGGCCATGACCAGGATTACTCAAAAACCGGCGTCGAGCCCAATGATGGATTCCTAATCTCCATTAGAAGGCTGCGTCTGGGCGCGAGAAGTAATTGCTTTTCCTGGTGAGGTAAGAGCATTACGAGAATAAATACTGTGCTCCGCTTGTAGTCAGTGGCCGTGCACACCGATTAGGCCTTTTAATAAGATGAGCAATCTGGTGATAAAAATCAATTAGCCTGTCTTTTGAAGGGCGGCCTCACAAAAGGGCTCAACTGCTGTAGATTTACTTGGCGTTGCACTCACACGTGTTCTAAAAGCAACTTGCCCAGTGGTGTGGCTATGAAGATGGTGTAAACAGAAATGGGTCGCTAAATAACGAATCTGCCTCATTTTCCTTGGAAAAAAGAGACACCGCCACCAAAAAACTGAGCTCACCTGAAAGCTCAGTAATATAAAAAAAGACCAAAAGACCAGCACAGGTGTAACTCTTGCCTAGAGAGTCTTTAAAAATCAGGTCTTGCCCAGTCACAGTTTTGTGGCATTTTGCTTGTGTGTGTGTGTGAGACTCTGGTTCTGTCACCTCTCTTCACGCCTGCAGAAGGAAGCCGCTGAGCGTCTGCTGAGCTCCGCCTGTCCAGCTTTAACAACAGATTGAGAAAGAATCTGCTTGATTGAAACCCCCGGGTGCATCCAATCAAACTTCACTGCTGGACCTTCTTCATCAGAGGCAACAGAAGAGCATCATGGGAGCTGACACACAAGGTCCCGCAGGCATCCAGAAACTCGCTACAGTACTGAGAAGTTATGTTGTGGTGAATACATTGATCAATCAATAAACAAATTTAAGAAATTGGGAATGACCCAACTCAACAACCCAGCCTGTTTAACCAAAAACTGAATTTATCGGTGATGGTCTTTGAAAGGGCGAACACAGGTCAATGAGCATCAGACTCAACAAGCACAGTGGTGAGGTGGCAGGCACACTGAGAGAAGGGGGCTCTGTGGGTGAGGAGGATAAATTAATTAGTGCAGAAGCTGAAAAAATAAACGTTAGTGCGATGTAGTGATCACGCTGGGAAAAATACATTTCCCGCTGAGATCCATGCCCTTTATTGATCGCCACTAAATGCTCCAGCTGGCATGCCATGAAATATTCATATTTCAATTCTGACAGCTGTTTTTGGGAACTTTCCTAAGCAGCACTGCTCCATTATGGGACACTAAAACTCAATAATGAAAAAGAGCCATAAATAAACAGAGCATTCACTCAGGGTCGCACTTTGCTGGCTGCTGGGAGTCCAGGGGTTCCCTTAACAAAGAGAGATGGGAAATGGAAGGAGAGAGGGTGGGGTGGGGGAATGCCTTTGCTTGGCAGTCCCAGTTTTCAGGTTATTATGTGCCTTGGACATGGGATTTGGGAATGTTATGCATTAAACAATACTTCTTCATGTTGTAGAGAATGTCTGACTTTAGATTCTAGTTTCCCCAAACACTGCTTGACCACCACTTTACAAGTTCTCCTTACTGCAGAGTCAGCCGTCCTGGAGGTAAAGCCATACCTGATCCAGCTCCTCCTGGAAGGGGGGTTGGGGGGCGTGTTTCAGGCTGGACAAGCGTGTTGTAGTGCGTTAGAGAAGACGTTAACTCAGTCCAACTCTTCCTCTCAATTTTGGTTCTGCAGTAAGGACTATCTTTGAGAGCATGAAGACCAGTGCATTCACATCTATTGATGTCCACTACTGCTGGTTTAAACATAAGAAACTGATCAAAGAGCAAAACACAACCCAGAGCTGACAAAGAGGACATGCTTTTGTATTGCACACGAGGTCAATGGTGTGGAGATGAGCCAATAAATATTAGGATAAACCCAGCAATTAAATGTAGGGGATATTAGTATTTGCATAATGTCGCAATTATACCCCCCCCATCTCCATCAGACTTGGTAATCACTTGTCTCCAGCAGTTTAATTACAGCTCTGTGATGACTATTTAATGTGATTAGATGTTATACCTTATTGTTGCTGGTGGCATATTACATCAATTATATTAAAGACATCTTTGTCAGAACACAGGCACATGACAAGAAATGCAGAGGACTTTGTTAAGACGTGCCCATGTGAAGACTTTGTTGCGTGAATGAAATAATCTATACTACTTTTATGTTCACGGAACTGTGCAGCGGCGAAAAAAAAACACATCGGCTTCTTTTGCATAATTGTGGCAGAAGAAGTGTTTCGCTTTGATTGAACTGCAGCTTGGTAATTGTGGTGTAAACAGTCAGCTGTCACTGACACTCTGGATCTTCCTCACTTTCTGTTTAGCTTGTTTTAGCTATTTTCCCCCCCCGATTCGGAACGCAGGCATGCAGACCATAGTGTGATTGAAATAATTACAGGGTGTGTGTTACCTGTGTTGACTCTGGATCTCCTCCATCACTCTCCATGTGTCTCTACCCATCAAGCCTTTTTCACAGCTGTTTGCTCATCAGCAGAGCAGAGAGCCTAACACACCTCTCTGTCTTTCCTTTCCTGACTCCATCTTTTCACTTAGCAGCCTGTCATTTCATAAAAACTCACTCTACTGTTTGTGCAACAAGGACCGCTGTTGTATTAACAATGATCAAATTTAGCTGTGGAAAAACTGACTAAAATAAGAACAGCCTGACAGGGTGGGTGGGCGTCCTTTTAAGTCAGACCAGAGCACTAGGATGTCATTTAATAACTTATTACATATCAGGTATGTTGAACGTGGAGCAGGCACCAGATTTGTAGCTTAGTGTGTGTGTGTGTGTGGTGGTTTTCCAGCTTTTGTATGCTAATGTGCCCTAACATAGCCCTGGGTTCGGTCCACGTGGCCGACAAAGGTAAGAGGAAATGTCAAAAAAGATCTCGTCGGAATAGTCTGCGTGCTCTCGCCCTCTATTTTTCTAATGTCTATTTATCTATCGATTAATAAATGTAATTGGATGGAAACCATGTTGAATAATGCATATCACGGCAGTCTCTAGGGAGTTCAAAGGATGAAAACAGAACAGTCCTCACTATGGGTACGATAAAGTTTAAAGTGTGAACTGCATGTCATTTACACATAGGTCGTCTTAGCACTAGAAATGTCAGCGAACAACTGGAAGTCCTTCAGCATGGCCAGTGTCTCAGTGGCAGGCTCTGCTGTGCACACTGCTTGCGCTTGTGCTCAGTGGGAGAGCACCAGTCTTACTGTTCGTTAACTTCCCTGGCAACAGGTCGAGGTGTCCTGTTCCTGGAGGAGAGTGGTTTATTAAAGTCAGCGAGAAGGCGCTGGCAGGCCGCCATCGCTCACTCGCTCACACACACGGCTCCAACAGCGGCGTAAACTGTTCCTAAGTGTCGATTCGGACTAGCTATTACTGACAGAGCAGCGGTAAATTCCGCTTTATCACTGTCCCAAAGAGTGCTACCGCTTTCTCGGACACCCACACACAATGTCCTGGTCTGGAGAAACATTCTGGTCATGCGGCTAGAAGACCGAGCGAGGAGGTGAAAAATAAGAACAGACAGGGAAAGAGACAATTTCTCCTACAATTGCACAAGCCGAACTTTCACCATTTTACTGACGTGGGGTTTTAAGGGCCAATGAGCGTGTGGCTCTGCCTGACTGGACATGCCACAAAAAAAAGAGAGACAGTTTTAAAGCCTCCAGATATTACAGGAAATGAATATGGCTTCCTGAAAGGTGTCTCTGAAGGTGTAGCGCAGTGCGTATGGACTTCCTATGATTCTTTGCTTGCTGTGGGAGAAATTAGAAAGAGGACTGAGAAGAAATGGAAGCAGGGAAGAGGAGAAGGCAGAGACATTGTCTGTCTGAAACTCAATCCTTCAGACCCTTAAAAACCCAATACAAGAGGCTGACCTTTATGGCATTCAAAAGAACTCCTTTTAAGTCACTTTAAGTCTTCCTGCTGCTTTGAGTGTGAGAGTGTGTGTGTGGGCATAAAGTAAACACTGCTGTGTGACAACGTTTGCAGTGGACAATTATGGGCTGTCACTATGGTTACCCTGGAGCACCTTGGAGCACAGGGGGGTGTTGGTGAAAGAGCTGGAGCAAGACAGACCTTAGAAGAACTCCGGCCAACCTACTGACTCTTTCTCTCACACACACTACTGAAACTTTCTCACACACACACTACTGAAACTTTCTCACACACACAGGTTTTGAAGCAACATTTTACCATTTTTTTTATCAGAACACAAAAAGCTGCCCTGTAATAATTATTTGATTAGATTATTAGTAATTAGAAGAAAAAATACTTTCCATGTGGATATTTAGAGCATTGAAAGATTCTAAAAGATGGTGCATTTGAGCTTTATTGCAAATCAGAAGCAATGCCAGCTTATACCATCTGCATGTAAATTAGTGCCAGTTATCTGACTTATTGGTCTTTTGCCTCATCCAAATCAGAACAAA
Organism: Hemibagrus guttatus; assembly: GCA_033459395.1. Classification (NCBI taxonomy): domain Eukaryota; kingdom Metazoa; phylum Chordata; class Actinopteri; order Siluriformes; family Bagridae; genus Hemibagrus; species Hemibagrus guttatus. The sequence goes on from JAUCMX010000015.1 coordinate 13,072,621, forward strand.
ACTGATACTTTTGGTATGGTTTTGTTATATTTTGGTGTGACTTGGGGCCACAATCGTATGAACTATTATTCTGCCATTCTAATGTCCAAATAATAATGAAATAAAATGTCATTTCTGCAAGCACACAAAGCAATCACATTTATTGTACCCAGCATTTCTTATTTGTTTACAGAACATAGAACTTTAGTTACAAGTCAGGCACTAATAAATCTAATGTGTCATCGGGGGCATGGTCGAGACACGGGCAGGTCATAAATGACAGTCTACATCTGATCGTGGTTTATGTTATGTTAGGTATGTTCACTACACTTTCACAATTCAATTTCGCACGTCTGCTCAGTTCAGTTCAGTGCAATACGTCAACTAATCCACCCTCAAACATAGGACACACTCTTAAAACTGTAATAACCCTCTACACTGCGCATCTGCCTGAGTCTCCGGCAGCATTTGTCTTGGAGAACATTGGTAATCCCTTTTAAGTGTTGCAAGCACTCCAGCGTGGAAAGAAGACGCTCCCTTTTCTTTACTGAGCTAAATGCGAGGAAGCTGCTCTCCTGCTTGCCTGATCGGCTTGTTGGATGCCTCCAATAATCACAAAAAATATGCAAATACAATCCCTGCTCAAAGGTAGGCTCGGTTTCGTAAGACTCGATCACACAGACACATGGAGAACAGCGTGAATCCAGGCACCGACATAAGAATTTGTTTAAATAGCCATAAACATAAAGGCTTCCATTTACTTGTATCCTAAAGTTCGTCAGTATTCAATAAAATTGTATTTGTATAACACATTTAACAACAGACACTGTCGTAAAGTTCATTCATTCATTGTCTACCGCTTATCCGATCTATTCTCGGGTCACGGGGAGCCTGTGCCTATCTCAGGCGTCATTGGGCATCAAGGCAGGATACACCCTGGACGGAGTGCCAACCCATCACTCATGCAATCACACACTACGGACAATTTAGAGATGCCAATCAACCTACAATGCATGTCTTTGGACCGGGGGAGGAAACCGGAGTACCCGGAGGAAACCCCCGAGGCACGGGGAGAACATGCAAACTCCACACACACATGGCAGAGGCTGGAATCAAACCCCCAACCCTGGAGGTGTGAGGCAAACGTGCTAACCACTAAGCCACCGTGCCCCCTGTCGTAAAGTTATATAAATATGGAAAGTCTCCCTGAAACGATGTTAGGAAGAAACCTTGAGAGGAACCAGGCTCAAAAGGGAATCCAGCATTTTGGCTGTGCCAGTCATGGATGTTCTGTGAGCTGGTGTATACTGGTGGAAGATAATAAGCCTCCTCCAAATGCGTTTAGCTGTGATGTCGCAGCAGTTCAGAAGAGACGCAATTACATTTTCTATTATTAAAACCTTTGCATAGTTGCATCCTGGTTTTCTTGTATTTATTAGTCTCATGACTTTACATTCACCCCCGCTGATTCGTAGCTAACGAGTCAAACTGGCAAAAAGACTAAAAGTGACAGCGGTGGGCCGGGAGGGCTGCACAAGCCAGAAAAGGTATGCAGGCAAGTATACAAATAATGTTGCTCACATGTGCATAGTTAGCCTCAGGAACGTGGAGGGTAAAAAGACTAAATCCAGTCTTCCTGTGATAGCACTCAGTGCTACAAATAAGGCTGGAAAACCTGAGGGAAAGAAGGTGTCAACACCCACTGAGCTGCCGCCGATACGATTATTGTGTGTGGGAGCGTTGACTTCCAGCGCCTGCGCTCGCAAATAACACATAAAAGACGAACTGCGGACACACAGCTCAGTTTGTGCTATACAGGAAGTGGCATGCTCCTTCTTTTGCGTGCACACACGCACACACCCTTCCATCTGAATTGTGCTCATCCCAGGCCCAGCAGGAAGCGATTGCAATGTCTATATGAATATATGAATAACTGAACATCACAGCAGCATAAGTCAGTGGCAGTGGCAAATATTCCTGTGTGTGTGTGTGTGTGTGTGTGTGTGTGTGTGTGTGTGTGTGTGTGCGCGCATCCTGACACATGCCCAGATGGTGGGCGGCAGGGGTCTCCATCCCCCACCCCGTCCCTGTGGGGGTCACCGGAGAGGCACCATTAGACCCCAGCGCCTCAACAAGGCATACATACAGCCACACAGACACACACTCATAAGCTCACGCGCTCATCCAGGGCCAAGCGAAGTGGGAGAAGTGACATCATCAGAGCGCAGCGGTGAGCACCCGGTGAGTGTGTGTGGGAACAGATGGCAGGAGGAGAGCAGGGCCTTCCACCTCAGGGAGCGGAGGAGGAGATCGGCACAAACGTGAACACACACACGCAGGGGGGCGGAGACGGCATGTTTTATATATTGATTTTCCAAAGAGAAAGGGGCGAGCCGAATCCAAACTGGTGGTCCAACTCCAAGTCTCCGTACTACACTAGAGTGCTGGTCAAATTAATAGCAGGCAATTCCCTTAATGAAGATTCAAGATGTTTTTACATCATACTAGCAAACTTATTAGTCTGGATTACACTTGAACATCAAATTCAAATCTTAACTGGACCTCCGAATGGTGATGGCTGGTGATGAAAATCAGAACCTCAAAGGAAGCAGTGGAGCTGGTCTGGGCATTTTAAAAAAATGCCTCCTGGTTGGCGCACAGTGGGTGGGTGGAAGGGTGGAAGGAAGGGTGGAAGGAAGGAAGGAAGGGTGGGTGGAAGGGTGGAAGGAAGGGTGGGTGGAAGGGTGGAAGGAAGGGTGGGTGGAAGGGGGGAAAGGGAAAGGGGGGGAAGGGTGGGGGTGGGGGGAAGGGTGGGGGGGGGGGGAAGGGGGGGGGAAAGGGGGAAAGGGAAAGGGAAAGGGAAAAACGTTCGTTCGTTCGTTCTCTATTGGTGGGAAGTTCTGGACTGAAAAGCTCTAATAATTAGCCAGGAGAGGAAGTCCATGGAATTTTACAATTAAAGATGTCCCTGACTGAAATAAGCATCAGAAACCCTGATGTACTTCACTTCATTAATCAGAGAAAGCCTGGTAGCGGTTGGGGAACAAAGGGAAACAAAATTACTCTGAAGTTGATTTACCTTTCTTAGGTACACATTTGTCTACTTTCTTGAATTGCTTTATGAAATGCATTATTTTTATTCTGACTTTTGATTCATTCGAGTCACTTCATTTACCAAGCTGCAGTAATTTGTTCATGGCATTGTATTGGAAGTGAAAAATGCTGTAATTATTAAAGCTTTTAATGGTACGTGCCACCAAAAACCCACGTGAAATAAATAGAGCTTTTTTTTCACTCCGTTCGAACATGAAAGTCAGGCTTCAATCTGCACGCACACAATCCTGTGAAAAACAAACACTATAGATAATATGAACAGGTCGGGGGAGCCAGGCTGCATCGGCCGTGTGAAGGATGTAGGCTGGCTTGCTGCTCTTATTGACTTGTTGGTGAAAGCGCTTGATTCCGTCCGTCTTGATTCTGCCCCAGCATATCAGCGTCACGTCGCAGACTGAAGTTTGTTATCTGCTTTAATTAAATAGATTTAGCGCCTCTGACAAGGAAAAGGGGGAGAGGCGCATCCATCGATATTTATCTGATAGAGGCTGTTCTTCCTGGGCTGCAGGGTGTTGAGCATGTCACACTCACAAACACACACACACACACGTCAGTGAAGTGTCAACCCAAAGAGCTCACTGAAAGCTGAGAATGACTAACTGATTAAAGTTAGGAATAACTGATTGCGGTGGTTGTTTTGATTTAGAAAAAAAATTTAGAGAAAAATGTGAGGAAGTATTGATGAAATGCAGGCAGCAACGAGAACTGGAGGCATAATACAAAGGTGTTTGTTTTTAGGAGTTTCTAATAACCCCTTGACAAGTAATTTCTTATAGGAGCAATATTATTGTGCTTACATTTTGCCCTCGTCCTCCCACGCAAACAGATGGATGATAAACTGGATTCAGAAATCTGCTGCACACGACAGCAAATACATTTGATTTAATCTCTCACTGGCTGTTTCCCAGAGCTGTTCTTGTTAATAGTCATAGAGGGGCTCACACTACATGATTCATCACAGAGACTATTAAACATGATCTGTGTTTTTGCGACAGCTCACAGGCTGAGAAATTCTCACCGCTAAACCACTCGTGCTTCACGAGCATGACACAGATTTGTTGCGGAGCTGTGAGGTTCTGCTAAAGCAGAAAAGGGTTTTCCACAGAGGACCAAAAACTGACCCTCTGTGACAAGGGATCTCTACAACTAGAGAACTTTACCTGCTGAGCTTAAACCATCCCACTTCTGTCAAGCTTCTGCAGGAAGAACACAAAAGAGTCCAGAAACAGAAAAGCAATTTTAATTAGCCACTTGGAAAATAAACGATCAGCTTCCTGCTCATCATTGCTTTTCTAGATGCAAGGAAAAGGAAGTTTTTCTCAGGCATGCTGCCAAACCCCTGTCTTTTTTTCCTCTCTCACTTTGTCTGGGGGAAAAAAGGGATGGAGTGTGCTGATAATTAATCTGCAGCTCATTCTTGCGGTTTTGTTAATGTGCATGTTGAATAGCACGGGAGGCTCTGGGACTTCAAAACAAGAGCGAAGAGAGCGAGACGGAAGAGACAGAGAAAACTCCAACCCTGACAACCCCACGGCATTGTCTCGCATTTTCTCGTCTCTCCAAAACCAATCTGTTCCCAGAGACAATGGCGTCATGTCTGTGAGAAATGGCGTGATTCAGTTCCTCTTTTTCAGCATTCAGAAGCTCTAATGAAACTGGAATGTGTTCAGGCTTCTAATGAATGGCTCTGTTTTAGCGGTGCGACTCACCGTTCTCTCACTGGAGCCTTCTGAGTTATGCTTTTTAACCAGTGTGTGTGTGTGTGTGTGTGTGTGTGTGTGTTATACATTGTTGGTTTACTAAAGTGTACCCCTGTCCTCGCTGAATTCATATTAAACTCGTTGATCATCGCTGCATTTTAAACTAATAATCGGCACAAAGCTCTGCGAAGTGCGAAAAAGGAAAAGTACAAACCCATCGTTAACAAGCTGCTTTCTGTGTGAGTTTGCGTTGTTAAGCAAATTGCGACCTGCAGACCTGTCTTCAAAGACGTGTGTGTGTGTGTGTGTGTGTGTGTGTGTGTAGCAAATGAACCTGCTGATTGAAATTCCAGAATACGTTCACTGCTAATGAACCCCAACAGAGCATTTGGGCATGGTGTGTGTGTACAGACTGAGCTGCTTCTCAACACTAGAAAGGACATGAAATGAAGAATTTCTTTAAATTGTCTATGACCAATGTAGGTTCAATGAAGTAATAATTAAAATGAAATAATTATGCTTATTTCTCACTTCCTGATCAAGTTCTCTCTCTCACACACACTTTAAATGATGAAGCACCAAGAAACCCTGAAGTTGAGAAGCTCATTCATTCTCTGACCTCAAGAATTTCTGCCACTTATGATGTTGCCATGGCAACGATCCCGCCACGAAGACTAATGACCCGAGTGCAAGGAGACTGTGTGTGTTTGTGAATGTGTGTGCCTGAAAATGTGCTTGTCTGTCTGTGTCTCTCTGTGTGTGTGTGTGTGTGTGTGTGTGTGTGTGTGTGTGTGTGTGTGTGTGTGTGTGTGTGTGTGTGTGTGTATGCGTGTATTTTGGCACAGAAGCAGCTGGGTCTCTCTCTCATTTACACCTAAATATGCTCAGGGTGAGGGCATTGGTGTCAAACCTTCATATGCGTACACATACAAACACACACACACGCACACACGCACACCCCATATCACTGCTAAATACAAATAATCCAATATTCCTCCACCACACACTCCTGCAGCTCCACGCTGTACAATTACGACTCTTCTCTTCAGGAACTTTATCATGGACAGCAGGGGTGGTTACAACAACTGGACATAAATCTGTTAGAAGCTCTAACACAATGAGTGTTTTTAACAATTTATAAAAAAAAAAAAATCAAGCTAGCTAAATATATCAAGCTGATATCAAGCTGGCAAAAAAATAAATACATAAATAAAATAAAATAAATAAATAAAATAAACATAGCAGGAAAAAAATAACAAAAATCAGAAACAAAGACTGAATGTGATCAATGCTGTAACATATTGAACAGACAGGAATTCAATTAGAAAAGTTTTTTTTTGTGGGGGGGTTTTTTAATGTATTGAACTGATCTATTATGCCTATTATTAAAATGACTTTATATTTAATATAATAATATTTATATTATAAACAAATATTTGCAAGTGATTTTTGGATGAAAGCTACAGTTTTTCGCAAATCTTTTTTAGCAATGTTTTTTTCTGCATTATTTAAGTTCTTTTTTAAAAACATTAGATCTGATGATCGATACTGGCTGATAAAGGTATTGGAAAAGGAAAAGTGGCATTCTTTTTAAAGCTATTATATTCCATTGATTAAGAAAGTGATGCAACTGTTGCTATATCCTGAGTCTCCTATCTTGCTTGTCTTCAATTCTTTTCAACATATTTGTATGTGTCCAGACACTGGAATTTAGAAAATGAAAATGGCTGAATCACATGTAGTTAGACGGACACTTGACAATCGTACCGTTCATCACATGCAGCCGATAACATCCACTCTAACCAAAAAGTGTGATAGCTGTGAGAGTCCACGTGCGGTGTGTGTAAAAACACATGTGGTCCACATTTATGGTATCTAGATATTACTGATCTAGTGTGAAAACGCGGAGCACTGTGCACTATGAGCTGTTTCAATGCTATTCTCCGCGAGTGCGCTGGTGCTGAATGAAATGAGACCTTGAGTCTGACACCTGTGCGCGAGCAGATAAATACATCTGAGAAAAGCAAGAGTGTTTTCGTCCTATAACATTAGCATTAATGTCAAGAATTGATGACATAGCTGTGGAAAAATTTGAAAGTTGATTGTCTAGGCTGAGTATCCAGGGACTTTTTATTACTGGTGTAGTATTATTTAGAAACAGCATCTGATTAATTTCCATTGTCACTGTGTTTCTGTCTCTCTTCCCCGGCATGCTTTTCTCAGTGTTGGTGAAGGAAGTGTGGCCTTTGCGCTCGTCAGTCTCTCAATATTAACACAAAAAAGAAAAGCACACATCTCAGATACAACTCCGTGTAATCAATGATGGATGTTTGTTAAATGATTGATCTTTGTTAAATCCTCAGCCTTCTAACCGTTATGACCTACGCAGCAGATAGTTTGTGCATGAAGAGAACCAGCAGGATGTTGAAACGCTGTTTCTAATTTTAAATGTGAAATCGAATATTTCCGCATGTGGCAGAAAGCGTAGGTGTTCCAACCTACAGGTGAGGATTACGTCGCATTTCCAATCAAAATGAGGACTTATTCAAACCTATGCATCACTGCATATAGCAAACACTACTTCCATAACACGTGGCGGCATCCTGCTGTGTGTGTTTGTGCCATAAATGGTGGATCGCGCCGGGTCTTTCCCATCAAAGCAGGCAGCAATTAGGGAGAGTCTGGCAGCTGGGGCTGAACCCGGCACTGCAGCGTGAGCCCGAGACACAGTTCCCCCACAGGAGGCCTTCCAATTACCCCAGTCATGCTCACCGATACACACACACACACACACACACACGTACACACACACGTGCACTTTAGGGCTTGATCCATGACCTCATCCCGGAGACCTTTTGCTGTATAGTGAGTGGATAACTTTCAGTCAACAGAAGTGAACATCAACACACTCCTGATCTTATAGAGTTATATTTGCTCATAACACAACTCTCACAACATGTGCTCTTCCATTTTCTATAGAGTTATTTTAATTTTAACTGCGAGTTTCCCACCAGAGGAACGTCTTCAGGATGCACTATCCAGTAGTAACATGACGAGCTATTTTTATTTTTGTCCCATTACATTCCATAGAAATAAAAACAAGAGATGCCAGTGAGTGAATAACTGTTGAAAATGCGATAAAACACAAGATAACAGGACATAGCTTCTCTTATGGATGTAGTTATAAATGGTTAAAAAGCACAATGTGATGTTCGTTAATAAATTAAAAACGATCAACGTAAAACTGATAAATGCAAACTGCTGTGGTATAAGAAAAATAAAACGCTTTAGGTCTAGCTGTTAGAGGAAAGTAGTCTAAAATCAAAAGAAGCAGCCAATCAGATTGATGTCCCCCACCACTTTATTTCCCACCTTTGAGTATCTGGGAGTATTTGGTTCCCATGGACCTCACTTTCAACAGGGTGTGAATCAGATTAAAGCAGGATGGAAACTTGTGACAATTGATTCATGCCTGTTTGCAGATCGTTTCAGACCCAGAAAGATAATTGCACTTTGTGCCATTGCCACTGCACTTTGCGCTGCATGTTTTGTCCAAAAGTTCAACATAAACTTAATCAGAGAAAAAAATCAATGCTTAAAATCTAGCAGTGGGATTTTAAAAGTTTCTACTGTGGAAAGTGGACAGCAGAGACGTGACATCACTGACAATCTGGCAGATGTGTGAGGTGTGTGCGTGTTCGTGTGTGTGTGTCTAGCAAGGGAGTCGTGAATAGGAACAGAGGTCGGCTTGGTTAATGAAGCGGTCTGTTCAAGCTAATGGAGATTAGCTCCTCACTGCAGTAACTGCCCACCCAAACCAATGCATGCACACACACTACACAATGTCCACAGGAACCACAAAACTCAGACACCTAGCATCCCAGGAGACAGGATTAAGAGCAAAGGCATCAATGAGAGGTTTTAGAACCTCTATCACTGATATAGATCCAGACTAGTCTTTGGTGTTAGAGGAGGGTTTTTTTTGTGTCTGTGTGTGTGCACGCGCGTGCGTGTGCGTGTGTGTGTGTGTGTGTGTGTTGCGCTGGCTCCACTGAGTCACAGAGAATGCTGAAAGGTTAGCCATGACGCTGCTGTATGTTCCGCTCCCCGGGGGTTCCATTAAAAAGCCCTGTTGATTGGTTATGGAACGGTTTCCGTGGCGCCTGAGCAGCATTAAAACTGTTGTGAGCCAGAACGCTGCCTCTGTGCACGTGTGCGTGTCTGTGTGTGTGTCGCGAAAGGCAAGGAGAGGAGAGAAAGGAACAGATGTGACAGATGGGCAGAATATAGACTTCAGTCGCCTTCGATGGATACGAAAATATTAAGCCAATAGGGGCTTTTGTCAAATGGAATCAGGTGTGATAAGGGAAGTGTGTGTGTGTGTGTGTGTGTGTGTACACACAAGTGTGTTAACATTGGAACAGAACAAACCCTGCTAAAATCCCCTCTCAGGAGCAGCTGCAGGAGGCACCCCAGCAGAAACACACAGACTGTGTGTGTGTGATCTCAACTCTACGCTTCCTTGGCATCCACACGTGTGTGCAACAAGGAACAGACAAGTACACGCTTACTCACGCTCAACTCACGTTTTTCTTTCCATGTGAGGCCCTTTCAGGGACATAATGATTACTGCAGCTAATTAATCCGATACATTTACATTTATTTGACAAGCAGATAATAATGAAAGCATATGTTAACATATCTGCTGTATTAAAAAACAGTCGAGGGTTAACGTTTAGAAAAGTTCACTTTTTTTTTATAATCTGCAAAATACACTAGCCAATCTCAGTAAATGCCCCGATCTGAATTGTGAAGCCTGCGTTTGCTTAACCCCAGAGCAAAACACGTTGCCATTTCTTCTGAGAGTCGCTGATGCAGAGAACATGAGAGCCTGTCAGATAGGCATCACACTGATCACATGGGAGGAAACATCCGAGCAGATCCACTGATCCAGCCGCTGTCTTTCACACTCACTCCATCTTACTAAAGGTCAAATCGACATGAGTGTTGTAGCCGAGCGCTCTCTCTCTCCCTCTCTCTCTCTCTCCCTCCCTCTCTCTCTCTCTCCCTCCCTCCCTCATCTCCAGCCCTGCCCACTGGCTTTTCCAGGTCAATGATAGAACAGGACAAAAGCTGCTTCTCTCTCATACATACGCAGGAACAGAGCCAGTCCTCACAAACCAGCTGTCAGAGCGATTACCTCCATGACTGAGGACACGAAACGCAGGCTGGCGGCTGAAAATTACTGCGATGATCCAGCTAACGTGAGAGACGTTAACCCTGTATGTGCTCAAAGAAGGACAGATAGACAGAGTGTAAGAACGAAAGAAGCGTAACTCTTGGAGGCAGAGTGTCTCGGATCCCTCATAAACACCTAAATGTCGAGTTCATAATTCAGTGCAAAACAGAACACTTTCGCTTATTAATCAGTTTATGGTGAAAAGTCATTATGACTCAAAACCCTTGGAAATACAAGCCTGAGAATCACAAGACTCAAAGCCTAATATTCTGGAATACAGAAAGCAGAGTAAGTGTGTCATTGTCATAATGCCCTCTACACAACAGGAAGTATTCAGTAAATCCATATACAGTAAATCCCTGCCATATGAGATGTTTTCTAGGTTTGGGCAAATCCAACATTATGGAGTTTATGAATATCTTAACTTCGAATTAGTGAGACAACGTATACATTAGATCATGTGACCTTTCAGGAAACACACAGGCCGATATTGAAAAGCTGGTGTGACGAGATAAATTGGGTGTTACATTGTGTGTTTTCCACAATATACATTTGGGATTTAAAGTTTTAGTATATACACTTACAATCCACTTTATTAAGAGCACCTGCTCATTCATGCAATTATCCAATTATCAGACAAACACATGGCACAATCTTTAACTGTCCAGTTTTGAGTCCAATGTAGCTTCAGATTCCTGTACTTAAGAGTGGAACCTGATGTGGTCTTCTGCTGCTACAGACGATCAACCTCAAGGTTTGGACATCTTGTGCATTTTGAAATGCTTTTCTCCTTCCCACAGCTGTAAAGAGTGGATATTTGAGTCACTGCAGCCCTTCCTGTCGGTTCAAACCCGTCTCCTTGGATCTCCCCGATCCACAAGGCGTTTCTGGCAGCAGAACTGGATTTTACCCCCCCCCCCTCCGCACCATTCTAGAGTGTAAGAGTTGTGTGTGAAAATCCCAGGAGATCAGCAGTTTCTGAAACGCCCAAACTGACACCAGCGACCCTGACACCGAGATCACATTTGTTCCTAATTCTGGTGATGCGAAAGTTAACTGGAGCTCTCGACCTGTATCTGTTTGATTTTGCATTGTGCTGCTGCTGCATGATCTCCTGATTGGATAATTACATGAATGTGCAGCGGTACAGGTGCTTCGATTAAAGCGTTCCTATTAAATGGGTGATGAGGGTGCATTACAAGAAAATTCTAGTGTACAGTTAGGCGTCTGTAAAAATCCAGCACAGACTGTAGAAGCAGTGTGACACAACTGAAATGAGGATTGCTAATAAATAATAAACCACGAATGTAAGATGTAGAGTTCTGTTAAAATAAAAGCTCTCTTAATTAACATTTAAATCATTTCATATTTCTGCTCAGAAATGTGAGTACTCGTATGTACTTTACAAATCTTACCTTTTTCCACAGTAACACTGACATTTTGCCCATTTTCAGTCAGTTTTCAACTTTTCCATCTAACCCACATGGGGGAGAAAATGCCACAATACAATTCGAATAAAATATTTCCTACATAGCTGTAGGCTCTTGTTCCACTGGGTGCCTTTGCTGCATAAGCCAGAATAAAATGTGCATAGCAAAACTCTATATTTTAGCAATTAAAATGATTGTGTATATAGTTAGTCTTGGCTATTCATTCTCATTACGAGATGATGAGACACATTAGAAACACATATAGTATCAGATAAACTCTTTCTGGAAATAAACACCTGAAATAAAAACGATGATCTGACAACAGGACAATTTCAAGCAAGTAAAATGCCTTAATGCAGATTTACCAATCAGAGTCTGTGGGGTAAATGTAAGCGCTCCCTTGGTTAAGCCTCCTCATTTAGACCTGTCTATGCATTTCAGGACCTGTCTCTCTCTGTCCTGGCTCAGACCCTGTCTGGCTAGCCGGATAGTGTGAGTGTGAGCTCACTCGGCGCCTCCCCACCTGCCCTATCTGGCGCTGAATCCTGTGATCTGCATCCGTTTTGGTTAATAGGTGGCATGGCGCTCGAGCAGTCGATCTCAGCAGCCGTTAACGAATCCCATGCCTTTTTTCTGCTCCAACGCCAGCGCCTCCTTTCGCTCCCCGAGCTCCTGGTTTGTTTTGGACGGGTCGATGCTGGAGGAAGCGCCGAAACGGATGGGCAGAAAAATTCACCTTAATTAAAATGCTTTCGTCGGCCCGAGGGACGCAGGCATATCGAAACTATCCAAAATAGCTTTGTGCTGCCGTTGGCATGGAAGAATGTTTGGAATTGGCAGGTGCGTGCGCTGAACCGGGCTGCGCTGAGTCAGCCTGAAACAAAAGCAAAGAGGAAGACTACGAAGTGGCCTGGAATACCTAAACTAGTCATGCCTTAAATTGCACCTAACTCAGCCGCCTGTCTCCATTTCCTTGTGCAGAATAGAGATAAAAGTGTAAAAAAAAATTGCTTGGTTAAGTGCGTATACACATATACACACAACTACTATATTTATTCCTCTATTTATAAGTCTAATAGGGTATGTCAATAGTTAATAGGACATTGTTCATATCACACTCTCCGGTGTCACTCAAATGAGGATGGGTTCCCTTTTGAGTCTGGTTCCTCTCAAGGTTTCTTCCTCATACCATCTAAGGAGTTTTTCCTTGCCACAGTCACCTCAGGCTTGCTCACTAGGGATAATTTTGTCTAAAGAAGTTTGTCTGTTTGTATGTCTGTTGTTTCTTATGTTCTGTAAAGCTGCTTTGAGACAATGCTCTTTGTTAAAAGCGCTATACAAATAAAATTGAACTGAATTGAATTGATAGTTCTTAGATTCAAAAGGGGGTTCTTAGCTTCTTAGACATCTATACAGGATGTTTATAGGTTCACCAGAAGGACAAACCAACAGGTGATGGATGGAAACTATTTTCTAAGGTGGCATGTCACTTGGGAGATTATTTATTTAATGAAGAGATTCTGGAGGGCAAGGTGAGGCAGTGAACATCGTTACTGAGCTATCTTTCAGTTTAAGCTGTTTTTGAGCTGAATAACATGCTGGACCCCTATTATTCACGGTTTGGAAAAATGTTCAAGTGCCCTTAGTCTAGGGCAGGATTAATATTTAAAAGTAGGATTATTTTTTGCATCTGCGAATACAATAACGGCAGCTCTATAAATACCAAATCTGAAGGGCTGATGCTGCTTTATGGTGCAAGACAGGAAGCAGGAAGAGAAACAGATCAGTTACGGAACTCTAAAATCTCAGGACAGTGTTGAGCAGTAATCGTTTGTGTAAAATAATCTTAGACTTAACAGAGGATCGTTCCGTCTTTGTTTTCCAATCATTCAGATTTTTTATTTATTTATTTTTACAGGCAGACAGATCTACAGCTCTTATACCACCATACTCCAGGGATTCATTGTTTACCTATGCAGCCTGCAGCATTCTGGATAGATAAAAACTGCCTCCCCATACCACACACACACACACACACACACACACACGCACACACGCACACACATAAACCCCCACCCCCACACGCGGTGGTATAAGTGCGGAAAATGAAGAATGAATCCTTGCCTTAGACACAAATCCTCCTAATCTGAAGCAAGTTGTTGATATATCCACTCCTAAGAATTCTTCCCTCTACCCTGATACACTTCCACAGGAGAAGTCACACACACACACACACACACACACACACACACACACACACACACACTTCCTCTTCCTCCAGGTGTGTGCTGTCGTCACTGCCCACACCGTGCTTCAATACCTCTGAGGCTTCATTAGGGCACAAACAAGGACTCGTTCCTCCCTTTCTCTCCTTCTCTAACACACACACACACACACACACACACACAGGAGGAGAAATGGAGGAAAAAGGAATGGAGAAAAGAGTAACACAAGGGCATTTCCCCTCGCCGTTTCATAAGTACAGAGCGTTGGAGGCGGCCGTCCCGAGAGACGCTGAAATGTTTTATTTTTTTTTACCTAGATGTGTGACAGAGGCTTTCCGTAAAGGTGCAGTCGTATGTCGCTGTTTACTGAGTCATGCTCTCTCTCTCCCTCTCTCTCTCTCTCTAACACACACACCCACACACAGACGAGTTTGGTTTCCACTTTTATTTAGATGTTGTCAGCAAGGCACACACTGCCCGCTTTAAGCAGATGCTCCCAAAGTTAGTTGCAAACCTCTGCAAAAACTTTGTTTCAAACAGATGTGCACTTATAGTGCGTGCGTGTGTGTGTGTGTGTGTGTGTGTGTGTGTCCTGAGATATGCGTCTTATTATCCAGGATGCAGTTATTATAGAAAAGCCTGATTTGATACAATGTGATTCTGCATTGTGTAGATAATTATAAATAAATAACAATTAAATATAATAAGAAAGTGGAATGGAAAGCCACACAATGTCAATTCTGACAAACCTGTGTGATGCCGACAGTATGGTGCGAAAAGAGTCAGCTCAATGATAAAGGCTGAAGGGGTGTGTGTATGTGTGTGTGTTTTCCCCCTGTGCAGGTTGGAGGGTGACACCATAATGTTGGATCACATTTGGCTGTCCACATAAAGCTTTGCTGAAGAAGAGTCTGCCATTCAGAACTCATCGGCTCCCTCAAAATGGCGCTTTCACACAACACCCGTCACCCGGAGCCGCTCGGACGAAACGTGTGCACGCACAGACGCACTCCACGTAGCGGTGAGGGAAATGCTCTCAGCCGTATTTCATTTCCAAGGGCTTACTGTTTCGTTGGAGGACCGCTCCAGGAACAAGTTATAAAGAGTCTTTTCTCGGGTTAATGCACATTTACCAGGGGAAAAAAAAATTCCGTATATCCCATCAAATGGGTCTTTCGGCGAGGCTGATATTTCTAAAGAGCTGGATTCTGATGGAGGTGCGTCAAGGTGACAACGACTTCTGCTAGTGCCTTTTGACGGCACACTAAATCTAAAACTAGTGTGAATGACATGCGTGCAGGAATCTCATCTTCACACTGTTGCCACAACAGGATGGGGAAAATGGTGCTGTCTGGAAATCCTCTGCAACTGGAATCAATCTCGCAAACAGGTCGACTATTAAATGGAGGCAGAGGGAGGGCTTTAGGAAAAACTCCTGTCGGCTGAACGGCAGGGGATGTTAACGGATATGCACAGAAGAAGTGTAAACAGTGAAGTGTAAAAAGATTTTAGAAATCCTCAACCAGAACCCTTTTTGGTCTAGGAGTGTAGGAATTACAAGCAAGACAAATTTTCCACAAAAAAACTTGGCCAAAATATGTATGGCAATGCATGGGAGCATCTGCATTCAAATGTCTGCATACAACGTAATAGGAATATACAGATGTTTTTAATATAAATAAATACCTATATAGTGACCTAAGCAAATACATGACTGAGGAAGGAAGTGTAAAGTGCTGTTCTACTGGTGGACATTTAAACAGTGCGCTCCCAGAAAGCCTGACCGTCCCGCTGAGTGAGCGAAGGTCAGGGGAATATTAAATCTCCTCACTAACTGGGCTTTTTCATCACTCTCCAACAGCAGCTAAGGCACACGAGGAGGCCATTACAGCAGTTCATTTCCTCCACCGGTGTCAGTGTCTTCGGGGTGCTCGTGGCCGGTGACCGTTCTGTCATTTAAACTCAGCAAACGCAGCTACCTCAGTAGCAGAGTCAGCGCCGCTGCACGTGAAACCTGATTACGTTTCCTCAGGATATGCCCCAATCTCAGCACTGAATGTTTGTCAGCAGTACTGCCTCAGAAATCTTTTTACTGCCTCAGAAACCCAAGCCCCATAAATGTGCCTCGGCCTTAGACCGGAGTAAATCACATCTATGCGATCAAGTACGCTATGAATATACACCACTGACATATAGTGAATGAGATCAGGACTCAGGAACCATATCCAACCATCTACTACAAACTATTAACTCAATAAGTGGCCTGCAACTGCCTCTCTAAACCCCAGGTTCATGACCTGGTTCAAAGGTAGAATCTGTGAGGAAGCCCGAGGGCAGACTAGCTGCAACGTGAGAATAGGATGAAATGATGAGTGGATGTTGTCAGACTCCATTATAAGCTATTCTTACTCATGGATCTCTGATGTTGGGACAAACGTTCCAACTTTATTCTCACAGAGTAAAAAGAGTGTACCAACAGATTTACACAAACAGATTAAAACTCGTAGCGAACAAGCCAGAGGTGACACCTGCAAGGATAAAGACATGACAGGATGAAGAAACCTAGAGAGGATCCGAAATCAAAAAAAGAAAACGTCCTCCTCTGGGGGACACCGCATTGTGTGATTATAAATCATTTATCCTCAAACTTTACTCTAAAGTGAAAATGTTGAAAGGATGCTCAGTGTAGAGGTGGGCAATAAAACTAAAGTCTCAATCATAATTCAAGCAAAAATAAACAATAAAATACAATTCTTATTATATATAATAATAGCATTATATATTATATATAATAATAATAATAATAATAATAATAATGAATTAATTGTGGATGAATAATCAATAATGGAATTCATAATATTTTGTAATATTGTTTATTTCTACATTAAAAAATTAACTTTTATTATTATGGTTTTTATTCAGACTACTCAAATCAGATATGCTTTATTTAAAATAATATATATATATATATATATATATATATATATATATATATATATATATATATATATATATAGGATTTGTGCGGCCTGTGTGAACACAGCGACAGTCGTGGAGCGTGCTGCTCGGATTGTCCTCTTGCTCACTCTAGATAAAAGCGTCTGCTGTATGAATAAATATAAATGTAAATGTGAGGAAGGCTTTAGCGCCGATGGGGATTCATGTGTAAAACACCTCATGTGCTTCATATCGAATCACGGTGCGGAAATGAACGGAAAGAAAGGCTGACCACTAGGCAAATGGAAGACTCCTACACATGGAGAGTGTGAGCTGAGGCATGGCCAATAAAATGTAAAGCTATGAAAATGTCCACCTGTAACCAAAGCCGTCTGAGGAAAACCTCAGTCTCGCAGGGATCCGGCATTCACACGCTGCTCTTCTACATTTAATCCTCACTCAACTTTACCACGTGCACAAACTTTTCCCTTTTCTGCCTGGAACCAGCAAACAAGCCAAACACACATTACTTCCTGTACACACACATTTGTTTGTGTTCATTGAGGCAGGAAGTCAGGGCAGCAGTGCTAATGGACAACAACACCAGTTTTATTTGTTACGCCCGAACAGCTCAAACATTGTTATTAAAGGCTAGCGCTTGGGCAGGTATGCTAAATGAAATGTTATGAAGTCTGGGCCGGCACACTCGTGATCAGCAACGTACGCGTAACCCCTCAAACCCCGCTGCCATTTACTGAATCTTAATGCGCACAAAATGTCAGACGTGATATCAGATTACCGAAGGCGCCAAAACAAATTTCCTGCCACTAAACAAGTCTTTTTTCTTTTTTTTTTTATTTAACTCCCAATGTTTCTGTCTTCCTGGGGAAGTGTGGGAGTCCACAAACAGCCAGAGGTCTCTGTTTTTTGTTTGTTTTTTTAATTCTCTTCCTAACTTTCAGTAGTGCTCCTAGAGCAATATTGCCAAAGCAATTGCAAGGTGATCTGAAATAATGATAAAACAATGACAACCATCTTTCTCCTTCCTTCTCAGTCTGAGTGGGAGACAATGTGTATCTGTAGGCTTCAGGGCTGGATACTCGACCTCATGCAGTGTAACTCACTCAGACATTAAGGGACCAAAATATGCCCTGTTGCTAGGGTAGTACCACAAAGTGGACGTGCTTTCTGCTTTTAGTATATACCTGAGTAGGTGCTAGTGGTGTGACATTTAATTCTGTTTCAGAGTAATGCTTTTGGATCAAAAGATATGTACTTACGGCGGAACAGATGACGGTACCACCCCAGGAACAAGAAAAGTACAGCTCTATGCCTTTATTTCTGCCAATGCTGATTCCTAGAAGTTTCCTCAAAAATATATACAGAGAGACTGATGTGCTCGTGTCTCCTCCACCCTTCTGACTAAATGTATACTTCATTTAAGCTTATGTTTTATGCCTAATTTGCCAGGACATTTTCTGGGAGATCTTACCTGTCCATAAAACAAAGGGGGCTGGAAGCAAACCCCAAGGCTTGTTACTCAATAGTCCACAATTTATTATTTCATTAGCAACTAGGCAATGATACGATATTTGACGATACCACTGAATCTTTTACAACACAATTTCGATTAAGATGGCAATGATTCAATATTTAATGATACCACTGAATCTGCTAAGATATCATTTCAGTTCTTTAAAGGCCTACCATTAATTTTTAGCTGATAACGACAGAAGAACTATTTTCAGAATCATCGTTATCTTCTCACCCTCCAGCCCAATCACATATCACTTTAAAAATAGCATTACTTACACACCAGTCGCCTCCTCTTTTTTAATACTAATTGATTTATAATCAATTCTAATGAACTATAACTGATTTATGATTGTTGTTTTGATTTTGTCTCCTAAATCAGCTCATCAATCAAATCTCCTTATAGTTACACACCTAACGAACAGCCACTACATTATTCAGTCACATCGGAATCAGCCAATCGCTGAGGAGCTGGATGATTGGAGCAATTTGTCCAGACTGCCCCTTTCCACCTCATGTAAAGTACATTTGGAGCGCCGTAAGCGCGAGCATTTTGAAGCGTAATTCAGGTTTAAGAAGTGCCCTCCAGCAAGACTCTTCTTCCCTACAGCCTTCCCTCAGGTGTAGCGTAGGCTTAAAGAACTTGGGGAGTTTATTGATCTCTTCTATAAATAATACAAGAAACAAATGAATCATTTACTAGATTACTGATACCGCTATTAGATTATATGGCATAGGAGGATCCGAGGGTGGGGAGAGGGCGTTTTCCACACTTTGGTCTTTTTTTCTAATACTGAGGATTCCACTTCGAGGCATAGCTTATAGAAAAACATCAAAAGCAGTAAGTGTAGCTGAGAGTTTAGAAGGACCAGCAGAAGAAATCCACTCGCTCTGAAGTTGTCTGGGATTTACACCTGAGTCACGCCGAGTCGTCAGCTCAGCAAAGATTCTATACCTGTCAAACACACACTCGGGCACATGCTCCGCATCCTATTACAGATGACACCCAGACTGCAGACAGCTCTCAGTGTGCATGTGTGTGTGTGTGTGTGTGTGATGGGGTGCTCTGAAGGAGAAAGTAAGCTCGCATTGACCCCGGTGCTCGTACCACCTGTTTCCTCGCCAAAACCTGACAACAACCGCCACATACACGTTTGTCTTACTATCCTTCTAAGGACCTTTCATCTAGATAATTAATGCTATGCCACAACTAAACCTAATCCTTTGGACCACTTGGACTCTTTTAATGTTTATTTATTTTGTTAAAGTAAAATCTGTTTTTCAAAAATAAGTAAATATGGCCTCAGAAGGTCAGAATGATCAGACATTCCTATCCTTGTGGGAACATTCGGTCCCAACCAAAACATGAAAATATGCCCTTGTGTCTGCACACACACACGCCTGATCAAACTCGCATCCGCTTCATATTGCTGTGTGTGTGCAAACACATGTAGACAAAAGTGCTCACACACTGACATGTGGAAGGAGACAAAGGGCATTCATGCGGTAACCTGAACGCAAACAAGAGCCTGCACACACCCACACACAGAGAGAGACAGACAGAGAGAGACACAGAGAGAGAGAGAGAGAGAGAGAGTGCTCGGCTGAGATGTGGACAAACCAAATGTCTCTCTTTTCCCATCAGCTGACCACACACACACGCACACACACACACACAGCAACGTCTCTGATTTGAGCAGCACTCTCAATCACACTGATTTGTTTATCTCCCTGCGAGTATGAGGATTCCTCAAAATAAAAATAAGATTAAAAAAACAAACAAATGAAACAGAGGAAAAGAAAAAATCCCCACCGTCATAATCAAGCCAATCAAGTCGTTCAATCAAGCCGAGATTTGCGGTGAGGCTGAGATGATTAGAAACAGCGTCGGGAAAACACTGAACAGTGCGGTGTCACCGCCCAATTGGTTTTATTTATATAAACACTGAGCCAAAGACAACAGACAACAAGGTTTGCACTGGATCTACAAAGCTAAGAATTTCTCAAGCATTCAAAAAATAATAATAATAATAATAATAATAATAATAATAATAATAATAATAACAACAATAACAACAACAACAACAAAAAGCGTATTCAATTTGAAAGATATCGGATGTTATGGATATGGGCTGATGATAAAGGTTTCTGTATCTGAAAAAGACAACGCTGTATCGTATCATGTCTACATTCTAATCGTTGGCTGATGCTTTTAGTCTGAACAAAATAGAGATCTAGCACAAATAAGCAGTTTAGGAATTGCTGATAAACTCAACACTGCAGTCACAGGCAGTTCAGCTGTGATGGGATTTGAACTCACACCCTTCTGATCGGTCTTAACCAATGAGCCACCGCTTCCCTCAGTCATGTTCAGGCTTCAAATCTTGTTTAAAACGGTTTTCAGGAAGACTAAAATAACTGACGCCGAATTACGAGAGGATGGCTGCCGCTGAAATTTTCCTTCGGTCAGCGATGCAGGGGACTTCAGCTCACGTTTACAGTCGACAGAAAGTCCCGCTGTGTCCTAAACCACATCAGTGAAGAAATGCATGTGGCCTGAGGCTCAAATGTACAGAAAAGGCTTTTAATGAGATAAGCTTTATTGTGTTGAAGCTACATAGTTAGTGCTTTAGCTAAAGAAATAAACATTGACTATGAAATCATGTCTCACTGTGAGAGGAAAGTTGTGTATAAATGAAAAGAATGAAAGGAGATCAAATGAAATGATCTTAACGTCCCGTGAGATGCCTGCTCACTGATATTTCTTGATAACATCCAACTGTTAGAGCTTCTGAGTGAGCGCGCACGCGCGCGCGTGTGTGTGTGTGTGTGTGTGTGTGTGTGTGTGTACGCAACACACATCAGCATGAGCCACTTACCTTCCCAAACTGCTCAAAATACTGCTTCACGTCATCCACCACTGTATTCGCTGACAGACCTCCAACAAATATTTTCTTCGTTCTTGTGACCATCTGAAGAGAGACAGAGAGAGAGAGAGAGAGAGAGAGAGAGAGAGAGAGAAAAAGAGAGGGAGAGAGAGAGACATTAGTACAATGTAAAACCCACAATATTAAACTCATGCAAGGGAAAATTAACAGATCAGAGACTGAGACAGAGGGACAAGTCTTATGCACAGAGATGTGAATAATGAGTGAAAGTGAATGTGTGTGAGTCGAGACAATTCTTGAAGTTCCCCACATCTCTCTCTCTCTCATACACACACACACACACACATACACACACCTCTCATGAATCATTCTGGAGCAAAAGGTTTGAGCTGAAGCCTTAACGCTCTTCTCTAATGCATCAATTAAACCTCAGAGCCACTGAACACTCAAATTAGCACTCATGACCATTTCTGGGTTTCTCATCATCACACAAAAAACATCTCTCTTCCATACATCAATTGTGTGCATGCAGGTTTGCAAAATAGTAGGCACTCGCTTCATCTGTTAGCTGAATAAAAACAGTGCTTTCTGGATGCAGAGCATGTCATCATACCTGCAAATGAGGAGCTGACCGTGTTTGAGAAGGCTTTAGGAGTAATGCTGCTGTGTTTTTTTGAGCCTTTTGATACTCAGTTTAAGCAGCCGCATGACAAAGACGAACTTATTACTGTCCCTGAGCTCTGTGAAAGTCTTTATACATCAATGACCGTAACAACTTTTTCCTCAGCACCCCAAAGTAGAAATAGTAAGTGTAAAAATAAAAAATAAATAAAATTAACCAATCACATTACTCAGGCATGCGACCCCCCAAGAGGAACGGCACCACCAGGCCACTATTTTCAAGAGGATCGTGGGATCAGTTCATTGGATTGCTCCTAGGCTTGAAAACACTGTTCACACTTTACCAGTCTTTCTGAACTTGCAGCAAGCAAGCATCGTCAAATCAAACTTGTGCACTGTATGTTTTCTGAATGTGCCTAGGCCAAACTCACGTCTCCATCAGCTTGTAGTTATACTGTAGCTTAGCCAGTTAACCAAAACTTAAAAATAAAAAAATAATTTAAAAATAAACTTTCCTAGCTGGCTGCTGATTTTTACTTCTAAATTTACTCCTATTGTGTGCTGGATGCTATAATGGACGACTTTACTAATTCTGAGTTCTGCAGCTGGAGTCTTTAGCGAGAAATGAAACTCACTCCAGTTTCATGACATTTACGCTGGATGGAAGACTACAAAGTCTTTAAAGTGCTAAAGGGCGCATCATATCTGATTTCTGGAACGGTATAAGCCAGGGGCCTACAAACTAAGGGTGTGACCTCATGTGGGGTCACTTGATTTACAAACAGCATCATGAGAGAAACGTAATGTCCTCTTTTGCTTTATTTATTTGACAAATTAATGAGACGAATATTGCTCTAACTATGGAGACATATTATGTCTTTAAAATGTTAGTTCATTTAAATGCAATGTTTCAGTCACACACACACACACACACACACCCCCCGCATGAATCCTCTTGGGCCTCAAGTTAAAATGAGCATAAGATTGTTAATTACAGTCCTCTATACGTTTCAATGCATTTCCTCTTCCTGGGACTGGGATATTTGTGCATAACACATTGTCGAAGTTGCTGTGGGAACCTACTGTCCACATAAGGGGATAAATGCGCACACGCGCCCCACACACACACACACAGAATGCACAGTGGGCCCCATTAGAGCACCTTTTCCACCCTGTTAAACCTTTGGCATGTTTATTTGTTTGGCAAAATGCTCAGGTCTTTTCTATCAGCCATTCTGCGTTCAGCGCTCAAGACAATAACAGCACTAAACGCACGTCCTCTCCCTTTGCAAACACAATTAGGCAGCACGAAGGGGAAAAATAAGAGTAGATTAATCCCTCGATAAATTCCTCAGCCAAGAATATATGGAGCATTAGAAATAGGGGGATGAAAAAAAATAGAAAGAAAGAAAGAAAGAAAGAAAGAAAGAAAGAAAAAAAGAAAGCAGTACAAAAATATGAAGCTAAGTGCACCGGTGCGTGCGAGAGAGCGAGAAATTGGAGGACAGACAGTTCCCTGAGACATAAACAGATGTGTGTGATTGTGTTTACGTAGCATAAAACCCAAACATTTACTCTTACGGATGCACCCTCGCACCTCGGTGAGCCGGAATAACGCAGTTTCTCTGGAAACCAGGTTCAGCAAAGCATCTTTAAAGCTCTTCTGCAGCTCGACCGAAATTAGAATATGCTTTCAGCCAGTCATTCAACTCAGACAGTTGAATGAGACAGTTCAACATGAGATAATCCAATCAAACAGTGGGGGTGAGAAATAAATATAATAAATTAATTAATTAATTGATTAATTAATAGTTAGATGACTCCAGCTTTCGAGGAGGAAAAATATTTGCGAGTCAACAGATTTTTTGGAAAATTACATGAAAACTATTCATATTTCCTCCTCACCACTATATAATTATATGTATATAATTTATTACGGATATCATTTATTTCCATTTATTATGTATATAATTTATTTTAAAATTACCAACATTTACTTGCCCAGAAAAGATTTTAAAAAATGTCAAACAAAATAAAACCTAGCTGATGAAATTAGGACAACTAATAAAATTCCCAGACAAAACTTTGCATTTTTCCCCCGTATTATTATATTATTTAACAGAAAAGGAAATAAAACCTGTAGGATACCTAATCAGCTGCTTCCAGTTTGTGATCGCTGTAAAATACCTGACAGTACCTGAAAAGTATATTGTGATATAAAAGATACTACATGATGTTATATTGCCGCGCTCTAGCTGAGATGTACGTGAGGGTAGAAGGAACTTTCACTAGACATTACGACATAATACCACCAACATCATGTAAAGGATTTCCCAGTTCAACCACACATTTGCAACATCTGTCTGATCTGTCCTCATAATACACACACACACACCCTCACTTTTATTTTCCTCCTGCAGTGTTTGTGTGTGTGTGTTGTGTGTGTGTGTGTGTGTGTGCGCGTGTGTGTGCTTTCTTACTGGTCCAGGTTCACTCCCTCACTTGTACTTTGCATGTGAGGTCACACTATTTAGATGCCATCCAACCAGCATGCAAATGCCCCACTCCAACCCCCGCCCCCGCCCTGTCGTCTCCGGGTTTATCGGCCTTGATAAAGACTCGGTGTCCTCGTTTTAACATCGTCCCTCACTTTTATCAGCCCTGACCGGTGTTTTAGTGATGTTTAAGGTCTCCTACATTCATCTCCCCCTGCAACTCCTGATGGATAATCTGACTCGGCTCTTGCTGCTGTTGTTTTTTTTTGTGCCTCCGCTTTAGTTTTTTTTGACTGCATTGTTATGGTTTGTGACAGGGCCGCCCCAGTGGCTGATGGGATTTCTGCAGAAGATGAAATAGAATTATGCTCCTCTATAGCTCTGTTTCTCTACAATACAGAACACACACACACACACACACACAATTGGGAAAATACTAAGAGATAGAAGTAAAAAAAAAAAAAAAAATTATAATTTGAGAGAAAATGGCGTTAAATTTCCTGACACCATGAATGCACACCTTGTTTTTGTCTCCCTATTTAGAGCCAGGGTGGATCCCTACATCTGGCCCAGTGTTCCCAGGACAGGCTCCGGATCCACCTCGACACTGAACATCTGTTACTGTAAATGAATGAATGAAAGCACTATCAAATTTGCCCTTGTTCACTTTCTCTCTCCATTCCCTCTCAAGAGAACTCCTGATGCCAGGTCTAATTCATCTTGAACAACAACAGGCACAATTTCTCTGAGTATGGCAGCGAAAAACGACGGCGACGCTCCGTCTTAAACCTTTCCTTTACAAATGGAGTTGAAGTTTAAAAAGCATAAAGCACAAAGCCAAAATATATATTACCAACAAAAACATTCTTTGCGGTTACTGAAACCATGACAGCGCTAGTTTGAGAATACAAAGGGCCCTGAACCTTGATGGCTACAATCACGTTCATAAACAAAGTGGAAATAAAACCTCCAGTCAGCATCCCATGCCCGGATCTATGGCGTCTTATCTCAATCTCCAAGCTGCTTCAGTCAGCAGCGCACACACACCTAGCGTGGTATCAGTCACCACCATAATGCCAAACAAACCGGTGTGATGGAGCAGCTACGCTATCTACCCATCAGTCAGGGATTTGCAGACGGAAGCCCTGCAGCAAAGCGAGAGCGAGGGAGATGACTGTGATGAGATATGGACATTATGAAGCTGTAAAGGCAACAGGGAGGAAGCAAGCAAAAAACTCCCGAATGTGGAGAAACGTGATACGGGGCTGAAGAAAAGCAGGAGACGTGCTGAAAAAGCAATAAAAAGCAGAAGCTCACACAGAGCAGAGACTCTGCTGAGATTCACATGAGTTTCTGCGTCATAGCCACGAACAAACTGGGAGCAGAGGCCTGCAAACGAGCGATAAATCCTCAGGAGAGAAGCTGCAGTGGGAGACTGAGACTGAATGACCTCGCTCGCTCCTTCTCCCATGAGGACACGGTCATTCCTCTCTCTCCATCTTCCTCTCTCTGTCCTCCTCTCTTTCCCACTCTTACTTTCTTTCAAAGAATATTCTCATCTCTTTGTGGACTCTTGTGTCCCAGGAAGGACAGGATCTTCTATAGGGTCACATTGCATTTACCAAGGACAAAGCTTAACTTTGCTCTTCAAGACCCAGCTGTCAATCAAGGGAATTACAGCCAATCCACATGAGGAGGGGAGGGAACCCCAGCTCACACAAAGTGTTAGGAAATTAGGTTAAGACTTGTTTAGATTGCTTTAGATGCGACGGCTGAGTCAAAAGTCCTTTGTCTGGCGTCTCCTATTTGCACTTTTGGACATGGGCAGATTAATCTATGTGGCCGGGCGTCACCTATCTGCAGAAGAGGAAGGTGCATCTTGATGTATTGAAGTGTTTTATCTCGCAGAGACACTCCGTGTGATGAACGAAGCTCAGCTGAGAGAGTGCGGAGTGTGGGTGAGCTCAAGAGCCCACTCTCAAACTGCATCCTCTCCATCAGATTTTCTCTCTCTCTCCCTCTCTCTCTCACACACACACCAAATCTTTCTCTTTCCACTCGATTCCTCCATCGGCCCTGATTAAGTGAATAGCAGTATTTGTGGCCAGCTGATTACAGCTGTCTGACTTTGCCACAAGTGCCCTTGTTTTAGACAAAAAGCCAAAGGGAGTGATTTAGAACGAGGTAGCTTTGCCCATCTCCCCCTGCAATCAGAGCTCTCGTGGAGGGCCTGTTGATTTCAGGACAGTGGTGATTGCAGGGTGACAGAGCCCATCGTTTGGCAAGGGGGGTTGGTTGGTTGGTTTTTGGGTGTAAGGTGTACTTTCGGAGAGGGAATGGAGTGGTGGGAAAAGAACGATCCTTTCTCTCAGTCTGACTTCAGCTTTAACAGCATCAACAAACTGCAAAGAGCTCAGAGAAAAAGAATCTCCTTTTAGCCTGAGAACGAGCAAAGCCGTGAAAATATCGCCTGCTCTAATAACTCCCACTTACCGATTTATATAAATGAAATGCAAATAAACATTTTTTGCACTTAGGTAATCAATCATGCCATTTATTGGTGTTTATTTTCTGGTAACACCTCACAACATTGAGTTTTATTAAACTTATTTAAAGATGACGCATCATATATTTTTATACATTTATAGTTATGTTTAACGTTGTGGAATTCTCCTTTATCAGATCAACAATTACACACGGTTTTAATTTACTCGGTTCATCACAAAAGTCGAACGAATGTACTAGAACGAATCAGAAATAATATTGTAATAAACTGCTGGAAAGGAAACAGTGAAAGAAGAACGAAAAGCAGAAACACAGACACTGAAATGATAAGAACAGAACAGAGTTAGATAAGGTGAGATGACATTAGATATCCAAAAAGTGTAATCATGTGGACTTCCTATACTGTGCCATTTCTAATTTGCATAAAATCTCATTTCTAATGTCGCCTGCTGCCAGAACTGGTAGAAGATATACGCTGACCTCAGGCTTCTCTGCTTGCTTGAGTAAATGCAGAGTTACTTCTGATTTGAGTCTAAGTAAAACAGAGATTTAAAGAAATCTCCTTCAAAGGACCTGCATTATTGAAACACAAGACACAACCCCCCTTTATCGAGTAAGCAATAAGACAAAGCAGTCCAACATCTCATTCTAATAGGAGCTTTTTAAATAAACTCACTCCAACCCCATGCTGACAAGTGAGATGTTAATGCTTCTGTCTAGACCTCCCTCGTTTCCACTCTTGTTTGTCAGGGGACAAAGTGAACCTGAACACGCACACACTTTCCTCGATTATCACTGAGGTCTGGCAGATACGCCACCTGTGCTCATTCATGCTAGTTGCTGCGGGTGCTACTCATGACATGACTCTGATGAGCTCAATTACTCTTTACAGGAAGTGGGGGCCGTGGTCGCACTGCTCTGTTGTGTGTGTGTTTCTATAAATGTGAATGTGTGCAAAACTCGGCTGCGTTGTTCTTGTTGCAGCTGCACGGCTCTGCTGGAGAGGCAAAACAAGGTCAGCATGCTTCAAGGTCAAAAATTCCCCTTGTGTCAGCATCAGAACGGATTCTCAGGACAGCAACGTGGAGCAAGAGAGAGACTGAAAACTGATTCTGAGAAATAACACCGAAAGAAAATGAGTGAGGATAATAGTGTAAGAACACACTCTGAATCACCGGAGGGCCACGGGTCCATCCCTTTCTCCTCGCCCTTTTGAGAAGTACACCAATCTCAACTCTAGTGTGCATAAATAAACCCCTAATTGCTAATTAAATTACAATTAGAGCTGAGGAGATGAGAAGGGGAGAGGCGCTTAGCACAAATGCAGAGTGACAGGTTACAGCATTCCGGCTCAGAATTACATCAGCAAAACACACACACACAGAACCAAGGGACCCTAATGAAATCGTCTGGCTTGTGTAACCTTAGACCTCTTCCTGCTTCTGCACCAAAACTTCACTGACCTAGTTTCAAGAAAAATACAGAGCACTACACACACACACACACACACAGGTCTGAGTGCTGGACCTCACCTCTCACCTCTGTTGCATGCTGGTCCTAAAACCTCCACTCAGATCTTCCTATCTGAAGCAGCTGTTTCACCTCCACTCAGTCCTGTTCCTCTAACACTCAAAACTCACCTCTACTTGCTCGCTTTTCTCTATAAAGGCTAATTCACCTCCACTCTACTTTGCTTCTCAAAAAAGCCCTCATTCACCTGCACTCAATCCTGTCCCTCTACCATACTTAATTCCACTCCACTTTGTCTTTTTCCATAAAAATGCCTGCTTCACCTCTACTTAATCCTATTCCACTATCGCTAATTCACCTCCACTTGATCCTGTCCCTCTAAAACGCCTCAATAACCTCTACTCCATCCTGCCCGTCAAAACCACCACTTCACCTCCACTCCATCCTTTTCCTCTAAAACGGCTGTTTCACCTTCACTTGATCTTCTTTCCTGCAATAGTGCTATTTCACCTTTAGTTAATCTTGTTTTCCTAATATTGCTAATTCGCCTCAACTCACATTAGGTTCACGAATGTTCCTGTAACTGGGCTCCTCATGGACAAGGCTAATTCACCAGCACTCAATCCTGTCTCTCGAACTTAGCTAACTCACCTTCAGTTGATCGTATCAATCAAAAATGGCTAATTCACCTCCAGGTCAGGTTCACTGAGGAATCTAGAAAGTTTTGACACAACTGATTCACTGATCTAGTTACTCCAACGTAATTATTACACCTTCACTCATTCGTCTTCGTCTAACATTGCTAATTCACCACCACTCGACCCGGTCCCTCACAGACACCGATAATTCACCTCCACTATAATATGGCCAATTCATTCTACTGCTGTAACACGGCTAATTCAGTTCCACTCAGTCCTGCGCATCCTGACAGCTCAAGGAGAGCCTAACGTCAGCACTGCTGTGGCTGCGGCTGAAAAGCCCATCAATAGCCACAGATGACCTTCCCTTGTCAATCTTTCTGAACCAAATCCAGCTAATCGATAGTTGTTGAAGAAAACTATTTTAGCGTTAATATTCCACAGGCACACTAATGGTGGAGTCTCTCTTATGGGGTTTTAAATATCATTATTATGTTGATGTCAACAGCGTGCAGAAAAGCAGCATATTCAGAGATTTTTTGTTTCCAGACTGCTTGGACTGTATGAGGATTGCATATGATTTGCTCCTAGTAAGTCAGTGTGCTTGCCACTCAGGAGGATGGAGTGTTGAAGTGGGTGGGAGGGAAAGCTGGCTCACTGGGGCACCATTTTTAATTGGTTCTCTGCTCCCAGCAAAATCCTGCTGTCAATCTGCCCACACCGGCTGCACCAGCTCCAGCCAAGTCACCCACCTGAGCACAGGGCCTCGATGACTCAAACAGAGAAGGGGAAAATAGAGAAGGTCTATAGATAGATAGATAGGATGCTGCCCTTGCCCATTCTCCTTGCTGTAAATAAAGCACTGGGCATCAAGGCTTGTTGAGGGGATTAGCCTGCCTACTGTGTCAGTGGGCATTCTTCAAGCTCCAGCCACACTTCTCCAACCACACAGGAAGCCTAAACACCAGCTGGCTGTCAGCTCCATCGCAAAATGACTATGTAGTTGCACACCAACAAAATATGCATTCAACTTGGAAATGTAGCTGAGAGTTTAAAGAATGAGACAGCCTGTGGTGGGAAATGCGCTTCCTCCATGTCCCAGCTGGTCTTGATACTCTGCTGTTACTGCTGTTGTGGGAGGTTTGTGTCCCCTTTTACACCTCTTACCTCTTACCTCATTGCTGTTGCTAGCAGAAAACAACAATCAAGGGATTTCTTCCAAATGTTTCTGGTGACAAACAATCCCCCCTCTTCTGACCACCGACTCCATTCTTCTCCCTCTTTCTCTCCATCTCTCTTTCCATACCTCAGTCATTCCCCAGAAGGAAGCAGTGCAGCTAAGCAAGAAAAACGCCACAGCTGTTCGAGCCTCTTGGGGCAGAGGACAGATGAGTTAGGAAGCAATAGTAATACTTCTTTCCCCTCACTCATCGCCAGAAACACTGGCACACTCCCTTGCTTTCTTTCACATTAAGTTACACGTTCTCTTTCTCCCTCTCCCTCAGTCTTCATTGCTCTTTCACTCCTCGCTCCATCTTCGCTAATTGCTCCCAGTTCCCTTGCCGTCCGAGGTCTCCTCACTTCGGTTCTCCTTCCATCCATCCATCCTCGAGCAGGAACAGCGGAACAGAGCGGTCGGCTCTTCATTTCCGGCTCAGTGGGGGTCTCTCACTTCATTCATCATCTTCATATTCACCCTCAGTACAAACCTCGAGGTCCAAGAGCCAATTAAAAGCGGCACGTCTGCCTGGCGCGCTTGCTCCATCACAGGGCGTCCCATCAGAGGGAACTATTGATGGCAAAGGTGGCATTTTTTCCACCTTTCTATTCCGAAAGGTATGTCCCTTTTACTGAAAAAGGCACAGTAACTCTTAAAAACTTTGAGTGGTAGAGAGGTATTTTAGCAGGCACACAGTAGGAACTTTCAATTCCAATGCTACAGTAAAGAGCTGTTGACTTTTATGTAATGAACCATTTGGGAGTCTGGGATAAATCAGTTTTACAGAAGGAACTGCTACTGCTCCATTATGGAAAAGGGTCCGGCAGTTTTTACAGCTATCATATTTTAGATTAACACCCTTTACCCTTTTACCTCGACACTACCTCGCATCTTTATATCTGCTCGATTGTTGCTCTTAGCTGTTTTAACAGAGTCCCACAGCAATATAAAGTCTCTTTTGATCAGTTGCACTAAGTAAAATGTCCTTTCAAATGGACTGTTACCATGCTGACCCAACTGCCACCGTTTAGACTCCCATCATACTGATAATGTTGTGCATTTGCTACATGTCTGAATGGCTTGTTTTCCCACCCAGGGTGTTCACCAAGAGCTCCATTAGTCTTGAACAAGTGATGTGCCTTGAGCCATAAAGCACCAAGCACCTACACCTAGATACTCAGCTGAAGAAAGATCCAAACTAAAAAACGATGACGAATCCTTTTCTGCCGGTTTCTAACAACTGTGACAAGGGCACCTTGAATAACTCCTCTGCGAGACAATGCAAGTTAAAACTGAGATATGAATATGAAAATATGAATAGCGCAGCACAATTAATAAGGCAATGTCAAATATAATTCGGAGAGGGTGACTGCAAATGGCTGACACCGAAGACACCGGGCTCATATTGAAACTCGTCCCTTCTCGGCAGGAGCGGCGCGCTGCACTAACAGGCTTTTGTCATCTAAAGGAATAAGCAATGAGGCCCCCAGCAAGGGAAGAATTCGCAAGCTTTTCCGCTGTCCCGTGTTGTTGCACAGGAGGGTCATTATTAACTGGGTAGAAAATGAAACTGTAGAAATGGAGAGGGCACTAAATGTGGCTTTGTAAAACATAATACATTCTGTTTTTTGTTTTTTTTCTTCACTCTCGCTCCTCTCTCTCTTTTTCCCCTCTGCGTGTCCTCTTTGAAAACAGCTTGTGGCTATAGTGCCGGCTGTAGATTCGGCAGAAGTAGGCTCTCATTCGCCTCGCTCCCTCTGTCAGCCCACTTCATTCTCTTGAATCTTCCCATCTTCGCCCCAGGAGTGTCTCTGCAAACAAACAAACATCCTCATGCATACGCAAACCTTTGCATCCGCACTCGTGCATCGCGTCGCACTGTTCATTAATACGTCCGGTGATTGCGAGTCTATCCGAGTGCTCAGCACATCACAGCGCATCAAGTAAATACATGCTCAATCAAATCTTAAGGAGTTTATGGCACATTGCAATGCCATGAGTTAGCCTAAGCTGTAATCAAGAGGCGCAGAGGAGCCGTTTCACTGAATTATGCTGCGTGTTTGGCAGAGATTTGTGGACATTAATTCAACAAACAATATCAGGTGCTTGAGTACTGGAGACAAAGGGTACGGCAAATCATCCAGATGAGTATATAGACTGGCAACTTTCCTGTTGCACTGTACAATTCTGGGCTATTTTCAGTCTAACTTGGTAAATAAAGCATGCACTCCATGGCAGTTGCTTTTAACGAAGCACAGAGTTGTTCTTTGGGGGTTACATTTAGGGAAGATATGGCATATAACACTTGCTGAGGTTTTGCTGACAACAAAGATCAATATAATTGCAGTGATTTTGGTCCACAGTGTTGTTGAATCCCTTAAAGCTAATTGGTCAGAAAGTATTAACTGATTTTCTGAAAGATTTATACTAACATGCTCATTGATGATGTACACACTGACCTGTTTGGACGATGCTCCACATAAACAAATTAAATTAAAAAACACTGACATTTTTTTTTAAAGGAAATGTTCATTTTACTTTTTTGAAAGGAGTCTCCAGAGCCATTGCTTTCTAACAGTCAAAGATAAAGTGGTAACATTAAAGACTCTAGCACAGGAAAGAGCTGACATGTTGCTGTGAAAAATAATTAAGGCTGGTGACAGAACAATGGCTGCTATAAAGTCTTAACAGGAACTAACCTGTTTTGCAGACATCGCGTGAGATTAAAAAGTAACGATAAACAGACAGACCCAGACCTTTTCGTGTGTAATCACTGGGAAACTGCTACATCAATTATTTTCATATAGCAGAACATTCCTGAGTGTTCTATTAGTAAGATATAGACAAATGTTACCGTATGTACCATCATGTTGTCCAACATTAGCACTGCTTTCAGGGATGTGACCTCAGAACCTTCCGGTCACTGGGGCTGAATCATCGATGCTGTATTACCGCTTACACAAAAGATCAAAGATCAAAATTCAATGTTTCACTTTATATGAAAGCAATAAGGTTTCATTCTGAGAGGTGAGAGACAGACAGTGAGGGAAGACACATTCGGAAAAACCCTCAATACCCAGAGCAGCATGAACGTGGTGGAAATTACCAGTAACGTAATCGATGTTTCAATCAAGCTCCCGCTTTCGAACTAAACAAGGAGCTCTTTTAACAGCTGTCCCTTGGTGATATCGGCAGCTACAGAAGGAAAAGCATTAATTGAACTCCAGAAGAAAAAAACAAAAAAACCCTCAAACAAGAAAACACGCACAGCTTAGGCTTTAATTAATAAAGTGTTGTGCAGTTGAACAAGGCGTCAGGTTTACGGTGTAAACAGCGGCGTGTTGTTCTGCTGAACGCCGATAACGCTCCTTTAAAACAGGTTGGAGTGTGGCACTGACAAGAACTCCTTCAGTCACGCCGTTTATCCCACCAGCACACTCCGCACTAGTGTCCATTACAGCATATGCAATGATATGACGCTTAATCACAAACACATAGATGCTTAAGGGACACATTCTCTGAGGTGAGAGCAACACATCTAAAATGCAGAGATGTCTACGAATGCTGGTGCTATCAATCACAAAACATCACCATCATCATGAGACAAAAGAGTTCAAAAATGTTTAATATACAGTACATATAGTAACCTTTACCATGTATATACTCATTTAGTCACTTACAAGGGAAGACCGAATGGGATCTCAAAGCAGATCTGAAGAGTTTAAGGGCCTTTATGTGCTGAACAGAAGCTCTCCAGAATTTAAACTCACAACCTTCGCGTCACTAGGACTGGGTTTTTGCTATTTTTATCCGAAGTACCAACAAATTTATCACACCTGTTGGATAAACGATATACGCTTACATTCAACTCTTCTGCAGACATTCACTTTTCTGCGTGGGTGCACAAGCCTGTGCTCTGAGATTTGTAAATAAAGTACTGTATCACATCATACACATGTATTTCTAGAGCGACAGTGAATTTAATAAGAAAACAGAAATTTATCCAGAATTGCCAAACAGAGATTGTAGGGCGCTGAGAGAGATTGAGACACGCCCGAGTGAGCTTGCTCTTTTAAAGAAATGCCAGGAAAAACAGCATTCCCCCGCACTTTCCTCTGGTGCCTTTTGTTCATCGTAAATGGCAATTACCCAATTTTCTCTTGCATGCAAATCAGATTAAAGCGGGGCATGACGGGCCGCTTGTACAGCGTGCCGTGGCGATGCATCCGCAGCACCAAGGAGACGCACCTTTCTCTATGACCCTCTACCCGCCACTCAACAGTTTAATCAAGCTCCATTTACAATGCTCCAGAACTGATTTTCCTGTCTCCCATTAGAAAACAAAACAATAGTGATAATTAAAATAATAATTGCTTGCTCCCAGAAACCTACTCTGCCGAGTCCTCTGCTGCCAAAGGCTAATTTTCACTGAAATATATATATAATTTTTTTTCCCTGTATTTCTATAAACTCACAACATAATGGTGACCGTTATGAGCATCCTAACGCAAGAG
Source organism: Hemibagrus guttatus (assembly GCA_033459395.1). Lineage (NCBI taxonomy): Eukaryota > Metazoa > Chordata > Actinopteri > Siluriformes > Bagridae > Hemibagrus > Hemibagrus guttatus. Next base: position 13,107,128 of record JAUCMX010000015.1, read on the forward strand.
AGTTAGAGCTGGGGTTGTATCCACACAGGGACAGGCTGTATATGCTGAGTGTTTAGTTTCCATTGGAGTTGTGGGTAATTACAGTCGTGCGATTGATCTTTTTGATTAAGAAACACCGTGCCGAGTGAATTCACACTCCATACAATAAACGCACTTAAAGCACTTTCTGGCCCTTGAGAAATGAGGGGAAAAAATGGAGCAGATGTTTCAAAATGCTTGGACGCACACTGCGTACCCTGTCTATTTAAACGGCGGAAAAACAAAGAGGAAAATTTCCCTGCCTAATCACAACATCGGTTCAGACTCTCACTAACCAGGGCGGGGCGATGCGATCTTATGATGTTGATATTGCGATAAATTATGCCAAAATATACTACATTATATAATATCTAATATATTTTATTTTTAATATCATTTCCATTTTATCCACTAGAATAAAAAAAGCTAAGTATGTAAATCAAGTGAGAAATATGTAGAAGCAAACCATAACATTTGTACCTTTTAATTCATCTGTAACTGGAAAAGGCCAATGTGGATCCCTGGGACTAGACGGCTACAGCACAAACATATATTTGTATCATGCGTTTGCATTACAGTTGTTACAGTACGACTGAGTCATGTTAACTAAAGGCAGATGTTCCACAAACAGGTGTAGTCATCTTGAATATATCACTCATTCAGAGTCTCATTACCATCTCAGAGAGAACGACCAACAAGCGCTTAAATACAAAGATTTAGGGAGTTAATGGAACAATTTTCTTCCTCATTTAAGTTGCCAAAAGTGAGTAGAACTGTAGCAAAACATAAATACATTTAAACAGAGCTATACATGTTCAAAAGCCCATGTTTGCCCTGCAGGGTATGGATATTTCCAAATCTAGAGCCTTTCATCAGAGCTGAGGACGTGACACATCTCAAACCGTGTTTAAGGAAGATAACCAACACATTTTGAAGCCTTTCATATAACGCATTATAGGAAAGAAACCTGAATGAAGACAAAAACAACTTATGTGCAAAATGCTTGTTGGCATTAGAGAAAAGTGTTACTAATGTAATGCTTCTGCATAACGGATGTGATGAGCGGAAATGTACCTACACAAGCTGAAAAAAAGAAAAAATTGTGAGCACTTTGACAGTAAAGACTATACTAATTTCTTAAACTCAGTGAGAAGTCAAAAGAAACACCTAGGGGAATCATTTGAAAGGGAAATCCTGTGGTCATTTGCATGTTATTACTTGGACATTTTTGTTTAAAATTTTTAGGTGAACATTAATCCATTTAAAGTAAATGAGCCATCGTTAGTAACATTGTGAATTATGAAGGATGGTATGAAGGAACAAAGTTACTTTCACTGGCCAATCAGAGCTGCTTTTATTTTCTCATTATTTCAAAGTCCAGCATGCATGAAAGAGAGAGAGAAACACCCTCAATATCCAACAACTGGACACAAAGAGCACCCAGTCTCTAGCTCTGCTTTCTTTACATTCGCTAAACAGCTCCCTAAATCACGTTAACCCAATACATCTGAATAATTAATGGCCAATCTAATGGCTAGGCTATTAATGATAAGGAAATTATGTCTCAGTAATATTCATTAGTTTTAAAGCACTACAGTGACTGCGATTAAAACAACGCCCTTGTGACAATAACTTCTCAAGGCAGTTCCTCAGGGACTTCCTGTGCTGTGAACAACAGTCCAGTTATTGCGCGTAATCCATCACAGTCGCTGTGTTTTGCGACCGCACTATTTTTTTTTGGTGCAATAGAGGTTATAGTTGTTTATTTAATTGATGAATAGGTCTCTGTGTGCGAGTTATGAAAGTGCCATGTGCTGCGTTAACACATCCCTAAGAAACACACACACAACTGTAAAGTGATTCCTTAAATCCATAATACTCGATTAGCTGAAGGCTGAAAATTGTGTTTTTAAAGGTGTACTGCAGAGTAAAGAAGGACAGAATGAGGCTTTGCCCAGTGCAGTGTTTAAAAAAGGAAAAATGTAATAGAAAATAATAATAAGATAAAAAAAGACACCCCCCCCCCACACACACACACATCACAACTGAAGCCAACAGAAATAGAAGCAACATTAAAAAGCAACATAAACTACATACTTCAGTCTGATTGGTCAGAAGATATGGACCAACTTTCTAAAGCAGCAGTTTTGATTGTCCTCCTGAATGCAAATCAAATCACAGGTTATTAATAAATGAGCTCATTATTGTAACGGTCAGTGGACACGTGTATGTGTGTGACAAAGAGAGAGAGAGACAGAGAGAGAGAGAGAGAGAGAGAGAGAGAGAGAGAGAGAGAGAGAGAGAGAGAGAGAGAGAGAAGGTGAGCGGAAGAGAAGAATAGCGCCACTCCTGTCATTCTTGAGCAGGTACCAAAAACATACAACTGCAAACTTTGACACTGGAGCAGTGGCCAAAGCAGCAGATGAAGTTCTAGCTTTCTGGTACCTTTTGCAGTAGAAAAAGACCTGATAAATAAAAGAGAGAAAAAGAGATTTCATTCTTGGGAGAGACAGTAAGGCAGCGTGGGGCTGTCACCCGCTCACAGCCCTGAGCAGACCACAACACCACAAATGTTAGATTCTGCATTAATGCACTGGGTCGAAACTTGTATTCCTCAAGGCACATTTTCTCATACAACCAAACAGAGTGCAGCTGCAGAACTGACACTGACCACGCTGGGGTGAAATTCCACTTTTTCTTCACATGCACACACACACGCACACACACAACAACAGTCAGAGAGCCCCTGCTGCGAATGCGTGGAAAAGGGGGCAGCTCGCCATCAAGGTTATTTAGCATAATTTCTTCGCCGCAGCCATTAGAACTGAAGAAACAAATATGCACTTTTCTCAGCTTTTTTCTACAGAAAAAAGCTCTTTTTTATATGAATCATTTGATTTTCATAGCCACTAATTTATTTTTTTGTTAGTTTGTTTTTTGTCCAAAAGATTTTTTTTTTCATTTTGTGTTATCTCTGACATTGTTGTGACATCTTCCAGAAAGCATGCAGTAGGATGGAAGGTATGTGTGCTTTCCTTTCTATGCCTAGCACACACACATACACACGTGTGCGCGCAGACAGACAGACACACACACTTCCTGTCTTGGCCCGGGCCAAATGTTTGGGGCAAACGCACACACCTGCACAGCAAGAGGCAGGTAAACAGCCATTACAACAGAGCAACTGCTTCAAGCCGGGCTTTAGCAGGCTTATCAGAGCCGGAGCTCCCAATGCCAGACCACCACACACATACCCACACACACACACACACCCCCACACACACACACACCCCCACACACACACACAGAGAGACGTCTGGGAATTTGGATGAGGTTAGTCTGGATATAAGCCACTGGGTTACAGTGCACATGCTCTATGTTCAGCAGCGATCTCCACTCGGACGTGACTGGAGTCTGATCATAGTCTTGCGCTGCCCCAGTATTACTTCCAACAATTACCTGTTGTGACTTCTGAGAGATTTTTTTTTCTAAAGATCTATTTTATTCTTTAATTTTTAGTTTAGTCAAGGTGTATGATCAGACAACTTCACACCATATAATGTGCACTGATTACTGCGCATTTATGTACGGGATATACTGATTACCTAGTTTATCACGTTTGCGGCATTTCACAGACGCCCTTATCCAGAGTGCTCGCTTATTATGAAGATGGAGTAGGTCTGGATTTCCTTAGGCAAATATGCTATCGTGTCAAATATACTACAGCGTAAAGAGCCATTGTAAATTTATCACAATGGGGATCTCTGAAGGAACTCTTCAGGAAGTTTTATGAGACAGCTAAATGTGTCCGAATCAACTTGTCTCACATCAAACGTTTTTACAGCTAGCTAACAGAGCTTGTCAGCACCCACTACTGAATTCAGACATGAAGGAGGGAGATGGATCGATCAGACTCCCACGCCAGCTTGTTTTGGCAGCCTTGCTCGGCACAGAGCAACGCTTTCAATTTCTGGTATCTGGAGCTCTTTAATAAACAGCAAACTCAGTAAACTGCACTGTGTCCGTACAGCACGGTGTAGTGACAAACATTTACTTAGGATTTTGAAAGCCTTGTGACTGCGCTCACAGGAAAAAGGCTACTGAATTGTACCTGTTAGTTACATAGTATAGTGTACTTTTAAAGCTTCACTGCATTTTCAGGTGAAAGGCGCGTTTTAAAGGTGTGAAAGTAGAGCAGGGTGAAACATCAGTATAGTAGTAACACTGATAAATTACACCACAATAGGTTTTTCTCATATATTGTCGATATCTTTTTCCACTGTTTAAAAATGTGTTTTGTAAATTTTGTTACTTTTATTTTTAAATTGCAAAACCCCAAATCTACCTACCTACCTACCTACAAGAAAAGTCTATGTAATAAAAAAATGTCTTGTGGACATTACACATCATTAGAATGTTTTGAATAGATAAAGGACAGAGCAGATAAGACGGTAATATTGAGGGATTAAAGAGGACTTTGCTAAAAGTGAGCATTAGAGAACAGGAACCTCAGACTGAAGAAAAAGCTGACGTTTCGTTTGCAGCTAAACGTTCCCACCTGCTGAGAGAGATGGACTTCTAACACCTTCAGCTCCAATATAAATGTTAATAGAGTTCAGGCAGAGAAAACTAGGTGTAAACAAACAAATGTGCCAGTGCATGCGACAGGCCCGCAGGAGGCCACAGCTCTTCAACAAGACAAGGAGAAGAGCTGAGGAGGGGACGAGGGAGGAATCGAACCTAATGACGCTAGCTCAACGGTACCAAAGGTGACTCTGTTCATGCCATCACATTCTCACTTTCCATTCCTCCATTATGTTTTTGATTGCATCTGCATAATGATAGTGAATGCCCTTGCTAAGTCAAGCTGATGACCTGACACTAAAATAACAGAAATAACACTTTGGTGAGTGAAGAAAAAAAAAAAAAAAAACTAGGTTAAAAATTAAAGAACATTTTATTCTTATAGAATAAAAGAAGAACATATATCTCTTCTGCTGAGATAACTTTAACCTAGAAGAATTGTGCATTTTTTGCATCCTGACACAGAGAGCAGCAGACATCAATGTCCACAGGAGGACAAAAGAAATGAGGAGGCGGCATCTGTGAGCAGCTGAAAACTGCAGAACAAACATTCGGAGTGAAAGAGGCAGCAGGAACTCGCTGTCCCAACTTGTTCAAAGGTTTGGCAACCTTCAGACCAATTAGAGATCTGAGGGCACGCTGAGCTGCAGCCTCCACTGGGCCCGGCTCCTCTATAAACGGCAGGCTATGCTTATTTAATCAACTGTAATTTAAGGATTTAAATAAAGATCAGATTCTTCCTGTTGTACCCAAAGGAACAGGAAGGGAAGAGGGGGGAGTGAGTGATACCTCCAACCCATCCATTCATTCATGCCATCCTACCTCAGTGGAGCTCTGGAGTGTGGATTGGGAGGGGGCTAAGCTGGGCGAAACCTAACGCTCGGTAGGGTGAGCAGCTGTGGCAGAGAGCAGAGGCTGCCTTGTGTAGCTCCAGAGAGATTTTTTCATTGACAGTTGTAATTAATGAGGCAGTGCTGTAGGTTGGCGCTTCTCTGGATATCCGCCTTTCCTTTGCCACAGCTGCGCAGACCTCCAGACCTTCAACTACAAATCCAGAGCCTGGCTTTAATTAGTGGGCGCATGCCACCACCTGCACATCTCAATCAGTATGCCAATGTTTGCGGCGGCAACACACCCGTGGTATGTGTGGACCACACTGTGGGTGGCACCAATGTCTTGATACCTTCATGCAAAACTTACGATGGGATTATGTAGTGCAGGAATTGCTTTTGGTTCATTTCATTCCGCCTTAGTGAGGTTCTCGCAGCCATCTACACAGCCCAGGGTAGCGCTAGTGCTTTTAAAGCCTAGTTAGGACTAATTTAAAGTCATTGCCTACACAATGCTCCTGCTTTGCACATTATGGCCTAGGAAGACAAGCTGATCTCATCAGTACAGACTCCGGTTCTCCCAATTGTCAAATCCTTCATCCACCCCCAACCTGAGTGCCAAGGCACCATGCTGATTCAGGAGCGCTAAAACTGTCTGCTGCACACTTGCCATTGAGAATCAGCTGTGGCTAATCTTATCCAGCGGCTTTGGGCGTCACATGCTCCTCTAAGCAAAGTGGGGGCAGGACGGAAATGCGGAGAAGTGTTTACCCGTGCATACGTTTAAGCTTTCTTTCCACCTACTTAGCGCTACCTGTAAACATGCACACAGAGACCATATTTGACTAGATGGAAAACTTGTTAACATGAAAAGGTCTGAGCTCAAGACAATTCTTGCTTGAGGACCTTAAACTTAAACCTTTGGATTTGTCTATGAAAATACTTCCTACTCTTCAAATGCCAGGCATACAAAACAATCCTTTGGCAGATAGGCTCTTGTTAGCTAATGGTGTTCTAGTACTTTAACATCATCTGAACCTTCTCCATAACTAGGGCTTGTAGGGCTTCATTTCTTGCTCTCACACGCATTCTGTCCACTTCATATTGGTGCAGTACTTCCATAATGCTCTGAAACACTGTAACCTTTTTAATGGCATAAAAAGTGATTTAGTGCAAAAAAAAATGCAAAGATTGACAAGATTGTGTTTCCTTCCTGTCCTCTCCCTACTTACACTAGTATGGCAGAGAGCTCAGGGACTGCTGTCCAGAGAGTCAGACATGTGAGGAAAAAATTGATAAGACAGACAGCGAGTAAAGAGTGTGAGATATGAGCATTTCACTCACCCTGTCTATTTAAACCACTGAGTTAGTTGAAAGACAGAAGAATCAACCTGCTCCACTCGTTGCATAATCAAGTAATACATGAACCACCCATATTTCCACAGAACCTTCTCTTCCCACTCCTGTCTTGACCTCCATGGTTGCTCGAGCACCAGACACCACCATCTTTTGATCCTTCACAACACTTCAGACTTGACATTCATGCTCCCTACACTGTGGCACTCCATCTCCTTGAGCAACCAACTCTGAAATAGACCTCCACCTCCTGCCACCTTCTTCTGTTCACACCGCCCTCACGCTGCTGCTGTTACATGGCATTGAAAACACACACACACACTTCACACCCAGCTACACACGCTGCCCATCTCCCGCTTGTCACTCATGCCCTGAGGGGCGTATATGGTCCTCACCTCCTGCCAATCAAAAACTTCACAGGCTGCAGGACGAGCTTGTGACCCAGAACAGTAAAGAAATGTACACAGTCTCACATTTCACACCACACAGGTGCCTCGCATACAGGTGTCCTGTAATATGAACAAAGTTTGGAGTGTTGAATGTGTTGAAAGCTCTCTCTCTGTGCTGCACCTGAACAAAAATAAATAAAATTCAGCCCCCCTCTCATTTTCCTTATATAGCCTAATCTCTCGTCCTCTAAAAAGGGACCACTGTTGATTCTTTCCCGGCTGTGCTGGGGTTATTTTGAGCCGATCACCAGAGCTCACCATTGTCCACAGTTGGAAAAAAACAAAGAAGGTTAACAGCCCACGGCCTTTGTCACCAAACCGACATCTAGCAATGACAACCCGGCAGAAACGCCATGTGGCAACAATTCCCATCACGACCACACAAACAGGGTTATGTCAGAGTCGGATTCAGAAGATCAGCTGATGCCGGAGCTGTTTGGAATTCTGTGAGGAAGCGGTGGTGAGCTGAAAGGGTTGAAGGAGCTGTGGTAAGGTCAAAAAGTCTGGGTGGTGAGAACTCTGCATCATGTTCACCTTCTTTCTGTCTTGTACAAAAACATAAGACTTCACACATGTAAGCGGGACACTGTTTTTACCCCGAATCACGATCTGACCCTCGAACCCTAAGTTTTTCATTAGGTTTGCAGAAAAAGTGACTTGGACATCACGTTGGCAGCAGGTTTCTGTAGAGGAAAAATCACTGGACTGGATCGACTGTGGTTGGACAAAGAGCAAGAAAACCAAAGCAGAATTCAATTACGATCACAATCGCACAAGTCTTTAACAAGGTCACGGTGCATGTTTGAAAAGGCAGCAGCATATCTGTACAACTATTAATATAATAATGCAATCTGAGTAAATGTTTCTGGACGTTGTGGCAGTGTATAATTGTGTAGGGCTGATTAAATCATAAAAAACGCACAACGCAAAGTAGACATCACCAGCACCACTTATATCAGTAAAGTCTGGCATTGCAACAGAAAGGCAGATAATGTTTCTTACTCTTGCAAAACACACGCACACACACACACACTGAAGTCTGCACCGCACTTCATAAAGTTACTGAAGGAAATGAGAAGAAGCAGGGCGGCAGTGCAGAGACAGATAAAAGCACTGTTTCCGCTATCACCGACAAACCAGACCAGCAAACAGCATGAAGGAGGAGTAAAGCTTCACCTCTCTGCCTCAACTCCCTTAGCCAAATCTTAGAGTCGGGTTTGCAGAGTCTGCTCCCTCCCCTGCGCCCGTTAAGTGAACCATTAGTGCTGGAAGAGAGGGCTGAATACATGAATGCATCAGCCGCAGCATCAAGGCTAAATTTAGACCTTTTTTCCATGGACATCCAGCCCCAGGAACAGCAAGGCCTGAAGGACAGCGGGAACTTTCCACTTTCCACATTGAACTTGGAGGTCAATGTGAGATTGCCACACTGTTCACAAGCAGACATGTACCTTCACACGTTTTATAGTAAGGTAAGCAGAAACAAACTAAATCAGATGGTTTGTAAAACAATGTTAGTGACAGGTTTTCTGTGATGGCTAAGGGCTGGTTAGTGAGGCTCAAAAAGCATACTCGCACCATCGTTAACCACCAAGGTACTGCACTTAGTTCATTTATGTTTTTTTGGAACTCCTGTCAATCAGTCCTATCAAGGTCATTGCAGAAACGGCGGGTTTTACAATTTAAAAATAAGAGAGTGGAGCATCAGGAGCAACTCTATCCCCAACATATTCCCAGAAATCCTTTGTAGATGGTATACATTAATAATAATTGACTCGGATATAATTGTATTTACATCTGGTCCATATGCATAAAGATAAAGTGCTCAAGTCTAACTGCACAGACTACCGTAACATGACACCGTCTGACCGAAGAACTTAATCCTATAAGACAGATGGTGTGATTTGGTCCCGAAAGCTGCACGTGTGCACAGGAACGAGTTTGGCTATAAGGTCAAATGTGGTAAAGAGCTACAGTTCAAACTCATGGATCAAAGGAATAGATGGGAATAAAGGATGAGATAGGAAGAAGAAAGGAAAAAAAGACGACTCAGACATTGAAAAAGTCCAGAGAGCTTCTTTCCATTCTCCTAGAAAAGTCCCTAAAAGAATGATGCAGCTAGCTGTTAATATAGTGACACTCATTTCTCCCATGCACACACACGCACATGCACACACAAGTGCATTTCAAGCAGAGCGAAGTCAAGAAGTTGCACTGTACCATGTGGCACAGGAGGCCAAAAGGAGCCCTTCGTTAAATAATAACTTACAGCGGCATTTAAAAAACATTAGCCTGCCCACACGCTCAATTACCACAGCCTACTTTTGCACTTTGTCCCTGCATTGTGTCCCAGAATAGCGGTGGTCTGCGAAGAGAGCTGTGTCACACTAAAGCCTCTATACTATTTTCTTAGCGCTGGCCCACGTTTGTCTGAGAAAGAGAGGCAGCCTTCCTGCTTTACAAATCACATATCAAATACTTCTCTTTGACAAGCCTAAATGGATGTAATTACCTCCTGCCTCTTTGTTCGCTTGCTTAGAGCATCCGCTACGCAGACGGCAGCACACACACAGCCGAGCTCTACATTGGCTCAGAGGAAGATGAGAGGGCTGCACAGTAAAGAAGAAGAGAGGGGGAAAAAACACTTTTGTGTCTGTTTAAACATGAGTGCTGAGCACTGAGGCACAGGTGCGAATGCTTTAATATTCCATTCGGACAGAGTGAGGCAGGTACAAATTGGATTTAGCACGTTGGCCTTCGAGGAATCAACATCATGAAACCTTGCAGCTATTTAAACAAAGAGCGACATGCCTTATTTTTCCCCCGGGGTGGGGGACAGCCTTTGTATGTAGCTAAATGGGGACGAGTTCACAAGCCCTTGACCGAAAATAAATAAATAAACAGATAAACAGATTCGATCCGAGCCTGCAGTGAGTCAGACAATGAGCTAAATATAGCAGTCACCTTCCTTCCATCGTTAGCGCTGGAAAGCCTTCAAAAACTAGCTGCAATGTGCATGCATTCACATGCATACAACACAAAAGAGCAGTGGAAGTTGGAAATCATGTGCATAAATACACATTAGAGGAAAATAAAGGCTATAACTAAAGGGGCTCGTTTTAGACAGCGTGCTTTATTTTGTTAGACTATCCCCACTGAATCATTCCTTTTACACAACGGGGAAAAAATAAACAGGTCTGGCCTTATGACCTACCAGTGTTGAACAGTGATCTCTATGAGGACAGGAGTGTAGGGACTTCATTTATGAGTGACTCAAAAATTTGCATCCAAAACTAAGCATTTGTATCTGGAAATATAACAACGTGAATGGATTTAAATTTCGAGGCAGTCTAAAACCAAAATGAGCAAACCGTTATATCGCACAAGCCTACCATGTACGTATGAAACGCTGACCGACAAAACCCAATTCTTGAACATGACCCGAAACATCAAAATCTGCCATCACATTGCCTCAGGGCTATGGCATAACTTGTTAACAAAACCTTAAAGGGAGTCAGCTTAATTAATGATATGATGTCTGTATCAGATCAGAATTCAGCATCTGTTGATATTCAGAGCTCTGACACTGGTATAGTTTCAGTTATGAAAAAATGATCCCACCCTTAAGGTCCACCATGACTGTGGCCCTGATAACTGGCCAACGTTGGTAACATGAGGCAAGGCCATTAACTGCCGTTCTGTTTAAGCTCAACAAATCTTCTTACCGAGAGCCAGCGCTGGGTAACAAGCTGTCTACATTAAGAACCTTTATGTAACCAAGCCACATGAAGAGGGCTTGCTGCTGCTGAGAAAACTAAGAACTGGACAAAACATTCACAGCCAAGATGGTTTGTTGTGACAGGCCTCTTATTCCAGATAACTGGCTTGTACCAAAAAAAAAAGCACCAAGAGAGCTGAGCAAATTTGTGCAGATGAAAAAAAAAGACACATCAGATTATTGCTTGGGGAAATTGACTAGGCACATGTATGAGCTGGTGTAAGCACCAGACAGCTTAGTACTTCAACCCACCTTAAAAAAAAAAAAAAAAAAAAAGAGGGGGAGAGTGCTCCCCCCCCACAAAGGAGATCAAGACCAGCCGTGATAGAGTGCCAGTCCAGGTGGGTGGGTGAAGCTGACTCACCTGGCTGCGCCATCACATGGAGCAGCTGGAGCCTAATCATGGCTGATGAATGTGGGCCAGCTTTAATCTTAGTGCTGCAGCACGATTGAGCACAAGGCTCTGGCAGTAGCTGCTTTGAAGTGGGGACTTCCATTAGCTTTCAGCATTCTGATCCAAGAGGCCATGAGAGAAGATAACACACATACACATACCAAAAATACACACCTCCCATCCGCCCATCAATCTTTCCTGGAGATACACTATTTCAAACCAAAAAGAGATCAATAAGAAAAGTGGGTACAACAGACATTTTTCTCTCTACCTCTTCTTGTGCTCTGTCACCACTGAGTTGCGCTCAACTTCAAGGGCTTCCCTTCACTTTGATCCCATCAAATAAGACAATTGGCGCTTAGGAGGCAGGCATCGGCGGCGTCCCACCCGATGGATGTGAGGCAGACGGACAGATGAGAGAAAAATCAAGACCGCCATCTGTGCTGGTCACACAGCTGGCCTCAAACCAGGACTGCACTGGAGAAAACAAACACCAATAAAAGCTACCAATAAATGAAAAAGAGACTATTTTTTGCTTTTCCAGTCAAGCTTGCGAGACCTTTATTTTTCCAGTCATGAGCATGTCTGGACTGGCGTTTTTTGTCGTAAAAATAAAAATAAAAAACAGACTGCACTGAAGGTCCTTTCTGGGAAGAAGCGGCAGAGACGGTGAGTGAAAAACAAAAGCACAATCTAACCCCCTGACCCCATCCTCACACCGCCGTAACACGAAGAGAATGACAGGCAGATACTCCGGCTTGGCAAACAACAAGTATGCATTTTCTCATTACCACCCACCAGGGAGATTGGGTGAGGCACGTAAATCGGGGTGCAAAACTGCAAGGAAAGCAAACCAAGCAGGTCACCCCCTGATGGGTGAAGCCTACTGAGAGGCATTTATATTCCCCTGGCATGATTTTAATTTTAATATTATAGAGCCATGGAGCAAGCAGGATTGGATTATGTGGTGCAGCCCTGACTCGTCATAGCTAATGGTAGAGGCCAGCTTACTTCAGCAACCATTTCTTTCCCTGCCATGATGGGATGAGCAAGGATTGGACAGACAGACGATGCAGTGTGCATTACTTATGCTGGGATATTTGGGGACTGGAGGCAGCTGGAAACCATGCTGATTTAATGCATGACATGGCCATAACTCCGTACAGGGGGTGTGTTTTTGTGTGGAGGGTTAACGTGTCTTTCTCTTTACTGTGCAGCTCACAGCGGTGTTTATCCTGTCCATCCCCCATGTGCTGCCTGCTATCCTACCTCTCCACCAACGCCTGGTTCCAGTTAGCGTGGATAAAATTCCACTTGGGCCTCTCTACAACCATCCCCTTAAGTAACGGTGCTCAGTCCAAAATGTTGCTGCCCTCTTTGAAATGTTTCCCTTACTAATCCGCAATATCATTCGCTCATGACTTTCATTCACGCTAATCACAGCCACAGATTATATACCATAAACCGCATGAAGGTTTCAGCAGAATCAATGCAGAGAGGTACATATTAGCTAAACTGCATTAACAAAAATGCAAAGATGCAGCTAATAAAATCAGTTAAGGAGACGGCGTGAAATTACTCATCGACCTTCAAACACAGCTAATTAAATACACAAGCGCTACGCTGTCCGTGATTTCCCTTCCCATTAGCTTTGATTTATACAATTCATTTACCCTATCTGAACCTGGTGGATCGTGTCTGTTTTGAAACATCTTGATGGCACGAGGATGCTTTCCTGCTCAGATAGAGTACTAAGAAAGTACACCAAGGGGGTATTTTTCTCCACAAACTGGGCAGAAAATCAACACTTCTATGACAAATGACTCAATAGAATTCTACTCCTTGGCTTCCCGCAAATAAGGCCTCTTGTCTGCACAACCTCCTGCTCTGTCATTAACGTCTGCGGCAGAACTGAAAGTGTTTGGTAAAGCGCACATGCAAAGTAGAGAGAGCGAACAAAACTCTTCTAACCACACCAGAACTTCATTTGCTCTCTCTTTTTTGTTTGCGTGGTCTTTTTATTTTTCGGGAACTCCGGAAATCAGGCATGACTGGGCAGACCTGGAGACGGATCCATAAAGACGAGGTCACGCAGCCACGTCCATTAAGTGCATTTCGCCAGCATTCCCAGCTTTACTTTCTGACTTCAAACCAAGCAGTGTTGTTTTTTTTACTGCAGCCCATGATCGCTTTCAGTCTCCTTGGGTGAGACACGTAGCTAATAAAAACGAGACAAAATGACAGGGCTAAAGGTTTTCGCTGCAGGGAGAGGGAAAGGCACGATTGTGTTTTTAATAAAAGCATGGCAGAGGAGGTAGAGAAGGTCTACAGGGAAAGGCGGAAGGGTCAGGGAGCAAAAACAGCACTGCTTCTGTACGGCTCTGAGGATCCGGGCTCTCGTTCGTGGCCTGACCTTTCCTGCTGTGTCCTTGTAGAGAAAGTCTGCAGGGTATGGCGCGAAAGTCGCAAAATGACTCACGCTTCTTATTCCTTCCTTATAATACACCACATCATAACTTAACCAACAAACGACCTGGATGGCTAAAACGCAACCTTTCTCTAATATTTATCACTTCATCGTACCACCCACAATACTCATGATTAATTGCATCTGGATTAGCTATTAAATATGCAAAAAGTCTTAGAGATCAGGGTCGTTTTTAAGGATCTTTATTTTGTGCGTTGAACGACAGAAACCCTGGCTGCTGCCGGGAGACAGAAGAGCCTGCTGAGTGTGGGGGGTGTAATCAAGAGCCTACGCAACTGTGTGTGTGTGTGTGTGTGTGTGTGTGTGTGTGTGTGTGTGTGTGTGTGTGTGTGTGTGTGTGTGTGTGTGTTTGTGTGTGTGAGAGAGAAAGACAGATGGAATGATTAAAAGAGAAAGAGGGAAAGATGGACAGAGGAAAGAAAAGGAGCGGGGGACAGAGGCAGTGGCTGATTGGACTGACAGCACTGCAGAGACAGCCGGAGAAACGGAGTGTGTGACAGCGTCTCTCTCGCTCGCACACACGCGCACACAGCTCAAAGTCAGAGAGAAAAAGAAAGGAATAAAGTGAGGCAGAGAGACAAAAGAAACAAGAAGTGCAAAGATTGAAAGCTCAATCACGCAGTGGGAGGTACAGGATAACGGCTGATTTTGGCTTCCATCTGCGAGCCAAAATAATGCGGGTAATCAAAAATAAATTGTTTAAAAAAAAAAAGAGAGATGAACAAAAGGGGGTTGTTATAAGGGGTGACTCAGAAATTAATTCAGCACTTCTTTTTCAGAGCGAAAAAAAAACAGCACTCCTACATGATCGCTTTTTTTTTTTTACTGCAGGTAAATGTTTGTTTTAGAAGCTCTTACATCATGAGTGTTTGTTTAGGCTGGTGATGACGTGAAAGTAGCCCATCCTTCACTTTTATAGCTTTTTCTATAAACACATACTTTCTCTCCCACCTCCTGCATCTCTGTTCTCAACCGCGGCTGACATGCGGGCCGACGTCAGCCTTAATGAGTTCTGTGCTGGGGTTTGAAACCAGACATCAGGTTTTCGACTGACAAGGATTTGTTCAAGTTCCCATTTGCATCCTGTCTTACTTAGGAAGCCGTCACATTCTGTCCGTGTGTCTTCTGATCATTAGGGTAAGTCCTAATCCGGATCATGAGCAGCAGAATGAATTTGTGCGTCGGTAATGGCGGCACTCTCCATGATTCACACACACACGGAGACGCTGACTATGACAAACACAAACAGTTCCTCTGCACACACCTGACGAGCACACGTCCTTTCTCAAACAACAACAGAGCAGACCCAGCCTTCAGTTTCCACTGACGCTGCGCTTATGTGCCGGATAAACAGGCAGATAATGTGTGTGAGAGCTTGCTTTTATAAGGCACTCTGGAGGAAAGCATCTGAGAGACGAATATGTAAATGCACGTCCGAGGCTCCTGCGTCTGAGACTGCAAAGCACTAAACAGAACGCATTCTTTTTATGAGAACACAACGTAAACCAAAGCTACGTACAGAGTAAAGCACAACATGCATGTCCTGTTAGAGGAATATAACCAACAACCGTTATTTTGTAATAAAAAGCATGTTGTGAAATGTTTTAATCGTTTTACACCAAAGCAAACTCCGACGTTTAATGCTGCGGAATGCCTGTAAAACAACTTGGTTCCTGTTACTGCAGTTTGTCATGTTTCCAAGAGAAACCTCAAAGCATATACAGCTCTATCACGAAGACTGACGCTTACTGACCATTACAAAGCACTGACACTGAAGACTCCTTCCGGTAAACGTTAAATAAATGCCTCTATGCAGAACACTTCACCACGTGAACGATTTGTTCCTTTGTTGATTAATGAGGTTTTTATCCATTTATTATTAGTCTTACAGTTGAACCTACTGTCAGAGCTGCAGTTATAGAAAGCTAATCAGGATTTTCTGACCGATCAGAATGGAGAAGTCACTGTGGTGCAAGTAATCCATATTATCTAATTTGTCTTGAGGCATTTTGCTAAATTATTACTACAATCATCTTTCCAGCTCTCTGTACTCTGTCGAGTCTTTCACCTTCAGAGATTCCTAACAAATATCCCACAATCCTACAGTTCCTTGAAAATAAACATCCGAGTCCTGCATCACATTACTTTACCAACACGGAGCCTGAGTACCTCAGAAATCCCTAATCTCTGCAACCGATCGGAGGCTTTCAAACTATTTTATCAGCTAAGCGTCTGTGTTGTTGCAGAGCTCCATCAGCTTTTCATCTACAAATACAAGTAGACAGGCAAGCAACTCAACGCACAGCACCAGGGCTTTTGTTAAATTTCCCTTTTCACTGTTTGGTTTTCCTCTTTCTATTTTTCTGCAAATCCGGAGATCAGGCATGTTGGAGCAAGCGCTGGGGACCGTTCTACAAAGAAGAGGTCGAGTAACGGCCATGCAATCGTGTCCTTTAAGTGTTTTCAGACAGAATTCCTGACTTTATTTGCTAACTTCAAGCAATGTGCTATTTATCACACAAGGGTGCTTTCACACTTGCTGTCACACTTTTATTTTGTGCTGATATTTGCGCCTCATGCAAAAATATGCACACTGTAAACAACACTGCTAGCGGCCCTCACTAGTATCACCTAGCTAACTCCAGGAGGTGTATGCAGTGTAGCTTTGGAGGGAGAAAATCAAGAGAATCCGAGCTGCAGTCACAGAGCAGGTGGGACTTCATGGCTTCTTGATTAGCACATTAAAAAAGACCTTGCTGGATTATAGCTATAGTTCGAATCCCGATAATGTTGTGGCAGGGAGTCTAGAGAGGAAAATTGGCTGTCCCTGTCTAGAAAGTAGGGCTCCATCGCAGGCATCCGAGAGCTCATACATGCAGAAGAGGGAAGATTTTCCCCTAAGCATTTTCTCTAAGCATGTTACACTGCAGCAGTCGGCTTCATGTGCATTGTTAGAAGCATGTTAGCTTTCACCCTCACTGGTTGGTATCTGGAGAGAGCTGGTCGGTTTGGGAGGAAGGTAGGGAGGGAATGATCATATGCACAAACTGAGGAAAAAAGTAGGACTTTACATGGCACGTACCAATACTACTACACACTGTTATTTTTAAGCTCTGAAATATTTTTAACACGTCACAAATCTCTTTGACTCTCGCTCACCAACAAAACATTGTTTTCCACAGACACACAGTCCCCCATATTTGTTTTTCTTGTTTGTCTCCCAGCTTGCTACCCGATTGGTTGGGACGTAAAAACACACATGAGGTCAGGCTATGTTTTTCTGAAAACTTTCGAAGAGCTCCACTGGGAGCAAAAATGGCAGCAGCTGAGCTTTTAAAACGAAAAAGCAACCGGAAAACATACAATGTATAAAATCAGGGTTGGGGGGAAGGAACCTGAACAACAGCATCAGTCTGGAATGAATTTCCTGGGTCCATGAATAATGTAAAGTGACCTTCAGCATGATAGCGGTTCTGATTGTTCCTGCCTTGCTCAATAAGGAATTAGAAATAAGAAAAGGTGTACTAGTTGTGTATGTCATAGCACTCATCATAACAACTGGCAAGGTTAACACACTATAAATACATAACTGTACACACCCTGCCAATACGATCCACATCCCTCCACGTCTTTCAGCGTGTTAGATTTCCTGTGTTTGTTTTCCTCCTTTCTATATTTCCACCTGATTAATGGACAACACTCAGGGAGGGGAAAAAAGAGAGAGGAGGGAAAGAAAGAGCATTGATTCACAAGCGTTTAATATTGTACTACATAAATAACAGACAAGAAGAAAGGACAGCGGTTCAATACAAAGCCCTCTCTACTTTAATTAATCTATTCCATCTCTATACTTCACGTGTGCACGTGTGTGATCGTGGGCTGTCGACAAATAAAGCGCGAGATGAATTTTGAGAGAACATTTGTTATCACGGAGGCCCGTCCATCTTAATCGTGTCGCCGAGTTTCCTCCCTGGAACTGGTATTAAAAAAGGCGAGTGTTTAAATCAGCCGGCAGGCCAGAGTGTTGGTGCGTGTGTGTGCGCGCACGCCATGATGAGCCATAGATCAACATTAATTCATTGCCTTCGCCGAGCAATTAATCTTTGCCGTGTTAGCTGAGAGCACAACACTCAGGTCGCCCTGTGCCTTGCGCAATAGAATGCTCTCTACAGATAGGCAAGCTCTAATCATGTGACTTACATCCACCAGTTGTATCAAGGAGCATCTCAACAAACACCACACACACGGTTTTTTATACAATATCATTTTAAGAATTAGGCTCATCACTTAATTAATTGACACATACACACGCATACACTACACTATTTTTTACACTATTCTTAGTATAAGATAAGATAAACCTATATTCGTCCCACAGTGGGGAAATTTCCGTAAAATAGTATGTTTTGCTCTCCCGTGCGACTTGAGCAGCTGTACGGACGTCACGAGTGCCTCATGTTTATTTGCGCAAGTAATGACGAATGAAGCAAACCGTTGCAGGCCCAGCTGGGAGCTCCATCTACACAGCTCTATTTTAAAACTAAAAGCACCTGAGGAAAAATGCAAACATGGCATGGGCATTTTGTTTTTCTGGAGCTCCGTGTACCATCAATTATCAGACAGTGACAAGTAGGAGAGGCCAGGAGCATCACTGTAACTATAACTAGCATATTTTCTAAAAAAAAGATAAAACGCTAATGCCGCCTTCCAGTCCTCTATGTTATTACACTGGACTCTGAGCTCAGGTTGCTTTGGTCAGGTAAAGCATGAATGTTCTAAGAAACATTTTACGGTTCGACAAGATGTTTATTTGCCTTATTTAGAAAAAAAATGAAGGGCTGAACAGTTAATATATAAAATTACCACTTGAATCCTACTGTCTGCATGAGACGTTACTTTCACATTGGTCTTTTTTGTTAGACACGCCCCCAACGTTGTGAAATTACAACGTTGAGTCAAGGCTCAAGTGCACTCAACTCGTAATTACTATATTTACAAGTAATCGATAAAACATTCAGCAGCAGAAGGCAAACCCTGCGCCCTGCCCCGCCCACTTGCTTTCTACTGGATCACAAGACAATTTTATTTACCTTTTAGGCTCATGAATTTATTAGAATTCACTTAAAGTCACTGTGAAGTCAAACATCTAGCAAAGGCAAATACAACCTTCACAACACAGCGAATACAGCTTGTGTCCTTTCCCCTTCAGTGAATCAGATCATTTTATTTCTATTTCCTCTGACTTCTGCCTTATCTGGGGGAAAAATCTGAAACACACGGGGATAAAAAGGTTAACACATCTGCTATATTTTCTATTATATTATTACTATACAGTTTCCCAAACAATCATACATGTTCTGCCCATTTTAATGTTCAACACATATCCACATTACAGAGTGTGGGGTTTATTTAGCCTTATGTTTACTTTCCCCAATCACACAAAACACTTCCCAGCACAGCTCAGGTTTCTAAAGGGAATAATAGAGGTCTTTATTTTTTAAAGCCAAAAATGTTACTACTTTAGCTATGTTCAGCTGAATATAGCTACTTTCCCAGCCCAAGGGAAAATGCAAATAGAAATCCAAATGTGTATGTGCGTATGTGTGTATATGAGTGTGAGTGAGTGTGAGTGAGTGTGAGAGAGAGAGAGAGAGAGAGAGAGAGAGAGAGAGAGAGAGAGAGAGAGAGAGAGAGAGAGAGAGAGAGAGAGACTAGCTTTTCAGTGACCCTCGACAAGTAGCCTAATTAGAACGGCCCCTTACCCACATTTCTACTCTCCCCTTCATTAAATCAGTAATGGTCTTTTAATAGCTAGTGTGATCAAGGTTCATAAACGTCACATATTCAGACGTGTCGACACAGGATCCCATTTTCAGCCCCAGCAACTCCAATCCGAACGAACAAACTGTCTCCATCCAGCTCATCTCCTATCTAACCCAGCCAGGAAGAGGACAGAGAGTGTGTGTGTGTGTGTGTGTGTGTGTGTGTGTGTGTGTGTGTGTGTGTGTGTGTGTGTGGATTGGGTCTCTTAAGTAACTCGTTATCCTCTATTATCCTCTATTTAGCATTTCTCTCCAATACAATTCAAGTGCACATCACGCACACACCCGAGAGTTTTTACACACACACACAAAGCTTCCACCCCTCAAAAAAAGAGGTGGGAAAAAAGGAAAGCCAAATTAAAACGGCTAAAAAAAGCCTCCCAAATTACAGTTTTCCACACCAGGGGCTGAAATAGCATACTCAATTTAGTCTTATTGTCTTATCCAATAGCACTGCTCATCCTTCCATTGCAGTAGAAAATTTCAAGGAGGTTCAAGGAAAAAAAAAAGAGAAAATGTTCATTTGGAACAGGAAATGATGTCGAATGAGCTGTAACAAGCGCTGTAAACAATGATCCTGATCATAGGTCAAGCTGCTCTTGTTTAAAAAAAAAATGTGCATCAATAACAAAGGATTGCTAAAGGTCAGTTCACTGTGTCTTTTTATACATTTATCAGCGTATGTGCACTTGTTTTACCTCCCTCTCTTCCTCCTTCTCCATCAGAATAAAAACAATAGGAGAAATGGACTCATTAATCAGAGGAGCTTTGCCCTTCTGTGGCCTCAGAGGAGAGAAAGCGACAGCAAGGTAGAGGAAGAGACTGAGGGCGGAGCGTGCCATTACACGGCTCCCTAACGACCGATTCGGAGGCAGGATCACTCGAGATCACTTGTGCTGCGTTTCAGCATGGGCCGATCAGACATCCGGCGGTCTCCAAGTCCCTTCTGCACTGTTCCAGTCCTAGTTATTCCAGGCCCTTCAAAAGTGGCAGCACTTGTGGCCCCATCTAGCAGCGAGAACGGTCTGACGGAAACAAATAATTGGCCTGTTTTTCTCTCTGGTGTTTTGTTGTTCCAATTGCTTCCAGGTCCTTATCGCATCCTGCTCTGGCGAGGATATTAAGAGTCACTGCCCTTTGCTAATTCCTCCTTTCCGTCTCTCAGCTCTAGATGGAGCCCCTCCTCTGAACCCACTAGATAGGAATCATTTATTGATCATTCAGTAAAGATGTGTATAAATGTTTCCTTTGGCTAAACAAAATGTAACATTTCTCGATTGACAAATCGTTGAATTTATTCAATGATTTTTAATCAGACATAAGTTATCATGCATGTTCACAACTAAAAATCTACATAAAGAGCAAAAACTGAGAAAGCTGAAAAAAAAAGGCATGTATAAATAAAGCGCTAGCATGCTACAGCGCTTCAGCTAACACATTTCTTTTTATAGGGAGCCATTACTTTTGCCCTATTTCAATACTTCGACCAATTTGTCATAATTTATGTTGTACTGGATTGCTTTCTTTCACCTCGTTAACAAGAAATTAAATAATGAAACTGTTCAACTCGGCAGAGTAGGTTACATGTGAAGATCTTTCAGCATGTGAATATTTTCCCCAAACTAACTGGATTTTCTAGAATACCATGTTTCATGTACAAAAAATAAAAAATATTCACTTGCATCTAGTTTGACAAATGAGGCCTAATCTGATGAACTAGAACTCATCCCTGTCTTTGAACATGTCTCAAAGCATGCAATTGGAAAATGGATGCCAGTTTAGGAGGCTTGTGCCCTCACTTATCCATCTACCCTTTCTGTTCCAGGAGACCCAGACAGAGGTAGATCTGTTCTCTGACTGTTCTTCAGCCTGTCCAACTTCATGGAAGTTACCTGCCAGTTTCCATCATCAAACCCAGTTTCTCTACGGTCTCAGGCGTGGGTCATCAAGTCCACTGCCTGCTCGTCTCAGCCCACGTGGCACTCCTTGCCCAGTTCCCTGCAGTTTCCCTAGAAGCTGATTACAGTGCTCCAGAGTCTGCTCACTTCGGAGCTCCAGCTGGGGGAAAGAGCTTGAAGACAGACAAGTCTCTCTCTCTCTCTCTCTCTCTCTCTCTCTCTCTCTCTCTCTCTCGCTCACTCGCTCTCTCATATATTCAGAACAGCTCAGTGAAACGTACAAGGGAAGAAGAGGGGGAAAAAATGCATGCATTATTCAAACTGTTCAAAGCCAGGAACTGAAATGTCTGCACGCAGGTTAGGATAGAATTAATTAACAGGAAACGGTTTTAAGAACGTGCCGTGCACCCGAAGCGCTCAGCCAGAGTCGAGAGTAGATAGGCCTGCGTGTTGTGCTCTACGGTGATGCCGCACACAAAAATCACATTTATGCTTCCAGAGAAAGAGCAGCTGGAGATGCCCTGGCGCCATTCGCGTTCTCAGGGCTCAATATCCGGCTCAAAATACAATCCCATTTTTTTGTCGCATCCTCCACTTTCTCATTCAGTCGCTGTCCGTCGCACGGCTCATTGGCTTTGCTGCAAAATGTCCATCAAGAGCTGTGACAGTACAAGCAGGCCTAATCTCTGCAACAATCTCTGACAAAACATTACACACTGCAAGGACTGCAACCGCTGCTGTACTGGGAACAGCATAATGAATTAAGGCCAGTCTCAGATTTGTTATTCTGTAGACCTTATCTGTTTTACCACACACACCAAGCTAAAGCAATGAGTTTAATAAGAAAATATAATAATTACACAAATTAACATAAATTTTTTTTAAAAAATCTTAGATTAACAAGGAACTTCCTCCAAAGTTTAAAAATATGCAAGTTTTCCTTCCTGGAATCTTCTAGTCTTGAATCTGAGTGCTTACTATTCACCGTGATGTCTACCTGTCTTACAATCCTGGATGAGCAAGTGGCCAACGGCTCCAATTAATCGGTTGGGTTAATTAACTGAATTAAGGCAGCAATTAAACCTGAGCAGCAAACCTCATGCTTTAAGGCCAGGCAAAACTAAAAAAAGAAAGATAAGCTTGAAGAAATAGTCTCCAGTTGCAAGCAGTGACCACTCTGAAAAAAAAAATCAACACAATTCTCTGAATTCTCGGCTCAGAGTAAATAAACTGCAATCGAAGACTTAACCCACAAAAGCTTCCTTCCTAAGAACCTGGGCTTGTTTCCTTACTCCCACCTTAAAGATTGACCATAGCTAGCAGCTAATTGTGCTTTTAATCTTAATGGCTAACCAATTACTTTCTCAAAATGTGCCTCTTCCTGGAGAGCGAGAGGGAGTTGGAGTGGGACGATTGCATGCAATTGCTTCCTTGGGTCTAGGCACTCTGGGTTTTGTGGAGGCCTAACTGCAGGGATGAATCACTCAGAAATGGCCACAGAGCCCTGTGGGCAACACAGCTTAGAAACCAAACCCACAACACCAACAGCTGCCATGTTTAGGTCAAAGAATGGACAAGCACATAACTGGTACCGAGTTGGACCATATGCTTAGGGTTGATGTGGTGATGAACTCTCCACATGGAAGCTAGGACGTTAAAAGGATTAAATGTACATGGGTAAAGTGGAAAAGACAGAACTCAAGGACATTCTGGGTGAACGCAGAGACAGGAAAACAAAGATAAGTGACAGATAAAAGGTAATGCAGTGGGAGCTTTTCATTCCCCAAAGCAAAAACAATGCAAATGTACAATAAAGGGTACAGCAGTAGCCTTTAACATCAAATTATGTGGCTTAAGTAAGGAATAAGACTCTCAACAAACAACAGAGTGATTTGATGCGGCTCGATATGAAGCGGTGTTACTTTTAACACCCTGAAGTCCATTATTTTCCTTTAGCATCATCCCTAAGGGGGTTTCCATGACTCATTCAGCTTTAGTCCATCACAGGGCCTAAAGTAGTTAATATCAGGTTACTCACACAGAATTTTGCCAATGATTCTTTATTTTTTAAATAAAAAACAGCATGTCATTTTTTTAACCATTTGAAGCTACGTGATGTGGAAATGAGCTAGTTCCTTTTAGCTCATACATTATTTTACATTATAACAATCTTTGTTATAAAAAGAGTGTGTCACTCGCTCTCTTTTGTCAATATGACAAAAATTGCAGCTCATCTCTGAGAAATCAGAGGGTGCACCAATATCACCAATACTATCACATCTATCATTTAACCATATAATCAATTACACACATGTATTTTAATCTGTTTATTTAAGTAAATCCTTTGCACAATCCCAGCTCTTTGTGAATGAGCTGCTTTACAGAAACATATTGGATCACGTATAAACACAATATAAACTCCAGATTTGATTTGTAGCTAGTGCTAATACCCGAGCTGCTGTTATAGTAAAAATAACCAACACTTTCTGGCCAATCAAAAACAAGTATAAAATAAGACTTAAAGGAATGATTCATAAAAATAAAAAAAAGACATTAGCGATGTCGAGAGTGCTTCCTACTGACAGTGTTTATATACTGAGAGGAAAATATGTAGTGCGTTTATTTTTCTCCTGCAAGTGTCAAGAAGGAAGCTGTTAAAGCCTCAGGACTGGTACTGTAGACTCTCAATGCTGGATGTCCCAGCCTTCCTCCATCTAATCAACACTCGAATATCAAAATCTGCCTGAAAACGAGAAATCTTCCTGTCTGGATGCGCTGCGTTATTGCAATCCTCTTTTTTTCCCCAACCCCACGCTGTTCTTCCCCTCTGTATTGATTGTGATGTAATTGCCTCTAAAACACTGGCGTACCAAAGCCACTTCCACTATCGATGGCATGTGGGCGTACTGGGACTTTCACTCGGAGCGCAATCAAGGCACCATCGCCAACGCCTGCCGTTATTAAAAGTGAGCGGTGGGCTAAAACCACGGGTAGAACATTGCTACAGAAATTCCACTCACTGGGCCATTTTTATCAGAAAAGTGGGCCAGACTGAAGCCTAATTCACACATATATTCTCTCTCTCTCTCTCTCTCTCTCTCTCTCACACACATACACACACACACACACACGCACGCTGCAATAGTCTTTGGCTGAGACTAACTGGGACAGGCTCACACGACTCACGAGGGAGAATCCTGTCTGGAATTAACTACGCAAATTTCATTTAAAATAAAAATAAAACAAACCAGCTCTTAAATGAGCAACAGCTATGTTAATAGCCAACAAAGGATGATTTAAAAAGAAAATGAGGTTTTTTTTGAAAAAGAAATGCAACACATTGCCAAAGACCCTGAGGCACTCTCGAGCGCAGCAGCCGCGTTAGACAGAATATCCCGCTCGACCTCCAAAAGCTTCAAGGTAAAAGCGTCAGAAAAGCTAATACACCTAGAGAGACACTTAGCTCTTGAATATGACACTCACTGACCCAGCAACTATCCAATCCTCTCATAACACTGTGCTAAAGAGGGCCAGGGCAGATAGAGGGCAGCTATTTAACACACCTCACACACCGCTTCCTTTTTTAGTGCATGCTACCTGTTCATGCTAGCTGTTTAATTACCAAAAAAAGTATAGATTCACGTAACAGACAGCTTTATTTTATCCACTCTCTTAATGCAATCCTAGAACTGGAATAAGTCCCTAAGCTTAGCTTAGCATTATCAGTTCTGCATGAATAAGCTAGCATTACATGATTACTAATCTGTATCGAGAATTTTCTACAGTCTGATCAAGTACGATGTTACCATCACGAGTACTGTGTCTCTGTCACTTAACAGAAACCGTGAAAGAAGAAACTTCTCTAAAGGCTGTGTTATGAGGAAAATATGTCCCCTTTCCCACACGCTAGTAAATGCTAACAAGTGCAAGCGCTTCAAGGGATGATTACGCATTTTTCAAGGTTTAGTTTTGTACAAAGACCAATAAATATGAAACCTTCTGTAATATTTACACCGTATAGAAATGTGTTCAAAATGGTCCAGCTAAGCTTCAAGGAGAGTCTTCCTCATTCATGGATTTAGTTCATGACTTCTAATCCACACACCATAAAATTCCATTTCTCTTCTTTAAAGACTCATGTTTAATTTAGATGAATAAATATCCAGATGCAGTATTTGGCTGCAGTAACCTCGACATTAAAGATTGCTCATATTTCTAAACTGTTAGCTTGTTGCTAACAAAAAAAGACATGCATGGAGGCATCCATGGCATTTGAGCTCAAGGTCAAAAATAAATAAACAGATAGATAAATAAATAATAAATAAATAAATTCCAGGTTCTGACTTCAGAGTCAAGTGGAAGGCAGCAGAAGAACTCGCAAGAACGAAGAATTTAGAACATGTACTTTATCTAAAAGCTTCTGAGACGAGCCTGCTTGCTTTTCATTCAATACGTCTCAATTGCAGCTAAACACTTATGACACGGCCTTCAAACTGCACACAAAGAACCGTTAGTCCTACTAATAAGTCGTAAAAATGCTTAATTATCCCTTTAAATTCAGTTCGAGGGGAGAGGGAGGATCAGCAATCTCTCTCTCTCTCTGACAGCAAAGTGGAAAAAAAAAAATAACTCTTCTAAATTTAGCATCACATTTATCAGGCTGTGGCAAAACCGAAAGAGGGGGAGTGTGTGTATGTGTGAGAGAGAGAGAGAGAGAGAGAGAGAGAGAGAGAGAGAGAGAGAGAGAGACAGAGAGACAGAGAGAGAGACAGAGACAGAGACGGCAGGCATTTTAACGGTGGGCGTCCACAGAGGGGAACTGTTCGTCATGAGTCACGTTCAGACAGAACCAAAATACATCTCCGCCAGGCTCGAAAATAGCACAGTGCACTGACGCTGGCCTGGTGTGACACACACACACACACACACACACACACACACACACACACACACACACCACAAGACAAAAGGCCAGCCCCCAGCAAGATCACAGTGGAAGAGTAGGAGGAGATTGGAATTTTTAAAAAGCTCAAGGAAGCAAGTCCAATGTGTGTGTGTGGGGGGGGGGGGGGGGGGGCAGAGACAGGGACACAGAGAGAGAGAGAGAGAGAGAGAGAGAGAGAGAGGGAGAGAGAGGATCCCTGCAGCCACCCAAGCAGATAAGCACAGAAGTGCTGCAGGAGCTCTGAAGGACACGAAGACAGAGAGCTACAGCACAGCCAACTGCAAACCCCACACACACACACACACACACACACACACTTCATTCCTCATCTCCCTCCTCACTGTCAGCAACACTTATAAAGGACATCCCCATTTTTCTAGATCTCCTAAGCCTATAACTATTTCTTGGGTTGTCTTTTACCAGCCACGAACACACATACACACTTTTGATTTGCTGCTCTTTCCATGTCTTGTGAATGCTACTGATGTGTTCATTGGTAGTAATTAAGGATGCAGGACACAACACACCACAATCCCACCTCACGTCCAGTCTGTTATCATCATAAACACAATGAACTCAATGGCCTGCTAAAAGAATTTGGTCTCCTTCCCAGGGTGAGCGCAGGAAAATGTACGGGAAGGAGTTTTTGATTAAGCAAAGTATCTGTATTTTGCATGTGATCACCTTTGACGTGGCAGAAGCTAAAGAGCAGAATAAGAAGGCGCTGCTTTGGAGTCGATCTATGAGTGATTTTAAGTTTGATGGTTATTTTACGCAAGTGATGTCACTGTTATGAGACCGGACGTTACATCAGACGTTAAAATAAATTATAAAACATGATAACCATGTACTGTACCACCGAGCCAAAAACACACACACACACACACACACACACACACACACACACACACACACACACACACACACACACACACACACTTGCAGAATAAAGCTTGGTAAATGTTCAATCAGTAGTTCTATCGTTTAACAACAAAAGAGCTAAGAATAAACGGCGAGCTCTCCTCGCACGGCGCTGCGCTGCTCATGCGGTTCAAACCCAGGCAAACAAAAGAACATGAGTTTATGGCTAATTACTCTAAAGCACCTAAAACATCCTGCATCGGTTTATGATAAATCGCTTTAAACGCTATGACTAAGCGGCTAAACGAGGCTGAATGTAGCGGGAGCTAAAGGCTGACTCGTGGAGAACACTAGCAGGCAGAGATAATTGCCTGCATTTCTGAAGGTGCTCTAATAGGCCCGCTAGGCAGCAAACGCTGAAGTCTGCACACTCGAGTGTGTCGAACACCAAACCCTGCAGAGTGCGCAGGGAGGAGCGGTTCTGCAGCAAAACGCCCCACATCCACACACAACGAATCATGGCTCACACACACACACACACACACACGCATACAGTAAATAAATCTGAAAATAGTACCAATAGAACTGATCAAAAAAAAAAAAAAAATATTATAATAATAATAATAATAATAACACATATTAAGCATAGTGTCTTAAGGATAATGATATTACTAGTTAAACAGTTAGACAGGTATAAATAAGAAAGACAGATAGACAGTGGAGCAGACAAGCAGCTAGCCTGACAGAGAGAGACACACAACAGACAGAAAGATAGACAGACAGATAGAGAGATAAATAGAAAGTTGAAGAGACAGGCAGACGGATATATTCTGGGCAGGTCACGGTGGTTATGGAGTGTTTGCCAAGAACACGGAGTGTGTGGCTGGAATACACCCCAGACCATGCATCAGTTCATCACACACACATTCAAACACTCTTTCATATCCATGTGCGAGTTATCTTATCCAATCCACCTAGCAGCATGTTCTGGAAACCGGAGAACCCAGAGGAACCCCATATACACACAGGGAGAACATTTGAATCTCCACACGGCCAAACACATACCAAGATCGAGATCAAACCCATGACCCAGGAGCTGCTCAGAGCACCACCTGAATGGCATTATGATAATGCTAACAATGTTCACATGCATACTGGAGGGCAGTGTCTATCGTTAATCCACTAACAACCAGACAGGTTATTATATTATCATGAGACTAATATGTGGCTTTGTTGTACAAGTCACAGCACATAAAGGATGCTGAAAAAAACGTCTTACATTCCAGAAAATACAAGGTCACACCCGTGTGTCATGTGGTACATGACCAGAGATACCAAAGGAGCTAATCTACAGGCTGTTCTTCATGTAGGAGGCTCTGCTGGGGATTTGAAGGAGGTTTGAACTGTCCACTCATCCTCACTGCCTCACACTCCTCATTACTGTCACTCAACATGGAGATCTCAGACAGGCCAGCTGGAGCGACCTGGTGCCCTCCCTTCATACACGAACACACACACACATGCATGCTCGCAGAAAGACAGGCAGTTGCTGCCGATAGCTACAGGGCCCGGAACCCCCACCCACCACAATCTAATTAGCCAAGAGCCAGGAAGACAAAGGGAAAGGAGATGTGAAGCGCGCACACACACATACACATACCACATGAATAAACATCTGCAGTAAATGTGTAGAAACACACCCAAATAGGCAGCCAGACACAGCCGCAAAACCTTTCCGAAGGCATTCCGCAAGCAGGCGAGATTCTTTAGGTCAATAACAACAAAATCAAGAACAAAAACATCTCTACACCAACACACTCCCTCGGAGTGCACTCTGGCCTACACGCAGATCACAAACGCTCGCAGTTGTTCTTCCAATCCACTCTGCCTGCCTGTGTTTGAGGGAGATTTATGAGATCCTATCTCTGCTTGGCTGCTTTTTTTTACAGGCCATTTCAAATCAGAAACAAAAGGGTAAGGAGGTTATTCCATCTCCAGACACTTTGATCCATCTATTACCACCCAAGAATAACAGCCTTTCCCATCCTCCTCTCTGCACACGGCCTTGTTTGTGCCTGCGACATGCGTTCCTTTCCTTTTTTTTTCAGGGCCCTGAGGGTGAGAGTGGGGTGACGATAAAGCAATCCCATCAACTCGACGCTGATTGATCGACTATCCTCACCCACACACACACACACACACACACTCGCACATCCAATACAATCCAGGTTAGCTCTGTTTGTTTCTTGGTTTTGTTTTGTTTTTTTTGGTGCGGGGGGAAAAGTCAATGGACTTCCCAACTGCTACAGGTTATTTTCAAAGCAGACTTTCTCTTCTTAACTAACATGCTAACGCCATACACACTCGTGGCTGGAGAGTTCTGTTTACACCTCAGGTTGTTTAGCGAAGACAGAACAGGCGAGGAATCAAAGACATGCTGGAGTCAAGGTGAGCCCTTCCAAAGGAGTTAGGAAATAAAATCCTAGCAGATGATTGAAACTCTTACAAGCGCTTGACAGGAGTGTATGGGGTGCCGGAGAGATGCCTGGCAGCTTCAATGTTCTCAGCGGTTCACACAGTCAGTTAAAATGAATATAATTCGAAAGCCTGGGCTGCTGTTATGTTCAAATGGCCTAAAGATGTGCAAAATGGGGCAGCAACAGGAGTCATATTCAATTCACTCTGCTTAGCAAGGCTGACCAAAAGCACAACTGTGTGTGTGTGTGTGTGTGTGTGTGTGTGTGTGTGTGTGTGTGTGAGTGAGTGAGTGAGTGAGTGAGTGAGTGAGTGAGAGAGAGAGAGAGTGAGAGAGAGAGACCTAGAGATGAACAGAAGTGATGAGAGAAGCTAAAGCTCAATGCTGGTGCCTTAATTGGTGCGAGAGCTCAGAAGAAGAGTTTAGCAGCAAAGCTCCTGGGCCTCGCTGCTTTGGCAAAGAAATGGATATAGTCCTGAATCACACTTTTTTGTGTGTGTGTGTGTGTGTGTGTGTGTGTAAATATATACACACACACAAGAGTATAAGCAGGCGTTACCTTTGGACTTCATTACAATCTTGGAGCTTTTTTGCTAGGCAACACATTTTCCCTCAACTGGAGCAACACAGGAATCCCAGAAGGTTGGCTCTTAGGATCACAACGTTAGCAACACAACCCATTCCCAAGAGGAAGCCCAGACTGAAGAGAGCGCTCCACAAAACACTCGAGTGAAGCCTCGTGCTTTCAGTTTCTCTCGAAAGAATCTAGAAACTGACCAAGAAGTGCTCTATAAGTTTTCTCTGCCTTGCCAGCATGGTGCATTGAGTCCTGCTAGAAACCACATAGTTCTCTTGGCTGGAACTCTGTTTACTCCAGCCTTGCTCACCCGAGTCAATAAAAGTCAGATTTTCACCTCAAATCCACTCCCAGCCCATTGCGCCTTCTGTGGTCTGTAATAAAAAAAAAAGGCGCCACCATCTTCATGAAAGTCACACCCATCCAGTCCGTCATAACGAGGCAGACCTGTCGCAATGAGGAAAGGGTTAGTGCGGCGGTCATCTGGTTCTGAAACACCTAGTGACGAGGCTTCATTTCCATAACGAGCTCCTCTCGCAGCACAAATGGCCACGGCCCCAGCGGCAATTAAAATCGTGTCGGGACATGTTGGGTTCTGTCAAGCCACAAAAACTGCAAAACAACAACAACAACAACAACAGCAACAAACACTTGCTGATCTCGGGCGATATTAGCTGGCACGTCAACCCTGTTTTTTTTCCCTCCGCTTTTCTCCAGACTAAAACAGAACGAGGCCATTTCTAACAAGGAGGAGAGGAAAGGGTGATGGCCGTTTTGCTTTTGATTTTCTTTAGCGGCTCACGAGCTTCTAGTGTTTCTCGCTCATTAGGCTGCGTGTCTCGCCGACTCGGCGGATTTATCTGAGCAAATGATGGTGTGAACTCAACTGAGCAAATGATGCCATGGATTTATGACGATGAGACAGGCCCGCCGGTGGAGCTCGGACCGGGTCACGTACCTTCACTAGATCTGAGCGTTCGTCCCTCTGCCGTCGTTGATGATAAACATTACAGACGTACGTTATGAGGCATTATACGGTCACGAGCATGCGTGTAGATCAAAGCTGCGGTTTGCATAACTAGACGAGACCCCACATCTCTACTGAATATTTATGTATAAACCTGAAGCAGGAATACTCCAAGCTATTACACACAAACAATATCTTAATTGCAAATACTTCAAAATGTCTAGATATAAAGATCTCTCTGCAGTTTATTTAAAAAGAGGCTGCCTAAGCAGGGTGAATCTTTGGGCTTTCATACCCATTTGAAGGCAGCTGTTCTTTCTGGACACTCTCAACAAGTTATGATGCGTTCTGAGGTGCTTTTTTTACCATGGGTGTAAAGAGTGATGATTTCAGTTATTGTAGCCTTCCTGCCAGCTTGAACCAGCCTTGCCATTCTTCACTGATCTCATCTATATTTCTGTCTGTTAGTACTGTCACTGGGTTTTTCCCCCTCACCATTCTGTGTAAAAACTAGAGACTTGTGTGTGAGATCAGCAGTTTCTGACATGCTCATAACAGTCTGTCTAATTTTACCTTGAAAAGCTTTGAAATATTTTACCCATCTTTTAATGCAATAACATTATGATAATATTTCACAAGCGATATGCTGTGCAACACACATGAAAGGACACATGTGAAACCCTAACCCACATGTTTAACACACACACACACACACACACACACACACACACACACACACACACACACACACACACACACACACACACAGGTCGATCTGATCATCCCACAGCGTGGCCCTTTGAAACACCTGCCTGCTCGGTGAAAGAGTTGAAACCGATACCTCAACCACAGGGAGGGCAGAGCGGAAGGACAGAGAGAACCGGAGAGAGATGGGGAGAGAGAAAAAGAGACAGACAGAAAAACGAAAACGATGACAAATGCAAAACAGAGAGACGCTTCAAAACTGAGCCAGACTGCTTATAGAGGCCTTAAATCAATTTGACATGGAGGAACAAAAAGGGCTGTGCAATGCTAATCTATCTGCCTTAATCCCATTGCTGCGAGATCCTTTTGAAATTCACATTCAGTGCCTAATACAAAAACAAATAAAACCTTCTTTCTTTCTTTCACTAATCAGCTTGCCCTTCATCGTGCCCTTTCTCAGGCAGTCAAAGCAGGATTTTTTAATGCATTATCTTAATCCATTGTTTTTGCTCTTAAACACTGATACACTGTCAACAAAACTGACACTATTGCTCTTCAGTCAGAAAGTCATTCAGGTTTTGAAAATTGCCAATCCGGTTTCCATATCGTGGCCACACCGCTTACATACTAGGATCATATTGCTGTGGAAAGACTGAAAAACAACAACAGTGCCTGCGAGAACAAAATGCGTTTTCATCCTTTCGACAGAAATCTGACAATCCGGAGGCAAACAGGGACTCCCCCCCCCATGTTTTTTTCCCCAAGCTGTGATATGGAAGAGAAAAGGTTAAAGCAAAAATCGGGCAAGTATTAGAAGAGAGGGGGAAAAAAGGAAAGGGGGGGGGGGGAACCTCACACAGAAACACTCTGATTGTTTCTCAACCATATGCCGATACCCTTAAGACACCATGTGCTTTGGCTTTGAAAGCTTTCGCTGCCGATTCCCCATCTGAAACTCAAACCGCTCAGCAACAATACCTCTCGGAAAAACCATGAGGAAAGAGAGGGGGGAGAAATCCATTATCGATTTTAGTTTGTTTGGGGATCAAGAGAAAAGAAAACACAGTAAACACGCTGATAACGTCACGCTCTTTAGAGTCAGGAAATGAAAGGGAATTATAATTTAATGATGACCTTCGTAGAAAAACAGGAGCATGAAGTAAACATGCAGCTGAAATACACAATTATACAATGTGTACAGCAGCTATAATGC
The DNA here is from genome assembly GCA_033459395.1 of Hemibagrus guttatus. NCBI lineage: Eukaryota > Metazoa > Chordata > Actinopteri > Siluriformes > Bagridae > Hemibagrus > Hemibagrus guttatus. The sequence goes on from JAUCMX010000015.1 coordinate 13,140,489, forward strand.
TATAGCAGCTATAAACAGTCATTCCATCACCGGCCTCTCTTATGATTTAATAAAAACCTACAGCTTGTCATGTGAAGTTACAGCTTTCCTTCCTACTGTTACAAAGCACTGACAGTGGTGACAAACATCTCACAGAAAACGTAGAAATGCCAGTGTATGCAGTCACTACAGAAAAAAACAGCTGCACTACTGTCAGATCTACACAACTTCTGACCAATCAGAATCCAGACTTCAACAGCCCAGTGGTGTAAGTATAAAAAAACATCGGCAAAGCAGACAGAGAACCCGAGCAGTTCAGGGTTAAGGGTCCAACTGTCGCTATCTTGGAGCTCACAACCTTCCTGTCATCTCTCAGACTGCCTGAAGCACACACCAAATACAACCACAACAAGTCTGAACCAAAGTTCACTGAATGTGAAAGAGGAGGGATCAGGAGTGGTGAAAAACAGAGACACGGCTTTCAGAAACCGGCAGCAGCAGCGGTGGACAGATGGATACATCCATGGATGGATGGATGGATGGATGGGAGAAGGGTGTCTTACCTTAGGCTGAGCACGGCGAGGGAAGGCCACTTTAGGGTCAATCTGAGGAGAAAATAAGAATGGAGAATTAACAGGATGCCAAAAACACAACTGCTCATATGATTAGTTCATTAGGTAGTGGGAAGCATCATGGCCAAAAACACATCAACATGCATCTAACAAGCTTTTCTTTTGTCTTATTAATTTCAAGAAAAAGAACTTGAGAGAGGCTGGTGAGGGAACGAGCGTTCATAGCTGCTATGATACAAGTTATAACAGCAATTGTTTCATAGACATTCCAGAAAATTAACTATATTTATGAATGAATGCTATCATTTAAATAAAATTAACAGTTTGAAATTTGCTGCTGTTATTTGGGATGTAAACACTGCGCACCATCCAATCACTGATCATTTTTCTATAATAGCACTAATTCAGACATATTTCATCCACTGACAGTTTTATAAGCTTTTATAGGGAAAAAAAAAACACGTAGAAGCACAACCATCACTATAGACTGAAGTGCTCACACAAAGTGCTCAAAGCAGTCGTGTCAACTCAAGAAGTCCCAAAATTAAAGAGGACAACAGACTCTTCTTCTTCGTTTTTTTTTTTTTTGGTTCATCGCCTTGTTAATTTTGGTGTTTTTCTCCCCGTCAGTCGCTCACGCCGGGAGCTTTATCAATCTCGCATTTGGAACGAATGAGAAACTATTTCATGCACCAGTGTCACGCTCGGCTTTAATACGCGGCTCTTTAAAACTTTCAGCCGATCTCATCCGAGGAGACGGTGAAGGAGAAATGGGGAAGAAAAGAGAAAAAAAGAAAGAAAGAAAAAAATGTAAACAGATCGAAATTGTTCTCTTGCAGAAAATTACTTGGCCGTGTTCAGCAAGGCAAACGTTGAGGAGCATCTCACACTATAGAGCTGAACGCTCGCCCAGAGGGAGGGATGGAGTGATATCAGATTGGAATCATTATGGAGGCGAACACTCGTCATGTGCACTATATGAAAACACTGGAGCAATTTGGATGAAAGTGTGTCCTTCACGGAAGAGGTTTGTGACATAATCTCATTTAATGCATGAAAAAACGGTATGATTAACACTAGCGACGCACCGATACTGATACTGCCATCAGGTATCAGTCCGATATCGTGCTTAATTATTCGCACTTGCACTGATGAACAGAAGACACCAACAGTATATACACCTTACTAAGAATATACAAAACTAATATTAGTTACGGGGGCACGGTGGCTTGGTGGTTAGCACGTTTGCCTCACACCTCCAGGGTTGGGGGTTTGATTCCCGCCTCCGCCATGTGTGTGTGGAGTTTGCATGTTCTCCCCGTGCCTCGGGGGTTTCCTCCGGGTACTCCGGTTTCCTCCCCCAATCCAAAGACATGCATTGTAGGTTGATTGGCATCTAACCGATCAAGCTGAAAGAGTACATTTGGTAAGGTGAAGATTTAAAACGCATTGTTCAGCATTGTGAGAACGATTCCTTTACGGCACTGCCTTGTTAACATTAAAGCATGGAATGCTTGTGGTAAGCAATATGGCAAAATATCATGCTGTGACATCTGAAAATATTATCATGATCTTTGGTTTATGACCCATTTTCTTTCTGGGCTAGAGAGTGAAACAGGCGGAACAAAAAACAACAACAACAAGACCCTGACATTTAATCAATTACTTGATGCGGCGAATATCTAGCACAGAGTATAGTTATAAAATAACTGAGCCATAATGATCCCGTTATCCTCAGAAAAGTGCATCATGCTCTTCATATCCTGAAAAATCTAATCACATCATCGAGCCTTAATAAAAGCTGCATCAGTCATCAAGCTGCAAGCTTTTAATATCAACACACGTCTCGCTCAGACCTTCACCCCGAGTGTGTTGCATGCGTTAATTGCTACGTCATGTATTTCCTAACCACTTCCACATAAACATGGCTTTAAGAGAAATTAAAGAGAGCACTACTGTTATGTGGAGCACGACCCAATTACCCTGCTGGCTACCAGAGCAGAAGAACGGAGACTTGAGAAATTTATCTGGAGGATAAACGGCCACGTTTCCCCCCCAAAGCTATAATTCCATTTGACAGAGTTATGATTGTTATCTCTGTAAATCAGGTCAACTTAGGAGAGGAATTCCATAACACCTGGCTATAGTAACCTTCCTCATAATGAATTCCATGTAATGATTCGTTTTAGCGATTGGCCCCAGGCGCAAGCAATTCAACCTCAATTACTGCGAGCGAGCAGCCCAATCCGAGCGTGAGCGCTCCACCACGCTTTGAATTGCAAAGCAGGTTGACTCTTTTCATGAGGTGTGTCTGTAAAATAGCCCCCACCCCCTTGGACACACACACAGTTCATATGCCTTTTTTTTTTTTTTTTTTTTAAATATATTGAAAAATAAACCTGATCCTGATTTCTTCTTAAAATCCATTGCAATATTACAGTAATGAGGGCACACAGGGAGGAAAAAAAAACCTTGCACTGATTCACTGCCTGATGAAAAATGCTGTGTGAGATTAACATGGCAATCAGCGTTGCCAATTTAAATACACATAACTAAAAAGAAATAACACACACAGACACACACACACACACCATCTGTCCAAGTCCTGACTCCATTCATCAGTAGTACTACAGGCGCAAGATGCCTTTAAAAAGATACGCACTGCACGATCCAATCAGAGCACGCTTCCTATTTCGGGTCGTGCCCTTTTGAAGTGAATGGCTCCTCTGTGCACCTCAGCGAGGAGGAAAATGCCAACAATCTGTGTCCTTTCAGTTGAGGTATTTATGTAAATGCGAGGCTGATGAGAGAATTAGCTCGCATTCATATTGAATAGTGTGACCAAAAACTCTCCTCTCCGTCACTTCGGCGATAAATGGTGAAGAATCAAAAAATACGTGCGATGCAGCGGCCGACTAATTTACAGCACAAATATTTGATAATGAACAAAAAAAAAACCCAAAGATGTGACCGTGAAACTTCTTTGAGTCTTTGATTAGGGTGAAGTGTTAGGACACTGGAACTGTGATCATTTTTCATCACTGGTCTTGTCGGTGTTCACAATTTACAGATTTCATACACATCTCATACAGATTTACTGATTTCATACACGGGAGAAATGTTTATCAATTGTGGCAGAACGCACTGAAGTTTGGTTAGCTGTGATGCTAAGTGTATTTACAGTGTGATTTTGGTCAGTTTTTTTTAAACCTTTCTTAGTAATTAACCACCAAATCTGATGGAAACAATGTTTCCTCTTAATCATGCCCTGGATTTGGTATGTAAAAGACTTAACTGCATTGCACTAGCTGGCTAAACTGGTAGGCTAAACAATTAGCTACTTTAGCCTCTGTGTGAAATGTATCCTGGTTGCCAGGCAACATTCTTATATGCTTTGAATGCATTTAGTACTAAAGAATTTTGTTCTAACACTTACAGCATTCAACATTTACAGCAGCAAGTTTGATTTATTTATTTTTTAATTTTACATTTAGCTTTATTTCTCCTCCTCCTCACAGTTATAAAATCTGACCTTGTAGAAGTATTATAATTGAATCCTGTTAGGTTTTAACTGGGTTTAACTGTTTTGCTAGCGTCTACTTAAAAAACGTTCATATCACAATAGATAACAGGTGTTGCGACGGGGGGAAAAAATGTCCTCATGTTGTGGCCAAAATATTATGATATCGTGTTTCATCACCCAGCACTAGATTAACTTCCTTGCTCGTCTAATCGAGCCGGCTAATGCACCCTCTGTGAGGCGTAAATCCATAACCAGCTCCTCTTAATGAGAGCAAAACTGATATATTGTCAGACTTATGTCACTATTTATGATCATCAATCTTTCATGCGTCAAACTATTTCACGATAAACAATACGGTTAAGTACAATGTTGTGTAATATTGTTGCATAGGATGCTTCGAAACATCATCACAACCTCTATTATGCATTCATGAAAATGTTCAATGCCCATAATTTAATGTTCCAATGTAACAATGCTCACTAAATTAATGGGTTTAAAAAAAAACTAGAATGAAACTAAACTTGAATTAAAGTCATACCAGCTCAGAGGTGATTTACAGACATTTACACTTTTTTGTTTATCCATCAATTTGTAACTGTTATTTTTTTTAAGGGTTAGTTTGATTTTTTTTAGTATACTGACTAACTTACTCCAAGTTTACAGAGTAGGTATGTTGATAATCTATACTAAATTTGTAATCTACAACATGTTTTAGTGAAGTCTTACAGACAAACAGTGACAGTGTGGTTATAGATCGAAGCCTTTGATTGAGAGAAATGTTTAAAATGTGACAGCAAAGAGATTCGATTACATCAAGAAACATGTTTCTTGTGGTGTTTACTGGCTTCATACGTTCATGCAGAAATGATGATTTATTGCAATCAATTCAAATAATTGCGATCAGAACAAAAAGCTTAGGCAGCTGTCATGCTACACAACACTGATTTCTTTCCATGCCTGTATTTTGCTCATTACAACACTTTATTCACTTGCTGGGGATTTCCTGTTCGTCCTCCTTCTGTCTATCTGGTGAGAGATGAAGGACCTCGTCGGAACAAAACGCTTTACATTTGTGGAACAAAGACCTCCCCATGGATTCCATTAGAGTTGCTTGAAATGGACAAAACATCATAATGATGTTACATTGCTATTAGGACTACTTTATACCTAGCTATATAATTTAAAAAAAGGCATCAATGAACAAATCTTGCTCATGATTAAGCACTGACCTGGAACAGGGAGGTTAATAGAAAAAGACTGCATAATGCATCATTTGGTAATCATCAACACTAAAACGACATCAGTTTTATCTAAGTGTTTTGAATAAAAAACATCCTGAACTATATATCGAGCAGTACTGAATCTTCGTTATTATTACAGCTCTGTGGGTGTGATGAAACGGTGTGCAACAGGAATTTAGCACGAGGTCAAATTACCCAAATTTAGCCGATATCTCTGGTGTGCATCATCACCTCCTTCGGATTCAGGCGATTAACTTTTGGGGACGTTTTAGACCGCTTTAAAGAAGACCCGGGGCAGGACAGCGAAGAGTTAAAAACAGAGCCCTGTTCGGTGACTGCAGCAAACTGGTGGAAGTAAGTCATCACTTTTCTGACACTCATATTCTGTGAAACTGTACACCTCTGCGGAGGTAAACCTGCTTTCCACAGCGAGTGTGTGTCTGGTCTAGCACAGACCGGCAGAGAAGAGAGGAAACAGAGCGGGAGAGTGTGCAGGTGTGACGAGGCCTTATGTAACCCTGCTGCTCTTCTAGTTTCACTGCAGAGAGCAAAGGAACCTCAGTAGGAAAGAAGCTATTCGGTTACTTTTCAACATCGGACCAATCCATCCTTAGCTCTGTTACTCAGAACAGACTTCGGATCTATTTGTATCTCTCAATTTTATGCAACGTAATTCAGGCACAGAGCTGAGCAGTTAAAGGGAAAGTGGCTTAGATTTGAACCTGGTTACTAATAACTTTACAAACATTCACTCTTCTTTCTGCAATACATCTTTCTTTTCTTCTTTCTGCTGCTAGAACCCCATTTTTCGCTAATAATTCCCAACCACTATCCAGATCTCCCAGTAACAAGCAATAGCTGACAACTAATGATGGGGAAGGCTAGCATATCATACATAATGCTAGTCGCCTTACAGACGATTCATGGAAGAATGACAAACTAATCCATTTCACGCGACTTGAAACAGGCTGAAATTAAAATTCAAAACCCTTTTGTTGCCTTGTCAATTGGTGTCACTGTTTGTAATATCGATCACTTCAGACAAACATTCAGATGGGATTGGCTTCACCGTGTGGCGTCTAAAATAACGTTTTCTCATCAACCTGCTGGATTGCATCACACAGCGTGTACGTAGTACAGAGAGAGAGGAAGTACACAGAGTAAGCTGTTGAGGGAAAACGTGCATTCATCTCTTTGTGATTAGGGAAGTGGATATGTGCAATAGGTAAATAAATATGGCAAGAAGAAGCACGCAAAAAACTTTTTTCCCCCCAAAACGCAAGAGGTGGCAAGAGCCTGCAAAATCATTGATGTGTCAATCCAGACGGGACTAATGTTACCAGACAACTGTAGAGTTGGCCAAAAAAAAACTAAACAAAAAAAACAGCAGAGATTTTTTTTTTATTATTATTTTTAATTTTCTCAGAGGAAATGTAGAAATACGCCGACGTGGTCCATCCCAGAAGAGCGCTTGCAATCACAGCAGAGTGCCTGCACATGATGGGAATGCAAACGACTCCAGATCCGTATGTAAATTTAACCCTGCCTGAATAGGGCCGTGGTTGTGTTTCTCATCGAAACACAGGGACACACAGACACCTGTTGTGATTTTTAGGGTCAGTATCAAATTATAATCGAGCAATGAATGGTCAAGTTTAATTTTTCTAACTTCCGGTGCTTTGAAACAGCGGTCGTGGAGCCACTGCACTCAAAAATATGACGTTACATTAAAGCGATTAGGAGCGTGCAGATTTCAGTTTTGACTCACAATCTGCCCACAATCTGGTGCAGAAATGACAGAGCCTTGCAGTGGTGATGCAGTGACATGTATTGCAAGAGCGTGAGAATTTTATTCCTAAACAGAAAACAATGCAGCATGAATATGGAAATTAGTAAAATGTAAGTAATAAGTATTCTGAAATATTAGCCTCTACTGCTGTTATTTTGCTGGTGTGGGGATGGAGAGTTGCATGGATGCCTTTTTTAGTGTTAACAAAGAAGAAAGCCAGAAGGATTCCAGTTTCATAATTTCATTACTTTTTCTGAAATCATCAACAACACATGGACTGGCCCAAAAAGTAGAAACCACCATTAAAAGTCAAAACAGAAGACGAGACTTACCTAAACCTAAACTCAGTCCCAACATGGCGCTGAGAACGACAACGCCCTACTATATAATACGAAACTGAAAACCTATTTAACGCTAGTTTTATTTCTGATTGCTTGTACTGGTCTGCAACTTGCCCCTACAAGAAGCAGGCAACCAAACCCAGAAACTGTGTGTACAAACAAGATATCCGGGGCATTCGAAGCCACAGCCAGGACCATTTAGAGTCAACGGAGCACCTAAAAAGTTCACTGCATTTATTTTCTCTTCAGTTCCGGCTATTCAGCTCTACATTATACACAAACACCACATCAGACGGACCTGCAGCAGGAAATCACTGCGCTCCTTTTCCGAGGGCGGATCACGCCGACTTCAGCTGCTGAAGCTCGTCTCCTGCTCGGTCGTAGCTAGCACGAAGAATGAGCGTTCAAGCTAACTGGGTCGAGTTCTCAACTCAAGCCTACCTACCTCTACCTAAACCAGAATGACGTGGCTTCAGAAAGGTGCAAAAGTTTTTGTCCTTCACTTCCAGCCATATTGAATACAACATCATGTGTGTCCAGATATAAAACCTGAAAGTGATATGTATTTTTGCTGCGAGACCATCACCATCTCTTCCACCATATGCTGAGTTTTTGTTTTAACACCAGTACAATAAGAATTTACACAGAAAAACATTACATAAAAACACTTTTTAAAAACTGCGTGCAGTCATCGATCTGGTGAGGATTTCTGCGAGGAGACATTTGCTTAACGTTTATGGAAGGAGTCTCGCCTCGAAACAAGTAAATCTCTAACTTTTTGACAACATTGTCTGGCATGAGAGAGTCTTTTTGCTTTCTGGTTTCTCAGCATTATGTCAAGCTGCATGTTGTTGTTTTTTATTTAGAGAGAGGAAAAAGGAGACTGGTGAAGGAGCTGTTTACAGCTGTTATAACAAGTGAAACAGAATCTAACATGACGTTAAATGGAATTATAAACGGATTGAAAAGTATGACATGTTGTCCTTTAATAGGTTTTTGTTAGTTTTAAATCAACGCTGCAGAACATCCAAGCATCTCAAACACAATTCAATTAACAAAGGGTTTTTTTTAATAATAAACATCAAAATACTGCACAAGATACTATAAGAAAGCCATGTTCCTGAGTTCTGACACAAAGTCTTTCCAAACAGAATTCTGTAACCTTTTATTCGAATGATGACGTATGCAATGCTGCTTTCAAGATTTGCAGATTTTGTCCAAAATCCGGCCGGCTTTGTACCCAAGTAATCACACTCGCCATAATGCGCTGCTTTTCTGTTTAAGACGACGGGCCCATCTGCTCGGTTCAACTGATCTGCTACATGTCATCCCCCCTCTCCCTCCCCCTCCCTCTCCCTCCCCCTCCCTCTCTCTCTCCCTCTCCCTCTCCCCCCCTCTCCCCCTCCCTCCCCCCCCCTCTCCCCCTCCCTCCCCCTCTCCCTCTCCCTCTCCCCCCCTCTCCCCCTCCCTCCCCCTCTCCCTCTCCCTCTCCCCCCCTCTCCCCCTCCCTCCCCCTCCCTCCCCCTCCCTCCCCCCCTCTCTCTCCCTCCCTCTCCCCCCCTCTCTCTCCCTCCCTCTCCCCCCCTCTCTCTCCCTCCCTCTCCCCCCCTCTCTCTCCCTCCCTCCCTCTCCCCCCCTCCCTCCCTCTCCCCCCCTCTCTCCCTCTCCCCCCCTCTCCCCCCCTCCCTCCCTCCCTCCCCCCCAATTTTCAACTTTGGGTCAATTGTTAATGCAACAAGTAATAAGTAAAAACAACAATGGAACATTTGAAGGTTTATAACATTTCCATTTTTTTTTTCTTCAAAGAAACATAAGAAATCACTGTAGCTAGTCAAAACTGCAAAGCTAATATTAAAGTGTACCCCGAGGTAAACAAGCAACACTACAATATGCAAATAAATAAACAAACAAACAAACAAACAAAAACAAATTGACAAAATCAATGACGCAATGTTTAATTGAGAGACATCTGATGCACACTTCCAGACAGGCTAACTGCTAAATTAGCCATGATTACATAATAATCTGTAGTTTCACTCTAAAGCTGGAAGGAATATGAGAAGCGACAGCATCGTGATCACTGAGATGTCGAAAAGGCTCACAAAAAAAATAATTATAACATTCCTGTCTTTCTTAATGTAGCCAAATCCTAGCAGATATTTAACTAAACCTCTCCTGTTGAGCGTGTGTGTGTGTGTGTGTGTATGAGAGAGAGAGAGATCTTGCTTCCTGTGCAATCATAACCTGCTTTTCATTTTCTTTTCTGCGATATACAAAACAGAAAAAAAGACGGACAGATGAACCAGAATGGGCGCCACATCCTATAGCAGGAAAACAAGAAGCAGGCCCAAGGAGTCACGTGACTTTATACGGTGTGAGCTGAAGTGAGATTACAAGGTGTGTACATGTAAATAAAAGAGGTGTGTTTGCTGACCAAACGTCATTCGATGTCCGTTTTAACTGCACAGCCTCTACTTTCACTTAAAGTTTAAGAACAACGTTATGATGGCAACAGTATCACTTTCTAACCAAGATTAAACACTGCGTTCAGAACTCTTTTTTTGCATGGAATTAACTAAAAAGTGCTAGCTAATTTAATACAATAACATATCCATCACTAGTTTGCTAATTAAGTGCATTAGCACAAAGACAATCAAACAAGTTAATTAGCTCATCATTATCTTCTAACAAAGATTCTAATGTTTGCCGTCGCAACATAAGCCGTAGTTTAAGTCGTGAGCTGTGGGGTTTTGTCCTTAAATCACCCCTAAAAGATATTAATTCAACCTAGTGTCTTTATTTTTTTGACATTGACGCTTTATTTCACTGCATTGTGTACGTGTGTAGGCAGCAAAAGAGAGTTATGTGACAGTTTTACATCAGCTTTTGAACGTAATTCTGAAAAAATTGTTATAAAAAAGAAAAAAGAAAAAAAAGAAAAAAGAAGAAAAAACAGGCATTGGCAGTGGGATTCTAGCTGTATAGCTACATAATACATTAGCTCAAGTGGTTAAGGCTCTGGGTCGTTGACCGGAAGATCAGGGGTTCAAGCCCCAGCACCGCCAAGCTACCACTGTTGGGCCCTTGAGCAAGGCCCCCAATCCACCCTGCTCCAGGTGCGCTGTACTCTGCGCTCTGACCCCAACCTCCAAGGATGGGATATACGAAGACAGAATTTCACTGTGCAGTAATGTATATGTGACAAATAAAGACGACTTAACTTAAATCTTCTGCATAAATCAAGACAGAGTAACGCGTTGAGTTGGTTAAAGTACCCAAAATAATAATAAGTGCAATCTGCTCGACCTGAACATCTGGATTACCGATTTGTCCACAGCCAAAGCTACACGTTTTCTCCAAATGTTTTATCGCAGCCAGAACCTAGCGATCATCTAACTCTGCCATTTTTGTAGCAGGAAATGAATCAAATCTCTTAACTGAAGCTTTTCTTCAGATGCTATAAAAAGGGAAATGTGTAAATGTGATTATACATAACTATAATAAATCAGATCATGAATTAGTCTGTTGAAGTGAGGAAAATAAGTAAAATACTTTAATACTACAATACTAAAACAGGGATGACAAAAACGACAATAACATACGATCTCGCGTCATATACTTTTTACGCTATTACATATCATGGTATCTTTTATACATTTTTACTACTAATTATGAATCCTACAACAAAAAATAAGAAGGGTAAATGTCCTTAAAAGGTTTTATTTCTGTTTTTCTTTAGAGCAACACTACAGTTTTTTTTAATAGTGTCTTAGAAAACCAAGACGTAATGTGACGCACATCTTGAGCATAGAAATGCTTCCTTTTTTAAAAGTCACGTCACCCATAAAACAACATATTTGGATTTTTTTTTCCTCCACAAAATCTTTTACAGATTTCCATATTTTTCCACAACACAAAACACAATCCATATATCTGCACATAAACAAACCAGTGTCATCAAACCGATACACTAAAAACCACAAAGCACAAAAAAAATCATCTCCCAAGCAGCGTCTCTCATCAACCGTGCCAAACTCTGAACTCTACAGACGTTAAACTTTCTGCGATTTGCGTTACAGAAATACACAGTGTGTGTATGTGTGCCGGGCTCAGGATCACACCGCCTATTTATTACTGTGCACACATTTTATTTTTGGTACAGCTGTTACTTAATCATCTCCTGCTAAAAATCCTGCAGAGATTTGCACATTTGTTAGACTTTTCTATCCCTCTGTACATTTTATGTCATTCTTAATCCGTGTGTGTGTGTGTGTGTGTGTGTGTTGGAAATTGATTAAACATACCTGACTCCTGTGCTTACTTGGAAAAGCGCCACACACACACACACAATTTTTTAACCCCTTTTGAGTTGAGGCTGACAAGAGGAATCATTATAATCACTCTTTTAAAACCAAATTAAGAAGAAGAGGAGTGTGAGGGATATTTTACATTAAGGGTTTAAAAGACTCGTAAACACACACACACACACACACACACACACACACACACACACACACACACTCCCTTTCTACATTGTTTTGATGGCATTTATGGGGGTCTGTTGTCATAGGAAAAAAGCCTAAAGAGTGTTAATGTTTTATTCCTTAACAACAATTTACTTTTTATTCCTTTATAGTTACGTTTAATGTTGTGTAACATCCAGTAAGACCCTGGTGTCAGTCTGTTATATTACAGCAGCCATAAACAGTAGTTTCCTCTCTTTTTCTCTCTCTTGACATTAACAGGACAAAAAAAAAAAATCAAGTTACAGCCTTACTTCTTACCAACATTGAAAACTCCTTCCATATCAATGATTCTACGTTTTTTTTTTTCTTTGTTAAATAAGATTGAATCCACTTTTGTTGTTAGTTTTAGTGTGTACTGTGTGAATGAGCTGATACTATAGATGTGTTTTTATGTCAATCAGAGCCATACTAGCCAATCATGTTTGTCTGTGAGTATGGGGAAGAGAGCAAGGGGTTTTTTTTCTATAGATGTGCTACAATTTTTTTCCCAGAAAGCTCTTTAGAGTCCAACTGTGTTACAGGAGTTCTAAAAAAAAGAAAAAAGAAAAAACATCACCATACTATGATTGACACTGACATTTCTCCTTCTCTTTCTCTCTCTCTCTCCCTCACACACACACACACACCCTGGTGACAAGACTACAAAGAAACAAACTAAAGTTCTGTGTAGAACTGGCTTTCAATACGCCATGTATTTTCAGCCAGCCTCACATTAAAGTCCATGCAGCACAACAGCATCAGTGACATTATTAAATAATTCAATAAAAACAGCTATAGCGACACTACAGAACTATAGATTTAGCCACTCGACACGTCCTTATCTCCTTATCCTTACACCGTCGTATTGTTACCCTTCATAAATCAGCAAGGCCGTTATTCATCCTCCGTTAACCGCCCCGGAGGACCTGGAGTGCTTCTCCACATCTGGCATTTCAGAGCTTTTAAACGGACGCCGATAATGCGACGCAGCCGTCTGTTAACATTTTTTCATTTCGGGATTTTTAGCACGAGTTCGAAATAATCGGTGTCCCCATGAAACACACTGGCATGGTGTCTACATCAGCTGGACGCTCTTATTATGTGAATGTCAACTGCTGAAAGTAATAAAAATGCAATGAAATGTTCTCAACTAATAGCATCCAGGAATGATTTCGACTGCATTAGAAACCTTCCGAATTCTCACTGAAGCGGGTATTTTCAGATGTGTGGAATTTGCACTGTAATTTCAGGACTGTATTCTGTGCTTCTGTATCTCCAGGAGCTTCTACAGCGAGAGGATGATTGAGGAGGAGGAGGAGGAGGAGGAGGAGGGGAAAAGTAAGCAATAAATACTGGAATATTTCATTCGGATGAAGATTGGTTTAAAACACATAAAATTGTTGGGGTTTTTTTTGTTTGTTTTTTTATTTTCTCTCAAAAAAAAAAAGTAAGTATTAACAAGTAGGGCATTCAGATTAAAAACACAAGGTTCCAGCTTGCTGAAGCTGGGTGAAGCCCAGTGAAGTGACCAGCATTTGATAATTATAAACCCAAAGACAACAACCAAAAAATCTAATGTAAAAGTGAGGGGGTGACTTTCATCTCAACGACTGTAACTAATGAAAGGATGAAGAACGATGAGAAAGACAATGAACGCATTTCTAACTCAACAAAGACACACTTCATCCCTTTGAATAAACGCCTGCATCAGTCTAGATGGCATGAGAAACACGAAGTTCTGACAGACAAAGCTGTTCACATGCAGACTCTAGCTAGCCAGTGAGGACCCGGGTATTTCTCATTCATTTAATCTCGCCTCCTTGTTTCCTACACTTGCTGCTTAGCTCCTCCCACTGAGGAAGAAAAGCGAAAAGGAAAAGACGACAGGAGGAATCATGAACATCTGGGACTGAAATGTTCACGCTCACTGAAGCGTCACTTCGAGCAACTTTTGCAAATTTGCATGCTGAGGATGTGTTTCGTAGCTGAACCTACTTTAAAAAAGATCTGCCTGTGTACACAGAACATAGTGTGTGTGTGTGTGTGTGTGTGTGTGTGTGTGTGTGTGCGCATGAGGAAGGGAGCAAACATCGCAGGAGAAGCAGGGAGGGAAAAAAAAGCCAACCTACCGTCTTTGAGTCCAATTCGTGGTGCGGCTGAGCTAGGACTTTATCTACACTGGCCGCGTCAGCGAACGTAACAAACCCGAAGCCTCTGTGGGACAAAAACCAAGACACAGCACATAATGAGATGGTGAAGAGGAAGAAGAGAAGGCACACATTTCATCATTGCATCATTTCATCATTTATCCTGGTGAGCAGGAGCAACACACTTGCCTTAAGGAATACTCTCTGATGTGTTTTACATGTGAGGAAAGAACAGCGGGGGTGTTACGGTTTAAAATGGACACAACCTAGTCTAAAAAACAGCACAGTTTCACAGTATTCACGGACAGTGTATAACGAAGTTACAAACATGTCAGTGGTGTGATGTGTTTAAAAGCGGATAAACAGAGGATTTTGGTAAGATTTGGGGCAATTACAGGTGGGGGAAACAGGATACTAAAAACGGGATGAGAACTACCTGAGGAAGGAATTTTCTGGATAGACAGTGAAAGACAAAAATTAATTTTAATCAGAATTTGGAAAGTCAGTGGTGAGGTAATTGTCCGATGACACACTGTGACTAACCGTGAAACTGTGACAACATAAAAACACTAAAGCGCGCCACACACACACACACACACACACACACGTCAGCCTGCATTAGACAGCAGCTTTTGCATGGCCACTTTTTTCTCTCCCCTTGATGTGACTGTCAGTGAAACACAGAGCAGGTCAGGATGCTTTAAATATAGCAGCTATCAATGCTCGGCTCTGAAGAAGCCACTCGGTGTGTGCAGAAAAGGAGGACACTGCTTGCACACACACACACACACACACACACACACACACACACACACACTACAGTTGCTGTACAGTCCCCAAGTCAATGTCAGACTGCATTAGAGCAGCAGCTTTTGCACGGACGGCTCTCCGTCTGCCAGCGAAATACAAGGCAGGACTCCAAGGTTGCCAGATTCTAAATAATTCCCACTTAATCTGACATAGTGTGGAGATTCACCTGCTCTGACGGACCTGATCCAACTCGTGGCTTCATGACGATGTGCGTGAGTGCAGAGAAATCACAGTGCCAAATTAAACGTGCCAGACTGGAGAGTTTTTTCACACCATAGATTTTACATTATCCATTGAAAGAAATGTAAACAAATAAATTGTTGAATTGTTAATGAAAAATTATCAGCTTTTTGATGAACAGTTACGGCAAAAGATATGTTTTAATACTGAAATAAAAAATCAGGCAAGATACATATTATGCATGTGATCAAGCCACAATTTTTAATTTGAGGTTGATTTTTATAGGTTATTATATTATTTATTATATATTATTATATATAATATTTTTATATATATATAAAAAATTTTCTTTATACATAAAACCATGCTAAAGAATTTATTATTTATATATAAAACTACTCTAAAGAATCATGGCATGTTTTTATTTATTTTTTTTACTCACACCAGGTGTGTGCTTTTACATTTTACCTGGAAAAAAGTTAAGAGTATTTGGTGCATCATGCAGCTTTTATTCTACGAAAAACTGGCAACCCAGGTGGGACAGTGCAAATATACCGTTTTGGAACTCAGCTGTGGCGTGCTGCATGTTCGATGTGCAGAAAGGAGGACAGCACACATGCACTACACACACACACACACACACACACACACACACACACACACCTCTACACCGTAAGGTTGCAAGTCAATGTCAAACTGCATTAAAGCAGCATCAGTAGCAGCAGCAGGGTTTGCACTGAGCTTTTCTCCCAGAGCTACATGGGACTTAAATAATACCTCCAGCACTGGGTCATTCTTACTTTGTGCAAATATAGAAGCAGCTTTATTTTCAATAATAACTATGATAATGATTCCTGGGTTTACCTTGAGCGTTTGGTTGTGGGGTCTCGCATCACCATGCATTCTCTGATCTCTCCAAATTTGCTGAAATAGTCTCTAAGGCTGTCTGCGGACGAGCAGAGACAGAGAGACAGAGAGGGAAGAGACAGGAGAGAGGAGAAGCGGGTCAGTCATTCTAGCACTGCGCGTAAAAAGGCGCCCCTCTGTGCGCTGCGTGCGCGCAGGGGTCGAATAGAGGACTCCGGGATAAACAGCAAAATATATACTGTACGTACACACACACACACACACACACATCTCCATTTCTAATTTCCTGTCATATCCGAACACCAGCTTTACACAGATAAAGATAAAGGTCATGCTTTACCTGGTGAGGTCTGCCAACTCAGGCCACCGATAAACATTTTGCTGCAAGAATACACAGAAGAAGAAGAAGAAGGGAAAAAAGAGAGAGAGAAAAAGAAGTGAGTTCCAGTTCCAGGTGCGAGATCGGCCATGTTTCTGAACGTGTAGCGTTCACTTATTAATCATTAAAAATTACTCTTTTAAAAAGACAAAAAAAAGAGAGATACAAGTTGCATTGTGGTGCCAAAAATATCTGGAGATTGTAAAGAAAGCAAGTAAGCAGACAAAGCCGCCGTGTGTGTGTGTGTGTGTTTATGTGTGTGTATCCGGAAGGACTAACGGGGACGCTGTCGGCGCTATGAAGCCCGTCTCTTCGCTTTCATTTCACGCCGACAAAAAAAAATGTAACAAAAAAACAGCCCACGAAAGGAAAAAGACAGAAGTCCCAGGTGCTGTGAGCTGTGAGCTTACCCCGGGTCATGCTGTGTGTCGCTCGGGCTTCCGGACGTGGCTTGGCTCCCGTCTCCATCCATAGCGCTGTCTCACAAAAAAACTACAGGGCAATAAAACTACGAAACACACACACTCTCTCTCACACACTCACTCACACACACACACACGCACTCACTCTCTCTCACACACACAAACATACAGAACGGAGAGAGAGAGCGAGAGAGAGAGAAAGAGAGAGAGAGAGAGAGAGAGAGAGAGGGACGAGGCGCAAACAGAAGCGCAGGAGGAATATTACCGAAGCGGGAAGGCAAAATCGTCACACGTGGGAATCAGGCTCAGCCTCCTGCTCCAGCCCCGCCCTCTAACGGCCAGCAGGAGGGGGCGTGGTCAAAAGTTTGACGTCAGAAGCAAAAACTCTCCGCCTTCGTAAGAGGAGGACTCGGGAAACCACGCCCCCTGTCGGTTGAATAAAAAAAGAAACAGAAAATTGTTTACTTCCTTTAATCCAGTTTCTGTTTATTACTTTAGAATGCTTGTAAACAGCAGTATAGAGTTCAAAACCCAAATCATGACGCAACACGGTCAAAAATCCGTCCATTACATTCAAATCCATAATGGAAATGAAAGCAACAAGACCAGTGAATGAACAAAATAACACTAATCAAATCTGTCCTTGTTTTTGGAAGTGCTCTGATGTATGGAGTTAGACCGTGTGTAAAACTTCAGGAACCCACTGGAACATGTTGAGCAAAATCTGCAAAACGTCATACAGCGTTATACAGAAACAATGAGCAGAGAGTATTGATGAACATTGCTGTTACTAATAATTACAAAATTATAAACTTGTTTTTTTCCCCCCTGACTTTTCAGACAGCGCGTATTTGTGACAAGATTCGTGCATTAAGTTTGATAAATCTGAATTTATTTTGAAACTATAACGCAAATTTTGCATGCATTGCTTTTGTTAAGTTGATCCAATGAGATTAAATTGATTATTCATTTGTCTGTAAATATTTATCCTGGATCCAGAGTCTATCCTGGGAACACCGTGCACAATGTGGGAACGCACACTGGATGGGATGCCATGTTGTGTAGGAGGTGGGAGGAAACCCATAGAAAACTACACAGACAGTAACCTGAGCTCTGGGTTGAAAGTAGGACCGTGGAGCTGTGAGGTGGTTAACGCTACCTGCTGCAAATCACACGACTATATTGACATGCTTGGTCTAATACGATCGTTTCTAAAGTAACAGCTCATTCACAGGGGCTCGTACGGCAGATGATCCTTTTAAGACTCATAATAAACAGATTATAAAGTGTTATTTAATAAAGACAGTGTCATTTTTATGGCAGGAGATGTGGATGTAACATGTATGGAAGGAGACTCCAGTGTCATTGCATTTTTAAAAAAAAAATCATTTTAAGGGAGAATCTGATGAGGGAGCAAGTGTTTGTAGCTGCTATAACATAAGCAGTAAAAGGAACTAAGTTCCTTTGAGGACAGTCCACAATATTAAATAAACTACATAACTACAACTGGATAACAAAGCTGATGCAAGAAGTAAAAAACTTTGAGCAGGTAATATATCACACTAGCACATTGTGTTTTGTCTTACTTATTTTGCATTTGGTTTTTGGTCTGTTTTCTGTCAACATAGTTGTTTTGTTTTGTTTTGTTTTCTCAATGACCGCATATAAACGTACATGCAGAGCGAATCACTTTTTAGACTTACAGTGTTAGAGGAGAGAGTATTTTTGCCAAGAAGACCTGAATAGAATAGATGTTCAGCAGCTGTGGGCGACGCACGCCTAGTTTTCCATCACATCACCGTGCAAGTGAGAGCTCAATTAAAGCAGGATGCTCAGTGGATTTTAAGTCATGCTACAGTGATTGCTGTTTATTTCCTCACTATAGCCAGGGAGACGAATGTGAGGAGGAGGACGACGACGCTTCCAGCCAGAAAGAGAGAGGAAGATGGAAGTGTGCTTGAAAATATACCTCGTAGTTGTGCTCCCAATACACCTGACGCACCTCAGCAGCTCATTAACAAGTCCTCCAAGAGGTCCAGAGTCATGTTTTACACTGAAGTGTGCACTGCTGAGAGACTGAAGCAGCGACATGGAGAAAGACTCCTCAAAGTAAAGCCACAGTTTTCCGCTCAGATTTCTGCAGTAGTCACCAGCAGGTTGTTAGTTCAAATCCCAAGACAGAGACACTCTTGAATGGGAACCATTTTAGTCCCATTTCTAGTTTTCACCTCAAACTATATGTGTTCACCTCAAACTATATGACTCCGTCCAGGGTGTATCCTGCCTTGATGCCCAATGATGATAGGCACAGGCTCCCCATGACCCAAAAAAAGATCGGATAAGCAGTACAGACAATGGAAAAAGTAGGTGCATTGAATGTTGTAAACTAAAGAAAAAGAAAAAAAAAAAGACCTTACATGTGAATATTTAGGATACACCCTGCACGTCCAGGGTGTATCCTGCTTTGATGCCCGATGATGCCTGAGACAGGCACAGACCGATCACACACACTACGCGCAATTTAGAGACTCCAATCAGCCTAGAAGCATGTCTTTGGACTGTGGGAGGAAACCCACCAACCAAACACATGCAAACTCCACACACACAGTGAGCGGGAGCAAGACTCGAACCCAGGACGCTGGAGGTGTGAGGCTAACCACCAAGCCACCGTGCCGCCCTGTATAGCATATAAATATTTAAATTTCCCTAGATACATTAATTTAATTCACACTGTCCAGAATATTTGATTCACTTTTATAGTTTGCAGAGTTTTAACCTGTGATATATATATATATTTTCTTTCTACCTTTTGGGTTAGTATATTTATCCCCAAAAGGTAAAAATTAAGCAGTTTGCTAACCAATAAAAAAGTTAAATATCCTGTGTTTCGTATTAAAAACATTTAGCATTTTCTCCCCACAAACCAGGAAAACATTTGCTAGTCCAGGTTTTTTTTTCATTAGTTTGTCAACTTTTGCAACCTTCACAATTTCACAAGATCACAAATTACTGATAAAGTTTACAATACCTTTCTTTATTTATGTGTTTAATATTTTTCTAACACTTTTTCAGGTCCTCTGTTTATATTTAGAAGGTTGTGAGTTCTAGTCTCATAACTGCTGTAATAAATCTGTTTCCTCCTATCTTAACTACGCTTAACTTATCTTACAATAGAATAATATATAAACATGAAATATCACATTTAATATCCCTCAGCGTTTGCTCAACGTCATGAAAAGTGTTTCATTTGTGACTGACTGCATGCCTTTCAATTCCTAAATAAACGTCTTCAGTTCTAACAGCCATGACACTTTGCTAACACTCGCTCAATTCCTCCATGACTGAAGCTTAAGATCCTGCAAACAATTCTGCCTGGTCCAAAAATGTCACTACCTGCATTCATTGACCCCATCTGACACGCTCCATGCTAATCTGCAGATCCGGCACCAGGAGGCCAGGAGTGTCAGGATGTGACCTAAATGACCAAATATTCCATATCTGACCATTTCGAAATTATACAAAGCATATATAGGTACATATATATTTCGAAAATATAGAAAACATATATAGGCGTCATTTACGGACGCACGGCCACCCATTAATTCCACGTGGCAGAATTGAATTTCTGTAACCTGGTGTTTTTCCCCAAAAATACACAGCCGCTCAAGCACAATTACAAAGGGTAATTATTGCTCTGAGGCTGCCACCGTTCGCGCCGCAAATCAGAGAAAGATTACAGCGCATAGATCATTGTGCTTGTGACAGCTTCTGTGTTCAGTGGATTGGAAAGGGAAAAAAAACGTGAACGAGATGTTTATGGAGTATCTGTGTCTCTAACACTCCTCAGTGTTTAGGGCTGTTTGATCTTTGCACAATAGCCTCACAGTCACCGACTGAGATCTGTTCCAGAAGTAAGGTGATAACACATCAGCTCACTCTTCACTGAATATTAATGCAATCAGCTCGTGCTCGGCCATTAAACAGATTGCATATGCCATTCAAAGACCAGTGCTGGGTTTTTATTTATTTATTTATTTATAGTAAATCAAAATCTAAAAAAGTCCTGGGATTTAACCTTCTGCTTGGCCCAAACCTTAAGGGAATGCTCCTCTTTCTGTATTTGTCATGTAATGTCATTGAACATATAATTAGTACCTCTAAAAACTACGAATTTTCAAACGTCAACTTTCGGTGCCCACTCTCTAGAATACATAATACTATACTTCTTTTACCAACAGAGTCAGAGTCAAAACCAGTGAAATCACATTTTTCCACATTTCCACACTTAAAGGTCTTGACCTGTATCTGTATGACTGTAAGACTAAAAGATCAGGGACAGACTGATATTCTGCAAAAGGACCATTTGACTACAAAAGGATTGGACTGCTGAGGACTTGGGTAAAGTCATTTTGTCTAATGAATCCCCTTTCCGGGGGCACGGTGGCTTGGTGGTTAGCACGTTTGCCTCACACCTCCAGGGTTGGGGGTTCGATTCCTGCCTCTGCCGTGTGTGTGGAGTTTGCATGTTCTCCCCGTGCCTCAGGGGTGCTCTGGTTTCCTCACCCGGTCCAAAGACAAAGACCTACAATGTTGATTGGCATCTCTAAATTGTCCGTAGTATGAGAGTGTGTGTGTGCCCTGCGATGGGTTGTCACTCCGTCCAGGGTGTATCCTGCCTTGATGCCCAATGACGCCTGAGATAGGCACAGGCTCCCCATGACCCGAGAATAGATTGGATAAGCGGTAGACAATGAATGAATGAATGAATGAATGAATCCCATTTCCGATTGTTTGGGGCATCTGGAAAAAAGCTCGTCCAGAGAAGAAAAGGTGAGCAACATCAGTCCTGTGTCATGCCAACAGTAAAGCATCCTGAGACCATTCATGTGTGGGGTTTGCTTCTCAGCCAAAGGAGTGGGCTCACTCACAATTTTGCCTAAGAACACAACCATCTCCCAACCATCCAAGAACAGTTTGGTGACAAACGATGCCTATTCCACCATGATGGAGCACCTTACTATAATGCAAAAGTGATAACTAAGTGGCTCAGGGAGCAAAACATTGAAACTTTGGGTCCATGGTCAGGAAACTCCCCAGACCTTAATCCCATTGAGGACTTGTGGTCAATCCTCAAGAGGCGGGTGGACAAACAAAAATACACAAATTCTGACAAACTCCAAACATTGATTATGCAAGAATGGGTTGCCATCGGTCAGGGTGTGGCCCAGAAGTTGATCGACAGCATGCCAGGACGAATTGCAACACTGCAAATATTGACTCTTTGCATAAACTTAATGTAATTGTCAATAAAAAGCCTTTGACACTTATGAAATGCTTGTAATTATACCTCAGTATACCCTAGTAACATCTGACAAAAAGATCTAAAAACACTGAAGCAACTACAGACTTTGTGAAAATGAATATTTGTGTCATTCTCAAAACTTTTGGCCACGGTTGTACATGAAGTCTGATAAAGTGGTTACCTTAAAATGAACCTTAAAATATAAGGTTACAACAGATGTCTAACATTAAGTTAGAAAAGCACTTTTTTTGCTGTTACAGAAATGTAGAAAGCACTTTTTTTGCTGTTCAGCATGGTGTGATGCAGCCTAGGTTAACTATTTTCCTAAAACAGCACATACCGAAGTATTTTATTCCTCTTAGACTACATTAATTTGCCAAAAGTTACAACTTACTAATGATCACATGGTACTTTTTATCCATTTAGAGTTTTATAGATTTTAAGCAAATTATTAGAATGTCCTTAACATGGATGTGAGTCAACTACCTTTTTTTTTCTTTCACTGTCTGTACCACTTATCCAATCTATCTTCGGGTCACGAGGAGCCTGTGCCTATCTCAGGCGTCATCGGGCATCAAGGCAGGATACACCCTGGACAGAGTGTACCAACCCATCGCAGGGCACACACACTACGGGCAATTTTGAGACTCCAATCAGCCTAGAAGCATGTCTTGGGACTGTGGGAGGAAACTGGAGCACAGGGAACACACACACACGCACACACACGCACACACACACACAGAGTGAGCAGGAGGGTAGGAAGGGAAAAGGAAAAGCCCACAAAAGGTAGGAATACTTGACAGTTTTGAGGAAAACACTTCTTTTAATAAAAATAAATAAATAACAATGTAGAAGGCAAAGACTTTCCTTCAGCTTAACGAGGTTAGTGTTAGATTTAAGTACAGCATTACATAATTAGCTGTATTAATAATTGTCAGCCCACATCAGGAGAGTAAAACAAATATATGGCATGCATATAGGTTAACACAGCCTACTTTATATTTTTATAAAGCGCTTCTAGACAGGATTCTGTAACACCAGGAGCAGTATTTCAATGCATGACTCACAGCCAGTACAGAAAATAGGATTCTTTTCTAAGATTCATAGTAAATATGGCAGCTGGCGAGTATAAACAGCATGGCATGACGGTTTATCACGACTGACTGCAAGACAGAATCCCTTCTTGTTAAATACAAAGAGGAGACGCTCTATTATTGTGTGGCAGGCGCATATTTCCGAAATGTGCCTCGCAGTCGCAGCGGCATCTGTGTTTGATTAATGAACGGATAAAGTATTTAAAGGAGGGTTTAATTTTTAATACCCTACATCTGTTAGACGGCCCGAACGGATCAATAAGCACGGCGTGCGCAAACCAATAAAACTATGAACTTCCTCCTGCAAATGTGTTACTTTTCTTTTCTATACTCGATAATACTGAAACAGGAAAAAAAACATACAGCATAATAGGAATGACAAAAACGACAAAACTGTCTGGATGATGCTTTAATGTATTTTCTATTACAGGCCTTGCGTGGAAGATGTGCCCATCGCCTCCATTAAAGGGTCAAGCTGATATGGTGAGGCGCCCCGGATGCTCGCGCGTTCTGCCGGCTTCAGCAAGACTCAAATTGGCCTCTCGCGCAGCACTCTGATGTCAAAGTAGCTCGAGACAGAGAAAAGCAGTAATATGCGGATGTCAAAGCACAATGAATAACTCAATGTCAAGAAGCATGTGTGTGTGTGTGTGTATGAACGTGTTGGGCTGGCAGAAGTGTGTAGGCATGTTAAAAAACGTGATAATAGCACGGCTGTCATGTGGAAGTAAAGTTTTATTATCTTTCTGTATACGTATACAGTACAGTAGAGAAGGTCACTGTATATCAAGTCGTCCAGGTGGGTTTCCTCTTGGTATAAAAACGTGTGTGTAAGGTGTACTGACGATTCTAAATAAGTGGGTGCACGTAGTGCCACAAGCCACGGTGTCCTATCCTATGTGTATTTCCACATCAGGTTTCTCAGGTATAATCCCCAGAGCCACTGCAACCCTGATTAGCATAAAGCACTTAGCTCAAGTTTATTAACTGAACAATGCACAAGTGAAAGGTGTTTTGTAAACTTAAGAGAATGCCTACTCGGAAATCTAATAAATATCAGTTTCCAGAAAGGATTGAGACCTCTGAGAATATGACTTAATTACGATACTTTCATTTGTCAGGGTGATTTTTTTTTGTTGCGTGTGTGACTCATTTTTCACTGAAAAAATGAAAATGTCAGTAATTGTTGTACCTGCACAAGTATGTGCAAGCAAGATTATGGCAATGCTGTATCCTAAATGCTTGCATTTCTTTGCCAGCGTACCCTCAAT
Source organism: Hemibagrus guttatus (assembly GCA_033459395.1). Taxonomy (NCBI): domain Eukaryota; kingdom Metazoa; phylum Chordata; class Actinopteri; order Siluriformes; family Bagridae; genus Hemibagrus; species Hemibagrus guttatus. The sequence goes on from JAUCMX010000015.1 coordinate 13,164,911, forward strand.
AACTGGACAGGCCCTTAGGAGTCGAATTTGAAGAGATCATTGCTAATTTTCTCACAACTATATACATAGGGACAGGCGTTGGTGCTGACTGGTGCTGTTCTGATTGAGAGAAGAAAGAGAAATGGCATTTTTTCTGATCCAGAGAGCGAGGCCACTTATAATCTCTTATAATCTCTGGGTCTGTCAGACTACCAGACATGAGCGGCGTCTGAATTCAAACTTTTTATCTCTTGGCAACAGGGCAAATGCCTGGGAGGGTGGTACTATCAAATACAACTACCACTCTGGTATCAACCAATGAAATGAAATGTATTAACTAAACATCAGCGCCAGGCAACAGAATTATGCAAAGCTAGACTCCTATAGATTGTAAACCTGGCAAAAGTATGTGTGGAATGAACTTCCCTCAGATGACCGAACAGCTGAGTCACTGGTCTTCAAACCACATCTAAAGACCTACCGCTTCCTGAAGTACAATATAATTTCTTACTCCCCACCAGTGTTTTTAGACTGATGGTGTTCTTAGTCCCTTATTCTGTGACCTAGTGAACCAGTATCAGGGTGTGTTTTTTGATAGAGCCTTCAAAGCCCTTCTGCAGTTTGCTCGGGATAAGTGTGTCTGCCAAATGCCATAAATGTAAACATAAATATTACACCAAATACAGCCATGATACCAAAAGTAGGGTTGGTGAAGCATAACCAGCCATTATATTATAGTACATATTTAAATAACAAGCCTAATATTTGAAAATTCTGTAATAAGGAGGTCTATGAAATTTTTATTTAAGCCTCATATTTTAAGAGTCCCTGCTACAATAAATTGGAGTACCCTGATACAGAGCAGATAAAGGGTTCAACTACAGTAGAAAAGCTTTGACTACAGTCTTGGCCTTCTTCCTCTAAACAAACTGCATAAACAGATTCACAGCATTACAAAAGACCAAGTGTGGTCTCACACCAGCAGTAAAATCTGACTTAATGATGACAAACGACGACTCTTACTCGCAGGCTTGCTGTTACGCAGTAAACACCATTGGTGAAAGGACAGATATAATCTATTAAAAGACTTGCAGCATGACCACAAACCCAACCAAGCAGCTTGGTTCTATTTAAATCTCATTCACAGTCCAGCAGCACCGGAAAGGAAGCGTCGCCGGCAAAAACAGTGGCGTCTCTTAGGAGCATGGGGTTGTTGCCATGTGTAAAAATGGCAACTGTTTGAAATAAAATAGTGCATGGAAGTGGGCCAGGTCATATTTTTGGCACAGATTCTCATCCTGAAATCCAGAAACTAGAGTACACTCTTGGGAAGAAAAGGGTTCCTTCAGTGTTCTTCCTGCCTAAATGGGTTTTACCTAGAACCTTGATATAGAATTGCTAAGCAAAGAATACACATTTTTGTTCACATTTTTACATAAATGTGCTTCCTGGAGCATGCATCGTTATTCTGGTCATGGTTATGGTAGGTTATGGTAGCCCATCCATAGCCGACTGGGAAACCCCCTGTATGTGACACCGGTCAGGGCATCACACACACTCTTTTACACCAAGGGACTCAGACAGAAAGCGATCCAGACTTAAAAGCTGGGATCTGGCAGTCATTCCATAACTCTGTGAGGCCGTCTGTGGCTGAGAGCCCAAGAGCACGTCTGGGAGCTTGTCTATGTAGAAGAGGGCTGCTAGCGCTTTTTGCTCAAGTGTGTTACGATGACCCAGCATGAGCAGCAGCTGGAAAGGATGAGGACGCTGGCTTCACATGTCTCGGAGGAAGCACGTTAGCCTTCACCCTCCCTAGTTAGAAGGACAAAGCTGGCTGATGGGTGGGAATTGGCTCGTGACCAAATTGTGGAAGAAAATAAAATGTAGATACAAAGGTTCTAGGCCACAGGAACCAAACCCTGGCCACAGAGAATGTTTTTTTAGTGTTTTCCTTGCTCTGACACCTTGACATCAACTCAGCTCAAAGGCTGTGAGCCAGAAAGCCATTTCTGAACCCTTAAGAAAAACCATAAACCCACAGCAGATCCCGAATCTATCACGACAACGTCGGCTGTGTGACAGGAATGCATTCTTGATGGGAGCACACACAGATTCTCACACATTTTCACACCAAGAAGCAATTTAGAGTGGCCAAAGGTCACAGAGCGACATTCTTTTTGGAAAAAACTTGTGGAAAACCTAAACAGGGAGAAGAGGGAAACATGGAGGTGTGAGGCAGCAACACTATACACTGCTCAAGCATGCCACCATGATAAAAGCATTTGCAAAATATAAATGTAAATGTGTGTTATGTGGCCTAAGTAGCTTAGCGTAAAGGGTCCGGTGAGAGTTCCTCTGCAGTTATTCTGGCAGTGACGGTGCTTTTCTTACAGATAATGGGGCTGAGTGGGACTTCATTAATCAGCAGCACTCTTTGACGAGGCTCTTCATCGTCCTGAGTTTCGAATTGTTTTTCATGCTGCATGCCATTAATTAAAGTCATCAAAGCCAGCAGCAGGCAGACACGGCTGCTTTATCGGGTCCACTTTGCATTTAAGCTACGGTATGTTTTTTTTACGGTACGGTATGTTTAAATCTTGTTTATATTCAATGCATACAGACTCATTTCTAAATCTAACAATTAGAATCGTCTTCTTTATACAGAATTCATATGCATGTTGATATAGAGTTTGATGTGATTATTCTTCAGTTAAAATGTGTTTAAAAACCAGACAATATGAAGTAGGTGCCAATTTCTAAGCTTTACCTTGAGTGGCACCTAATGCTCAAAGGCAGCTAGTGCACTTAAAAGAGAGAGAGAAAAAAAGAAAGAGTCTAAACGATCAATACTGCTGTAACGTCTACACTCTGTAGTGGGTCAATAAAGCTAATAAGGCACTAGCAGAGATGCCAAAACTATCGAAATAACACCCAATGAAAAATATTTAAAAGTAAATAAAAGGTGTCAAAAAGAAAGTTGGCACTAAAGTAATATTACAGTCATGTGTGTGTAACCGTATCGTAAATAAGCCACTCAAGTGCTTACTTCTGATTAGTTTCCAGTAACAGCAGCTCTGACTGTAATGAAGCAGTTATAAATCCCAGGTTTATGATAACACACTCGTTCTAACAAGTTATGCCCGTTTCTATAGCAACAGCTCAATCATAGGGACCTGTGCGACATGATGGATTAAAAAGCTTTCTGTTAGAAAACATTGATGCAATAATTATGGAAGGACTCTCCAGTTTTAGCGCTCAGTAGCAACCGGAGGTAAGACTGGAACTAAGTTTTCTGAAACTTGACCTGGCTTTACACCCTTTGGTTTCATGGTAGCATGACAAACTTTGTGAGCATTTTTGATCTTTAACAATAACATCAGTTGAAATTTAAAAAAAATCAAGCATTGCTAGAAGGAAATAATTCAGTTCAGTTGTATTTGTATAGTGTGTTTAACAATGGTCAAAAGGCAGCTTTATAGAAACCCAGATATTAAAATGTATCTTTAATAAGCGAGCCAAAGGCCACAGTGGCCAGAAAAACTCCCTAGGAAGACACCTTGAGAGGAACCAGACTCAGAAAGAACCTCTCCTTCTCCGGGTGACACCGGATAGCATGATTATAAATCATTTCCATTCTATAACTGCAGTATAAAGTCAAATTCTAATCAGACGCAGTATGATATGTAGAGAAAAAGTGAAATAAAAATATAACTAAAAGAGAAATAGGTTTACCTGCACAGTAGCAAAGGGAAAAATATACAGTCAAGCAGGGCTAAGAGTCTTAAAGGAACTTAAGTATGGGCATCGGGTTTAAGTTCAAGGTCTTTCTATCAAACTTATCAAAGTTATCAAATGTTGATCAGAATCAAAAATTCACCGGCGTTGTGTTCGAAACACTGCTGAATTCTGTCTACTAAGCAGACGCTGTGATAGTTGTATGGTTATCATGCTGTGAATTTATTATGTATTTATTATTTCCAAAGAAACTGAAAAACAGCTAACAGACTTAGACAAAAAAAGAGCTGCGATCAGGACGGGAAAACACACTACACACACACAGCCATCCATCAACGGTGTGAGTGTGTTGCATCAGCATCCAAAAATAGAGTAAGCAGAGCCCATCTGTTCCTCCTATTTCAGACTATTACGTATGAAAGAATGTTCCAGTGAGCTGAGCAATTCAGGAATCTGAAAACTGCAGTCAGCGTTGGAGGGGAAACCGTTCATAACACACACACACGAAATTCCTTTTTTTGATGGATGATATTCTAGAAAGTTTACACAAAGTTCAAGATGTACTACAGAATCGTGTGCAGGACAACACAAGCCTATTTCATTCACTGCAACAAGAGATGAAAGTTGTGGGTTTTATTTAGTCATCATAAATGTAATCCTAAGTGGCTGCTGAAAAGAAAAGAAAAGAAAAGAAAAGAAAAGAAAAGAGTTAATCTATTAATATATAATATATTGTACCTGTAATTTTAAGAAAAGCAGGAAGTGCTGTTAATATAATACACAACATCAGGGTGAGTGGAAAACTCATTCAAAACAGATTCCTATAACGGTACATGAAATGAGCCTTTCTATATTATAGTATTGTATTTAAAAATAAATCAGTGATATCAGTAGGGAACTTGGAAAAACTTGCACTTCTCCTTGACCACCTTCATCACACATGGACAAAACGTCTCTTCTGGTAATCTTTCACTTTCATCATTCAAAAACTAATGGGGATACAAACGTTTGCCATGAAAAATACATCTCTAATTTGTGTGTTGTATCCAGTCTTTTCCTTACCCCCCCTAACACCTTTATTTCATTCTTTTCAGCCTTATCTGGTCTTTTGGACATTTATACATTGGACAAATTGGAAAAAAAAAGAAAGAATTTCACTGTGCAGTAATGTATATGTGACAACCTAACAACACTAACCAGGCATAACATTATGACCACCTGCCTAATATTGTGTTGGTCCCCCTTTTGCTACCAAAACAGCCCTGACCCATCATGCACTGTGTATTCTGACACCTTTCTATCAGAACCAGCATTAACTTCTTCAGCAATTTGAGCAACAGTAGCTCGTCTGTTGGATCGGATCACACGGGCCAGCGTTCGCTCCCCACGTGCATCAGTGAGCCTTGGCCGCCCATGACCCTGTCGCAGGTTCACCACTGTTCCTTCCTTGGACCACTTTTGATAGATACTGACCACTGCAGACCGGGAACACCCCACAAGAGCTGCAGTTTTGGAGATGGTCTGATCCAGTCGTCTAGCCATCACAATTTGGCCCTTGTCAAACTTTCTCAAATCCTTACGCTTGCCCATTTTTCCTGCTTCTAACACATCAACTCTGAGGACAAAATGTTCACTTGCTGCCTAATATATCCCACCCACTAACAGGTGCCATGAGGAGGAGATGATCAGTGTTATTCACTTCACCTGTCAGTGGTCATAATGTTATGCCTGAACGTTGTGCTGCTTTACTGAAATCTTTTTTTGAACTTATTATGAATGTATTGGACCTCCATTTTCACTACATCCTCATCAACAATGACTAAGACACATGTAGCACAAAGAAAGGAGAAATGTGTACAACCAGAGACGATATATAAGATCAGAAATTGTACATTGTAAAATACCACAACAGATGCTTTGGCCAGAAAGTCCAAACCGAAGAATTGCTTAAGCTACATGTAACATACAGAATAAGCACAGTAACTACCATGCTAGTACGAATTGAACGAGTTAATATTCTGAACTTTATCTCATTTAGTTTTAGTGTCATCTGCATCCCCCAAAAGTCCATCAAACAGCCTTCACCAGAACTTGTAAAGGAACATAGCGGAGCTGAGATGGCGACAGGGATCCCCTATTGAGAAATGGCAAGGGGCAGTCATGATGTTAAAAACAGTATTGGTATCACAGCCCCTGTCTTTAACTGTGCCTTATAAATAAACTTGACATTAAGACTGCGTAGGAGTCGGTCATATTGAGTAATATGTAAACAGCGCCCCCTGCTGCATGCACATAAGCTTATTCTAAATCAATTCAGTAGCAGCAATGAGAATAGGCTTAGAACATTTTGCTTGCTCTAATGACATTTAATGCAAATATAAAGGAATAAAATGTATGGAATGATCGTCAAAATAAATCAGGTAAGAGTTCCATGCTTTTCTAGGAATATAATCAAGATCGTGTTGTGTTTAAGGAGAGTTAGTCACGACCTCACAACTGATTATTTCCCTAAAACAGCAGTTTTATACCTCTTACCTCACACCAGTGACAGTCATTTCTAATTTCTGATAGTAAAGAACACAATCGTTATTATTATACTCCATTACTTTATAGAATATTATACTGGGATGTTCATGAGACGTTCGTTCCTTACGTTAAAGCATAACCTCTTGTGTCCCGTAGTGGAAAATTTCCATCGGTTTCAGAAACATTCACCGAATCAATAAGTGGCAACTACAGAAACAAGAACCACCACCTCACAAGAAACCATTAAAAGGTCTTATATAAAATTCTGAGCCAGTATTTGTCTGGCAGAGACGCTTCTAGGAGACATTTTTAAAATTTGTAATACTATAAATTGCAACAAAAAGTGTAGTTAAATTTCGACATGACAATACATGCATGCACACAGACACACCACTTGATGTTCAAATCAATTCAACATTTTAATGGGGACAGAAAAAGTTGTGAAAACACTTTTGAATGTTTTACATGGCTGTGGAAGCTGAAAAGGACATTCTCATGCTCGTCCCAAATCGTCACATCCAGACAGGTTCACAATTCCAATTACAGGAGACAAGATTTCTCTTTAATTGAAGAAAAAAAACAAAACACAAAAATAACTGCCTCAAGAAATCCAACGATGTCAGTGTGCAAACAGATGAAACGAGACGACATGGTCGAGGACACGATAAGTCAGAGCTGGCAGTTGGTGTGACGTGGCACTGTGATATTTACCTGATACGACATTGGCACAGTGAGTATCCTCTTTATACACTATTCTCTCTCTCTTTCTCACGCACACATACACACACCCCTTACAGCTATGGACACCTCAGTGCGTGGCTCAAGGATACACACGATTAAGTTCCTTAACAAGGAACAGGACAGACATCCAGCACTTTCAAATCACATCAATCCAAGCAAGCAGCACTTTGGGAATTTGCTTCGTACATTTCTTCTACATGAAGCTTTGGGATGCAGTGATCCGATAAAACAGATGTAAGCGAAAACACTGACAGTGTTGCATTTTCCCTTGAAGTTTCCAGGGACACAGCAGAAGGGTTACTAATTACTTGTAAAAACATTTGGATATTCGGAGCACTAGAAAGAGACAGACAGCGGGCAATGCTGTACACATCTACAGTGCTGATGAAGGAAGCTGATCTGACATGCTGGATGTGTATCACGTTTGACGGTTCGCAAGCCAAAAACACAAAAACAAAAAACACACGCCAAAATTTCAGAATCTGATCCTCCTACGTATTTCTATTCGTGCTGTGAACGTGTGTCCTAAATCAGTTAGCAGAGTCGTCTCGGTCACAGTGACGATGTTACTTGGTTCTCAAGTAGCTCAGAATCGTTCTTTCGTAAGCTTAATACAATTATCAGCAACTCCAATTTCAGTAAGCATCAGATATACAGCAATAAAAAACTCAATTATTTGAACAGAATTGTGTTTATAATGCCATGTCTCCTGTAAAGATTTCCCTTTGAGGCATTTCACATGTATTTACTTAACAGAGAATTTTGTCCAAGAGGCAAAATCCTATCTAAGCACCAAACAGACAGATCAGTGGTTGATCAAAGGCCAAAAAGTCACAGGGGTGGACAAATCTTGTATAATTCTGGACCAAGCAGACAGATAGTCTGGGATACTTGTTTTGATTATATTTGTAGTTGCCCAGTGGACAAAGCAGAGAAAGAAAGAAAGAAAGAAAGAAAGAAAGAAAGAAAGAAGAAGAAGAAGAAAAAAAAAAAGATTTTTATAGACTTTTAAAGTACAAAAAGCTTTAATTTGGTACACAGCTACGGTTAATTACTTTACATTAGATTATGTTACACGAGCTACCGCTTTTTAGGCCTGGTCAAAGATGTTTCCCAGCAACCAAAACATGACACAAGGCAGAACACTGGAGTTTTATTTTCTTGGTGGATTAGCTAATAAAATGACCGTTTATCCACCCCTGAACGACAACTCAATCCGTTTCTCCCTTTTTGTGTCTGCCAACTACAGCTCACTAAAAAATAAAAGCAAATAACTCCTCCAGCCGTTGCGTTGCAAACTCTGTCGACAGCAGCCTACTAGGTTCGACGTGACTTTAAAATAATCTTTTAAACAAATTCAACTACGTAAAAACGTTTCCTTAAACGTGCATTCTCCCAAACACAGTGTTAAAAGTTAAAGTCTACTCTGCGTGCGTGGGAAAAATAAATAAAAGAGTGTATTTAGCGTACTGTTGAAAGTTAATCGACGCACATGGAAAAAGAAAATCCATTCAGTTGAGTAAAAAGATCTGTGCCAATAGCTTGAAGATGGATTTAGTGATTTAATGATTTAGTGTTCAGACTGTTAATCAAACACAAGCCTAAAACAATCAAAAGTCACCTCGTAGATGGCGACGTCTAAAAGCGCGACTGCTTGCTAAGGAAAAAAGAAAAATCTGAAAAATCACAGCCTCGTACGTTAGAAAAAAGTAAGAGACAACATTCAGCGAAAGACAAGAAACCATGGCACTGATTGTTTCGGAAGATAAGTATTCAAATACAAGCCTAAAAACAAAAAGAGATTCAAATCGTCTAAATAATAAAAACGGTTTGTTCAGGCACCTGTAAGTAGATTCGACAGGAGGCGAGAGCAACGAGGGAAACTTGCATATCTTAAGCTCTGGAGTCAAAATGTCATTGCACATCTTCAGGGCAACACACACACTCACATGGTTTCAACTCGACGCACACACTAGACTAGCTTTCACGTCTGTGCTACTCCTCATTAATTCCTAAAGCTATGATGCATCTAGACATGTGCCGACGTTAAACACAATAAATATTGCTTCTTCTATAATACTACATTATTAATAAATTACTCGATTCACAGGAAACTCTCAACCGACAGGCATGCACAAGACTTTCCGAGTGTTTACAATAACAATATTGTGCCTTTCTTTACCATGTAATCGGATATCGAATAAAAGATAATCGGCACATGCCTAGACACAGCCGTTCAAATACCAAACTTAAGCACGTATGTCGTATATACAGCACAATTTCTGTATCTTTATATAAAATAGATCCATAAAACTGAAATAAGTGCTTCGAAAATATTGTGTATTGGAATTTTAATTATTATTTTATTCTTTTTATTTCTTAAATCCATTTCAAACAGGATTATCAGTGCGAATAAAACTTTATATTTATATTACAACTAAACGATGATTATTATTTTCTTTTAACAAAATGTCAAAACACTATCACAGGCGTTTCAACGGCGTGGCATGATTTTAAGATGTCGAAATGAAAATATTGACATGCTTATTGTAACGGTGTCACCTCACACTACTCACACACACCTCAAACGAGTCACAAGAGTGACACAAGAGTCGCATTGTTTCCTGATCCTGTGACAAGTAATAAACTTACACACTATGACTGAGGTGACACAATGGGATGAATGTTAAAAAAAAAAAAAAAAAACACGAGACCTCAAACACCTCCTAATGGAAACGCATTTAAACAAATGAATAAGCATTCGAGATAAAAATCGAGCTACTTGGTTTTTTTTTTTTGTAAGATCAATATCGAATACCGACAGCTCAACAGCGAAGCATGCAAACACTCAAATCTGCCATTTCGCTCACAGACAAATTCCAGTAAGGTAATGAGCGTCCTGAACCTTCTGCGTCTCTCGGCAAGTTTTCAGCCCTTGTGCAAGAAAATAACTGAGCTTCAAATCCAGAGAAAGCAATAAAGGAACCGCAGAGAACTCCTGCTATTGCATATAACGGCGTGCACAAGAGAATCTAACTGTCTATGGCAGGCCCAGGTTAAAGCGGTAATGTGTCATTTTTTAAAGGTGCAGTTCGTCATTTTTAGACGATACAATGATAATTCTTTCATCCTTGCACACCCAAAACTAACCACTCACGCTCTGCTGGAAACCCATGGGAGCTGAGCTGCTTGCCAAAACAGGAGCTCATTTCTGGGCCCGAAAAATGTAAACAGAAGCTTTAAAATGAATAAACAAGCCAATTTCACAATGCATAGCAATACTGTAGAAACACTGGACCTTTTTCTATCTTTAAAATAAAACAATGCTCAGTATTTAGGGTTGTTTTTAGGTGCTTTTGCTTATATAGTGTTTAATGCATTTCAGAGGAACCCTGATGTGATTCTCCTCTCCTCTGCGCATTTTTTCCCAGCAGGAGAGAATCCTAGTGTACCCCAAAACAAGCAGCTCATTAGTGTGAGCTTCAGTGTGATTCGATTACAGTGGGGAACGTGAAATCAACTCTGAATCAACTCAGGAAGTGAATCAAACATGCTGGATGACTTTTTTTTTTTTTTAACCGAGCAAGAGCTGTAGTGCCACAGAAATGCCATGAGTTCTGGAGATTTGGGCCAGTGCTCGAAAAAAGGAAAAACTCTAGTTGTGATACAAACATTTTAAACTAGTGTGAAAGCTCCCTCTGAAAACTTTTAAAAATTACAAACTGCACCTTTAAAAAAAGAACAGAACACACAGAGGCTACATTTTAACCGCTGCTACTCAACATTTAGGTCACCTGCTGGAATAAGAACAGCAGGAGTATTGCCGAATAGCGTGTGCAGCGGAAAATAGCACGCTCCGACACAAGCCAGAATCGTTCTCCACCATATGCACCGTATGAAAACGAAAGGAAAAGAAATATTCCACTTTGTAATGGCTTCCCCAATTCTACCTGAGTAAAGAGTTAATTATTCTCAAAAGCACAACAGCCCAAAGCCATTCGAAGCAGGAGTTAGTAACTCATGTTTCAGATAGGTGTCGTCATCTTTAAACCAGTACGTGTACATAAAGTGCTATTACTCATGATGAGACAAACACCTTTGCTTGGTAATGAGAAAGAAAGAAAGAGAAGGAGAGAGAGAGAGAGAGAAACCCAACAAGAAAGGTCGCTTATTGGTTTTAAACCAAGCCTAAGAGATGGTTATCTACACTCCAGCCCGATCTTTGGTCTGTGTGGCCAAGACGATTGAAAACAGTGACCGTGATAACTCGGCACAGTGTACCGTAGAGTTCTGAAGAAAGGCCTTGCTCATGAAATGTCACAGTAGATGGTGAGGCTTTAACACAATCCGCTGATTACGGTTACAGCCTTAACGTTAGCTCTCACAACAGAAATGTGCAAAGAAATATTAAGGTTCTGGTTACAGTCCTAAACTGGGAACAACGGAAAAGACCAAGCACAGCTTTGTCCGGTTACAGCTGCTTCTCGGCAGCGCGTGTAACAAAGTCATTTATATTTATTTACTGTAAAATGTTCAGCTTGGTCAGTGTAGGATGCCACTGCGTTTTCCCGATCCACACTCTTTCATTACAGGCTTTTATTTTCCCTCGCTCAGTAGGCCGCTCCTTTTCCATTTTCTCAGCGCTGCCGTGTATTTCAAGTAACGTATCACTGAGAAGCACAACTCGAAGGAACAACAACCTTCTTTTCTACGATGACTGGTCGGGAATTAATAATACTGAGATCTAAACGACTGTCTGCGGAAATCTAACAAAAAAACAAAAACAGTTTTGCAACAAGCCTGCTGAGCCAAAAAGTGATTTCAAACTAGGCTTCCATTTGTTGCAATGCTGGATCATTGAACGAGAAAAAAAACACAACAACAAAAAACAACAGTCTCAGTTTAGGGCTTTTTCTTTCTTCAAGCAGATAAATTTAAGACTAGTTTCTCTTCTTGTTTCTTCCTTGGTTCAGAAGGTCAGGAAGCATTCATATTTGCCCTTATGGACAGTTTATGTGCATTGCATAAATTACCCCCCCCAAAAAAAAAAAAAAAAAAAAGAAGAAAAATGGGGGGGGAAAAAAAAAAATCAAATAAGCATGACTGAATTCAACGCGCGAAGAAAAACGATTGTGAATCTTGTATTTGTATCCGGAAGGCTCCGGGGTTTTTGCATCACTTCTCCGGATCCGATGCATCCAGACAAAACACCTTCCCCTTGTATGCTTTCGCTAGTGTTTGTGCGTAGTCCAATGCCTCTGTAGAGCACACAGCAGTCTCGTGTGCAGAGCAAAACCACAGAACTCCAAAACTTTAGCTAGTCCATTCCTCATCCCACACATCTGTCTCTATCAGTTTTGTCTGGTTGTTTGGACCAGAACATTTCACATCCAGGATCAGATCTGACTTTAGCACCCAAGGTGGAGCAGATGTAGTACTGGTACTCAGCACCTCAATGATCAGGTCCGTCCATAACCTCCTCGTAATACGTCACGCTTTTTGAATCTATGGGGAGAAAAAAAAGAAAGTGAGGGATTACTTTAAGCCACGTATAAACATTCAGTCATAACTATAAAAAATGGCCATTTGTGTACCAGTTATCTAGATTTTTCTATAGTTATCTATATAGTCAGAGTTTCTGATTTGAGACACAGTTCATGACAACTATCACGATAACAGTGGAAAGTTAAAAAGAGAAACAAATTTCATGAGCTGTGTGTAAAGATTGCTAATCATCACACAGCTTGGAAAGTTGACAGACAGGAATGTTGTAGCTCTGGCATGGATTGAGTGGATGTGGCTTTTAATCCTCTGGCTCTACATAAGATACACAAGCGTGTGTGTGAACAATGCCTTTTCCTGTAACGGGTGCTTCTGCATACTCACAAAGCCATGAGTCGAACACAAACCAGACTACAAAATACCAGCAGCAATAACTTTATAAAGTACGTCCATATGTACAATCAAGTGTAAAAAATGCACCTTTGAAAACAAAACTAATATGAAAGCACCTTAGTGAGGAGGTTGTAGATCAATGTTCTAAATAAAGAAGCCAAGAGTGTAACAATAATGTGTGAAATAAAGTATTCAGGAAAAAGAAGTGCTTACTTTGCTTGTGAAGAGTGAGAAGATATTCAAATTCTGCAAGACAAAGAAACTCAGGATGAGGATACAGAGCTAATAAACAAACCATGTACAATTTAAAACAAGGAATCATAGTTCTCTTAATATGACGCATCAAAATCAGATTCACTCAATTCCAATCACACTGTACTTGAACAGATTACGTGCAAGTCCTACCTTTAGTGTGGTAAAGGACAGCAGCTTGTAGATCAGCCCATCCCCACATGTGAGCTGCATCCTGCTCTTTTTCAGTGTGTATATTGGACAAACCTATTACGCTGTTAAGCAGAGAGTTCCTTGTAGACTCCGCGTCCAAGTCCTCACAAGCGTCTGAACTCCTGCGCTCCGCTTTACGCACTTCCTGATGGACAAGTTGGGCTTGTGGACAGTCTTGAACAGCAGCCACATCCATACCATTACTCCTTCTCTGCGCTTCCTGTGGCGCCGGGAGAGAAACGGCAGTAAGGGATGGCTGGATGAGGAAAGGAACATTTCCACCCTGAAACGTGATGTCCGAGATCTCAAACGGCACGGCCAGACGAGACACGGGTGGCCCCTCAGGGCCTGCGTTGGGCTCGTTGATGAACGACAGGCCCCACTGGTTCTGGAAGATGTCTCCAAGAGCTTTCTGATTTGTCTGAGCAGCAGGGGGATGCATATTTAAAGGTTTGTGCGGGTAAACAAAAAGTTTCCGTGGCTCTGAAGCAGACAAACAAGACGGTGAGCCGTAACCGTTATCTGGAGCAGACTCCACGTCCTTTCCGGCCTGATTATCGGAGGCAGAAGCTACGATGCTAAGACCGACAGGAGAATCAAATGATGTTTCCACGGAGTAACAGCCGTTAGTATCTAGAGACGCGGAGAGGCTAGTAAAGCTAGCAGATGTGACTGTTTTTACAGCAGACATGGGAACGTGTGAAGGCTTTCCAGGCGTTTGTGTTGTCTCTGCATTGACCTGCGCCACTTTGTTGAGGTTCTCCTTAACTTTGCTTGCGTAACTGATTTTAGGAACTATCTTAGCACTGCTGTTGTCCACTGGAAACACAGGAGGAGGTTTGAACAAAGTCCATGAGTCCTCTTTAGAGCTAACTGAAGAGACCACCTTGGTTTTACTGATCCTATCATCAGTCTTTTTACCAACAAGACTAACTGAGGTCTTGCTGTCAGAGTTTCTATGCTGCATCTCAGCCACAGGGCTTGCATCCCGAACACCTGTCCTGCGGACTACTGCGTGCACCTCAGGTTTACCGTAAGTCCTGGTGCAATTAAGTCGAGAGTGCAGCCCTTTCCCGGGCATCTCTGGGCTTAAAGTTTCAGTATCCTGTTTGGAACAGGGCTTGGCCAATTTCTCCTTTTCCCGACTCGTGTTCTCTGTGCCTTTCATGCTGCTGCGTCTCGCTCTCCTCTTTTTAGGCGTCGTGTATCCGCTCTCAGAGCCACTACCGTCATTGTCAGTGGGCTTGCTAGAGTAACCGTTCATGATGTAACCAGAACTGAGGACCATCTCTCCGTTCAAAGATAACACTGGCTCTTTTTTGTGCATGTTTTTAACCTCGTAGTACTTTAAAACAGAGGTCTGATGATTCTCATCCATACTGAGAGCGCAACTCCAATTAGAAATGGTTTTGCTGTAGCTTGAATGAGTTAACCCCTCTCTTTAAACAGAAGTTCAGTGAATTCCTGTCTCCAGCATCAGGAACGCTCTTTAAGTCGTCCTTTTTCAAAGTCAGGTTGAAACCAATTAGTTTACTTTCACCTGCAAGACAGGAGCATGAGAAAAACGTCAGCAGGAATCATTAACAAGTCTCCTTGTATCTTCTGAGTCAAAAAAGCAAACAAACACACAGACACAGACACACACAGAGAGAGAGAGAGAGAGAGAGAGAGAGAGAGAGAGAGAGAGAGAGAGAGAGAGAGAGAGAACAGTTTAACAGGAAACTCTGGTGAACTTTGAAATCTTCCAAGGCCACCATGACTGAGCAAAACGTGACTCTATTCACCAAGAACAAAATGACTCACAGCAAACTGAGCCAAAGACGAGCTATATATATAAGCTTCCTGGAAAACCTCAATGGCCTCTGTATAGAGATAACCAACTGTCATAAACTTCTATGCTTTTAGAATCATCAATCATACAACGTAATTTATTAGAAAGTTTCTTTGAACTAAATGATTTATTCATTCTACCTTTTTTTTTTTTTGGGGGGGGGGGGTGTCAGTGAAAAAGACGTGGAAATATTCAACCTGAAATCTAAAATATAACAAAGTTGATTCTTATTTCAGATCTTTTATACAAGTTGAATGTGTGTGGAGGGGGGAGGTATATTTTTATGCAACGTTAATTAGATCATGGCACGTTCCGACTCCGGCTGTATCCCAAACGTCCTCCTTTTGGACAATCAGAGCCCTTTCCGACCCGAACCCTTCCTTCAGCCTGTATGAAGTGCAATTATATAAGAGGTTGTTGATTCGGGATTCAGCCGCCGCCGCTAGGCAGGTGGTCCAGGCCCAATATGCACGCTAACTAGCTGTAACTGGAAAATAAAATAAAAACTGGATGTTCAGAACAAAGATATATCTGTCGAGTTTTTATTTTTAAAAAGAACAACAGTTATTCATTGTGCGATAAACAAATAAATCCGCGATTCACATCACGAATGTTTTGCTTACGCTAGCTTAAATTCTTCGAGCTTTTAAATTACAAATATTTCGCACACAACACAACACAATGTCAACATCACATGCGCGCACACAAAAACATATGCTAGATTTCTGACCAAATCTGTGTGAAAACTACAATGGTGAAATTATCACCAGCAAACTTCTTGGCTACAATCTAGGACTTTTGGCTTTAACATGGCGGACAGGAAAAAGAAGAAACTGATCACGTCATGTTTAACTCCACACCCGTTTTCCGGGCCAAAACCTGACTCATATATAAGGATTGGCTAGATGACGATCACGCTCACACTTAAATCACCAATCAGTTCCGGGTACTCGTGTGCGCACGCACAACCTAGCCAATCCCATTACTGGAGGCGGGGCCGTGTCGGAATACGGTTGGGAAAAATAACACTCAAAAAATTCCAGCGAGCCCGGTGTTGACGTTAGCCTACCAGGCTACCCGGATAAACATGTTGATTATTTGTATTTTTCAAAGTCCATTTAATATACATCTGGTTACAAGATATATAAAACATGTTAATAAAGTTTCTCTCAGAAAAGTTCTATATAAATTAGTATACAACTAGATTTGTTCATGCAAGTTATCTCGGTTGTCAAATATGTTTTTGCTGCTAACGTTACAGTGAAGCTTAGCGAGAAGACTTTCAGTTACATAATCTGACAGCTTGACTACTGTTGAGAAAACAGTAATGACATTCTGTCTGGAAAAACGTTATGATGGAGGCTCGTCAAGTTTTTTTTCTCCAGTAAAGGCGAGCTAGTTAGCTAGCCTAATGTCAGATACCTAGTGCTGCACAGATTGCTAACCCAGCTCATTTCTAGTTACCTGTTTTCTTCTTCTGCGTTTCCGGCAGCTTGCGCTCACATTAGCGATGAACAGCATTGTTCACACGTCTCTAGCATTGCCGTTTGTCTTCCCCCGGCCCATGGCGCTTCGGCGGTGTGCTTGTGTGCCCGCAGTCTGCGGTGCTGCTGCTCCTCCATTGAAACTGTGCAGGAGTGAATGTGGATTTGACTCCGCCTTGCGGTCAAACCCCGCTACTGCGCGCAAAAGCTCCGCCCATGTGGAACACCAAAAGGACCACATTCCACCAAAACAAGCTACACGCTTTCGTTTATTGCTGCTTTTAAAGTAAAGGAATGCGTTTGAACAGTTTTATGCCGTTATATATTTTCGATAAAACCGAAAAAAATCATCAATACCTTATACTTTCATGCGTTTTTTTAATTGCTTAAAGGCACCGTTAAAAGCACTATTTGGCTTTCCATAACGCGCTTCTCACAGTAGCGTTCGTGTAGCACAACCCGGAGGTCTGAGAATGTTTTTAAAAACTGGTTGCAGTGGTGGATTTAGTTTGATCAATTTGTTACACCTATAGATAATGCTAGACGGATTTGATCATATACATGGCCGCCCTTAGGCACAGCATGAAGCACAAGCCCTATCTGAATTGGATTAGTTTATCAGATAAGCTATAGATGTCATATAATCCCTCTGTCATACTCATTCGAGTAATCATACCCAGATCATAAAATCTACCATTCAGTCAGCTATTTTAAATGTTAAATAAACCATAAAAATAAATAGACATTCAGATTTTTAAAATGAAACACTATGTTTCAAACTCAATTGTAATAAAAATGAGTTCAGAAGTTAAAAAACTTCAAGATATTATTGTTTATCTGACATTAACATGTATAATTTTAGACAGACAGACAGACAGACAGACAGACAGACAGACAGACAGAGAGAGAGATAGATAGATAGACAGACAGACAGACAGACAGACAGATAGATAGATAGATAGATAGATAGATAGATAGATAGACAGACAGACAGACAGACAGACAGAGAGAGATAGACAGATAGAGAGAGAGAGAGATAGATAGATAGATAGATAGATAGACAGACAGACAGACAGAGAGAGAGAGATAGACAGACAGACAGACAGACAGACAAGTAGGTAGATAGATAGATAGATAGATAGATAGATAGATAGATAGATAGATAGATAGATAGATAGATAGATAGACAGGTAGATAGATAGATAGATAGATAGACAGGTAGATAGCTAGATAGACAGATAGAGAGAGATAGATAGATAGATAGATAGATAGATAGATAGATAGATAGATAGATAGACAGAGAGAGAGATAGACAGACAGACAGACAGACAGACAGACAGGTAGGTAGGTAGGTAGATAGATAGATAGATAGATAGATAGATAGATAGATAGATAGATAGATAGACAGACAGACAGACAGACAGACAGACAGACAGACAGAGAGAGAGAGATAGACAGACAGACAGACAGACAAGTAGGTAGATAGATAGATAGATAGATAGATAGATAGATAGATAGATAGATAGATAGATAGACAGACAGACAGACAGACAGACAGAGAGATAGATAGATAGATAGACAGACAGGTAGATAGCTATATAGCTAGCTAGCTAGCTAGCTAGCTAGATAGATAGATAGATAGATAGATAGATAGATAGATAGATAGATAGATAGATAGATAGATAGATAGATAGATAGATTTAGTACTATGTGCTGTATGTAGTCAGTGTATTAGGGATGTGATTATCAGGATGAATGCAGATAAATCATCATAAAGTACACAGACAGCAGCACAACAACATTATTGCAGCAATGTTTATTGTATTTGTCAGAGCACTTTTGCAGTACCTTTCTGATTCTGCAATTATTTCAATTTCTAAAATGCAAAGTAATGTTTTGTTCATTAGAATTTAGATCATGACTTTATTACACTTGCAACCAAAGAATAATTGTGATTATAAAACAGTGGGATATCAATGACATGCAAGTGAACAGGTACAAACTGATTTCATTTAGCAGCAAGGGTCAAGGACATACATAATTATATGTATGAATATAAAAAATTATATTTCTGCAGTACATTTAAACAGCCACATGTGCCACAGATTTATTTGAAACTCGGTGTATCAGTTCATAAAGCAGTACAGCTCTGCCTCCAGCACAATACTGCACCACTAGAGGACACTTCAACCCCAAATATCACTCACTTCAAGAACGCCAGCAGAATCAGTGTGAATACAAGCCAAAAATACACTGATTAGTCAATGTTATAACAGATCAGATGTTTCCATGCTGATACTCACAGGAGTCATATACAGCAATAATTGTCCTTGCCTCATATAACAGAGTCAATGAGAGTTTAATGGGGAAGTGGGGATTAACAATGGGGAAGATTACTATGAAATAATACAATTTTAAGACTGGTGGTGGCAGCTCAAGTGGTTAACGCTCTGGGTGTTGACTGGAAGATCGGGATTCAAGCCCCAACACCGGCAAGCTGCCACAGTTGGGTCCTTGAGCAAGGCCTTTGAGCCCACCAAGGATGGGATATGCGAAGAAAGAATTTCACTGTGCAGTAATGTATATGTGACAACCTAACAACACTAACCAGGCATAACATTATGACCACCTGCCTAATATTGTGTTGGTCCCCCTTTTGCTGCAAAAACAGCACTGACTTGTCATGTACTGTGTATTCTGACACCTTTCTATCAGAACCAGCATTAACTTGTTCAGGAAATCTGAGCAACAGTAGCTCGTCTGTCGGATTGGATCACACGGGCCAGCCTTCACTCCCCACGTGCATCAATGAGTCTTGGCCATCTATGACCCTGTCGCTGGTTCACCACTGATCCATTCTTGGACCACTTTTGATAGATACTGACCACTGCAGACCGGGAACACCCCACAAGAGCTGCAGTTTTGGAGATGCTCTGATCCAGTGGTCTAGCCTTCACAATTTGGCCCATGTTAAACTCGCTCAAATCCTTACACTTGCCCGTTTTTCCTGCTTCTAACACATCAACTCTGAGGACAAAATGTTCACTTGCTGCCTAATATATCCCACCCACTAACAGGTGCCATGATTAGGAAATAATCAGTGTTATTCACTTCACATATTATAAATGCAGCTTGTCACATTACTAAGAAACTTCACACTACTCAATCCTGCACACTTTCCTGCGTCGTAAAACAAGTTATAGATTTACTTCTGACTGTTACAAAACGCTCACACTGGTTACTCTTTCCATAAAAGTTACATAAATGTCTCCTTACAGAAAACTTCACTTTATCCAAAGACTACATACATTTTTTTAAAAATCTTTTTTTGGAGGCTTTACATTACGATACAGAGCGAAAGTACAAAATCATCAAACTCAGATTTCACACAAAATTCAAATCTTTGAATGAAGGTTTTAGCGGCATGTGACAAGTCTCTACATTCCTCCTACAACCGGGAACAAGTGTTGGACAAGTTATGACATTTTTGTAGCAGCTACTTCAAGTATGCAAGAAAGTTACTGGGGCATAAATCAGAGAATGGAAGCGATGGTTAATAATATATGTGTGTACTGTATTGTACCAGCAGGCTTCTGTAATGTTAAGCCAGGGCTTACGCCAGGGTCAGTGGTGTTCAGAAGTGAATCAATAGTCTCTTGCTTGAGGGTCTTCGCTAATGATAGATTCTCAACCAGACATTTTGTTTGTCCTCAGTATGACAGCTTAGCATTGATGACTTGTGCCTTCTGTAGTAATATCTTTGACATCACTTTGAAAAGTGTGCGAGTTCTCTCTGAGGTGAGAAAACCACACCATTTAAATATGAAAATTACACTTGTCATTTTTAGACACGTCACATTTAAAGTTTTACACGTTTTTCAACATTGTAGTATGTATTTTATTTTTTGGTTTATCACCTGAGGCATTCACAAGTAGGTTAAAGGAATGTAATACAGTGCTACTATTTCTATCCCTTTTTTAATGCTAAAAAAAGCCTCCGAAAACAGTATATAAATCTGGATTTAATCCTGAGGTGGGTGTGACCTAAATTGGAAGTTTAGATTAATTATGAGGACTGACACTAACCCAAAAACCCTGGGGAAAAATTCCAGTTGTAGAAATGAAGAACTGTTTGCATGGTGTACATAGTATGGTTATGACAGATCCTTAACCTCAGCTACATCCCCCAAGACATTTATAATCCTTTTCATACACATATAATATACACAGATGAGGCATAACATTATGAATATTGTGTTGGTCCCATTTTTGATGTCAAAACAGCCCTGACCCATCGAGGCATGGACTCCACTAGATCACTGAAGGTGTGCTGTGGTATCTGGCACCAAGGTGTTAGCAGCAGATCCTTTAAGTCCTGTAAGTTGCGAGGTGAGGCGTCCACGGATCAGACTTGTTTGTTCAGCACAGAGATGCTTGATTGGATTGAGGTCTGGGGAACTTGGAGGCCAAGTCAACACCTTAAACTCCTTGTTGTCCTCATCAAACCATTCCTGAAGCATTTTTGCTTTGTTGCACGTCACATTATCCTGCTGAAAGACGCCACAGCCATCAGGGAATACCTTTTCCATGAAAAGGTGTACATGGTCTGCACATGGATGGCAGGACCCAGTAGAACATTGCCCTAAGCATGACACTGCCTCTGCTGGCTTGCCTTCTTCCCATAGTGCTTCATGGTGCCATGTGTTCACCTGGTAAGCAACTCACACATACCCGACCATCCACGTGATGTAAAAGAAAATCTGATTCATCAGACCAAGCCACCTTCTTCCATTGCTCCGTGGTCCAGTTCTGATGCTCATGTGCCAATCGTTGGCACTTTCAGTGGTGCACAAGGATGTCAGCATGGGCACCCTGACTGGTCTGCGGTTATGCAGCTCCATACACAACAGACTGCAATGCACTGTGTATTCTGACACCTTTCTATCAGAACCAGCATTAACTTCTTCAGGAATTTGAGCAACAGTAGCTCGTCTGTTTGATCGGACCACACAGGCCAGCCTTTGCTCCCAGCGTGCATCAATAAGCCTTTTAGCACATCAACTTTGAGGACAAAATTATCACTTGCTGCCTAATATATCCCACCCACTAACAGGTGCCATGATGAGGAGATAATCAGTGCTATTCACTTCACCTATCAGTGCTCATAATGTTATGTCTGGTCGGTGTATATTATATACATATAACATATATTACATATATTTATAATCCTTCTCATGGTTGTACTGCATGTTTCATGTAAAATCAAAAACCTTTCACATGATGTCTGTACAATTTCAGGGCATAACATGATGAAATCCACCATGACATGTTTTTGACGTGATCAAGTATTGCTCACAGTCACATGTATATGACATGTATGTTCAGTACATATGGCTTTATGCTCTGCAGAATGAAGTGATGTAAACACTAAAAGTGAATAACCCAGCCACTAAAACAACACTGACTAATTTTCATGATGAATTAAGCCATTCTCTGAAACCCCTCTCGTGACGATTATAAACACACCTGTAAATAGCAACAGTGCTGGTATTTACTCTGCCCTGTGGTGATGCGACTGACAGTCCATATCTTAACAAACATTAATAGCAGACTGTCAATGTGAAGGCCTCGGGCCTTTAAGCTTGTAAATTCACATTTTATGAACCATTTACTCCCCGTGTCGGCTGGTTGATGGGTATGATGAGCTTTTATAGATTTAACGCAACATTTTCCATGTATAGGAATTTTTGCAATTCTGAAATTCAGCTCACTGCATGTATTTGCAATGTCTGTGTGACACGGCTGTGGTCTGTGAAAATATTTATTTAAAATGAATTCAGGCAGGGGGGCACTGTGGCTTGGTGGCTTGGTGGTTAGCACGTTTGCCTCACACCTACAGGGTTGGGGGTTTGATTCCCGCCTCCGGCATGTGTGTGTGGAGTTTGCATGTTCTCCCCGTGCCTCGGGGGTTTCCTCCGGGTACTCTGGTTTCCTCCCCCGGTCCAAAGACATGCATTGTAGGTTGATTGGCATCTCTAAATTGTCCGTAGTGTGTGATTGCGTGAGTGAATGAGAGTGTGTGTGTGTCCTGTGATGGGTTGGCACTCCGTACAGGGTGTATCCTGCCTTGATGCCCTATGATGCCTGGGATAGGTACAGGCTCCCCATGACCTGAGAATAGTTCGGATAAGCGGTAGACAATGAATGAATGAATGAATGAATTCAGGCATGAGTCAAAAGCCAAGATCCTGTACTTTACCGTACCATACCTTTACCAGAAAAGAAATCAGAAGATGACAAACAAGGAACACAGAAAACTGGAGACAATCAGACAAATAGCTTTGATCACATTTCCATTATCTCAGTGCTGACAACTTCATGTTGTGTAATTAAGCATTTAAAAGTTCACACATTTTAGCCAGCCACAACTTAAAAACAGTGTGAAGAAGTGAAGTTGATTACTTTCCTATAGAAAGTATTTTATTCCTCCTTTACTACAGCTGTTTGCCAGTGTTTATCATTTTTATTTATTAATAAATGACATATTTTATTCTTTTATAGTTAAATCCTGGTATGACCTATGTTCAGTGTTGGGGAGTAACTAGTTACATGTAATGGCGTTACGTAATTTAATTACAAAATAACTGTAACAGTAAGCGCTGTAACAGACTCATTGCAAGTTATGGAAAACGCTTGATTGCAGTTGTTGCTGCTAAGGGTTGCCCAAACACTTTTTCACACAGGGACATGTAGTTTTGGATTTTGTTTTCCCTTAATAATAAAAACCTTCATTTAAAAACTGCATGATGTGTTTACTTGTGTTATCTTTGACTAATATTTAAATGTGTTTGATTGTCTGAAACATTAAAGTGTGACAAAAAAATAAGAAATCAGGAAGGGGGCCAACACTTTTTCACACCACTGTATATAGCTCCCATTTTTCCTCCTTGAAAATGTGTTGGTAATGTCAGATCTAATATAACTTTATAATAAAATTAAAATAACTTATAATTATCTTAGCATTGTAGCATACGTTATGATGACTCACAAAGTCATCGAGTTGTGAAATTCAGGGCACCAACAGACTCCTCTGGCCAAAGCAATGTTACGTTAAGCCATTTTAATTTTGAGTGTCCTTTGTAAATTCAGTGCTTTAGACTGCTGCATGATTTTCAACTGAAAAGTGACTTGATGATCTGAATGATGACAATCTGCTGCAGTTTCATTTAGAAAAAATATAACCTATTTTTCTCGAGGGTTGTCCAGTTTGATTCTTGGAGGAGAAAGAGTGTACACACACACACACACACACACACACACACACACACACACACACACACACACACACACACACACAGCACACACACAGATTTAATTCATTTCTTTCCCTAATTGCATTGACGGCTATTGTTTTTCTTTTATTAACTGTTTTAGTAACTGTTTTATTGCCTATTTAGGTTTATGTATATACTTTATTTTTTCAGATTATGTTTTTTTTTCAAGGCATTGTTACTTGCCAGTGTGTCCTGTCAGAGCTATGCAAAGATTTGATTCCTAAAACAGTATTAAACCATTTATGTTATGAAGTCTGGTTTTGTGGTGGCTGTGCTTAACATGAAATGAATATAATCTTAATTCAAGTGATGAAAGAGTTTGAAATTCTAACAGTAAACAGATATGAGTACTACTGTAAGGTTAACCCTGCCTGGTATAAATGTCTGGAAATGATTTGGTTGAAAATATCCATTAGAAACTTAAAAGTAATCAAATGTAATCAGTTACTTTACTTTTATAAAGTAATTGAAAAGTTACACTACTTATTACATTTTAATTATGGTCATTTGTAATCTGTAACCTATTACATTTCCAAAGTACCCTTCCCAACCCTGCCTATGTTATAGAAGCTCTAAAAGGTTGTTCCCTCACCAACACCTCTTTTTGTCCCTCTCCTGACCATTACAAAAGGCTGACACTGGAGACTCCTTCCACAAATGTTAAAAAAGTATTCCTTTTTTACTGTATCAAGAATTAGGCATTTTTTAAATAGCAGCACTTATGTGGAGTGTCAGCCATGCAAGTCCCTGTTTCTAATTTGTTCTAGTATCATAGTGTGTTAACATAAACTTATTCTAAAAATTACTCAACACCTTCTGAACACTTGGAATCAGTTTATAACATTTTGTTCATTCATATAAAGCCTTTGTGTATTTACTCTCGTAAAAAACTAAACCAACATCAGTAGTTACGGAGACTAGTTGACTCATCCATCAGTGTTGCTCATCACTCTCTCTCTCCCTCTCTCTTGCGAGTGGTGAGAGTGAGAGATGTGTTGTGTCTACTGACTCAGAATGGGTGGTTCTGTTAAACCAGTATGTGAAGCGGCAGGTGTGTGTGTGTGTGTGAGTGAGTGAGTGAGTGAGTGAATGAAAGAGAGAGAGGGAGAGAGAGAGAATATTACGGTATTACAGTAAAATGTAGTGTCAGAAAACAAAGATGAAATCCTTTAGTGAAGAGTTCAATTATTGGGAATGTGTCCTTTTTTATCCTAATCCATGTGTATTGTCAGTAAATCAAAAAAAAAAAAGTTCAAAAAAGGTTTTTAGATCCCGAGCTGTAAACAATAGTCAATTGCTGATAAAATCAAAATTACCTCACTGTTAGATGAGCAGACTAAAAAATACCCAAGGCAATCTGTCTTTGGCAGGAGGATATGTTTTATAGAGGTGTGAAAATTCCACTCGGAAAGCCAAAAACATACATTAACATACCTCTGCAAAAGCCAAGGTTAGCAACCGGACTCTACTTACTCATTTACTCTAACTACCCCTTAGGAAACGTGTATCTATAATGTTGGACACAAACCTCTAATAACACGCAAGTAACAACCGCTCATTATGTGGGCCTGAGCTAGAGATTTACAAATCTCAGGAAAGTGTCGTTGGACAGGTTCCCCTCATCATGAAAATGGTTATTCCTTCAAGGGTGTCGCAGGACACTCAGTAAAGGCCTTGATTTATTTTTGGCGGCTGATAATTACTAGTGTCTTGTCATCTGTCAGAAGGAAAGGACTCGGATGGTCTGAGGCACAGATTTCGTGTTCTCAATGGGAGACAATAAAATCTGACATGGGCCACTTATAAATCATCGACTGGTCCAGGGGGATGGTCCGCGCCAAAATGATCTTCAGTAATATAATAACACAATGGCAAAATGTTGGGCAGTAAAGGTGTGTTTAAGTTCTACATTGTCCTGTTGTTTTTGAATCACAATATTCCCATATTTGGTTTTATGAAATACGTCATTACAGATCTAAATATCAGAAATATTAACACCCTTTCTGGGTCCGTAGTTTTAACAAATATTTTTCCAACATGCATTAAAACACCTTTACACCACAATGCTGCTGAATTCTTGATTGTCATGGTTAGAGGGCAACTACAAATCACAGGTTTATATCACTATTCTTATTTAATACATTAACATTTCTGCTTGTCAGTGTTTGTCCATAGTTGGTAATAGAAAAAACAGACAGGTTTCAATAATTGAAACTGGGAAGTGCATTAAGATGTTTATTTAACATTGGTGAAAGGAGTCTCCAGTGTAGGCGCTTTGTAACAGCCAGAGGTACAGATGCAACTAAGATGTCTGCCATGAGAAAGTCCTCAGGACTGTAAATAAAATGTAAAACAATAAACGTAAATACGAATGCATTTGAATGTGCATTGTCCTTGGCATCTCCATAACCATATTCCTGTCCACACTGAACTTGCATGAACATTAATCTTATCGGGAACATCAAAACCAAGAAACCTTCTCAGCGCTGTACACAAAACCACTAATGGGGGCTTATTGCCAAGCAACAATGTGTCTGACTGAAAAGGGCTGAAACGTTCACATCGTTAGTTCTTTAACGGCTGGCGTCACTCAGCTGCTGCAGCCACCATAAAAGAAGAGAAAAGGAAGGGATCCATGTTCAGGCATGACCTCTCATATGGTGCAGGGCAATGGCCATGGCCTATCCTAACCAAGTATTGGTCTGGTCCACTGGACAGATGACAAGCACAATCAGTATCTGACATAATGACATAATGCCAGAGGTGATGAAAACATGACACTGGTGGACTTGCACAGGGCATACAAGTGGATGTAGTACACTTTGGCATTCAAAAAAGAGAAAAAGGAAAATGCCCACATCAAAAGATCTGTCTTTGACTATTGAACTGAGAAGAATTTAGCTTGTTTTGACAAGCATCTTCTTTTTTTTTTTTTTTTAAAAAAAAAGAAGCTACACAAACCATGGTGTAAAATGCCGGGTTGCTTGAGCAAGCGACTATTACATGTTATAATTGTAAAATATTTGCCCTCTTTTCCCCAGCTTTGAAGTCCTGGTCCTTATCTAGGTTTGTCCTCAGGTGCTGTTGAGACTTGATTTATAGTAGTCTTACAAAGACACGCAAATTATACAGTTCATAAAGCCCTGCTCCAGAAGAGCAAGGATCGCCACTCTGGAGACTACAAATTGCATCTGTGGACATATCCAAATAATGGGTCCTAACTGTTTTCTTCCTCTTCTCACACAGTGCAAGAGGAAATACACAAAATACTGGTTATCTGATAAATACACAATTTGTCATGATAGCCTGAGACAAATTTAGATAGAGTTGATGGACCTGATGATTAATCACCACACCTCAAGAGGAAAAAAACGTTGAATTTCATTCACAATTTCTCGATTTATTTATTTATTTATTTATTTATTTAATGAATGTTTTGAAACATCCAATTTGCAAATGTGAATTCAAGGTGATTTGACTGAAGTATAGGGTGCAAAAGTTGTAAAAAGTAATTAAATAAGCAAGAAGCCACAGATGACGGTGAAGTAGTTGTTCAAAGTAAATCTCCAAGATCAAGATCTTCCCATCAAAGACTAAACTACTAAGTATGAGAGAGCAGACCTTTCAGAATTTTAGGTTGTAAAAATGGTGTTCGTGTTGTTTCGATGTATGTTATGTTTGTAATTGTTTCAATGTATGTAATTAATCAGAGAGAGATTAATAACTGAAAACACATTGATTTTAGTTTGTGTCAAAGCCTTTCAGTGAAAGGTTAAAAAAACAATGTAAAGTGAGGTTCAGAGGAAGGTGTGTCTGTTCAGCAAACTGATGTATTTGCCTGCAGGGAACTCATAAACACAGCGCACCATTCCTCATAGGTGACTGTACCATGTGACTCTAGGAGAAGGTGCTTTAAAAAGCAGCCGTACCTGTTAGGAGGAAACAAAGGTAATCATATGGTGTCTGGTGGCGCCAGTCAAAAGAAGCTCTGGACTGCACGGCAAAGCTGAACCTTCGGTACTGAACTCCACGGCAAACTGGAGAACCGAGACGCACCTAGCAGTCCCAGCTATTAGCAATGACAAGTCGCAGCAGTTTCGCTGGCTCCGAGTTCTCCGAGGAGGAGCTGGAGCTGAGTCTGGAGACTCAGGTAGACGATGACACCGTTGACGGCAGCCAAAAAGGTTCCTATACTGACAGCGCAAGTCCTAGTAGCACCCTCAGTGAGGCAGAAGAAGGACAGCCAAAGAAACGCAGCAGGCCGGTGCGCTCTAAGGCCCGGAGAGTGGCAGCCAATGTAAGAGAGAGGAAGCGAATTCTGGATTACAACCAGGCCTTCAATGCACTGCGTGTGGCACTCCATCATGATCTGAGTGGCAAACGCCTTTCCAAGATAGCCACGCTGCAGCGTGCCATCAACCGCATTTCCGCATTATCAGTATTTCTTAGCAACAACCCACCCAACGGAGCAAACAAAACCTGCAACCACCAGGAATGCCACGGAAAACTTGAACATGTGTCCCCGACCCATCTAGAGCCCCAGGGGTACATGTCCTGGGAGCAACCACTGGCACACCAGATGCAGATGCACAGACTGCCTTTGGAGCAGCAAGCTTACATGGACCACTGGAGACACGTGGGTTCCACCTGTCCACTATCGCCACACTATTCATGCTACTCACCTGATGTCCAGCTGTATGCATCTGGTGGCTCCTGTGGCAGTCCTGCCAGTGACAATGCCAGTCCTCCACGGTACGGGTGCCTGGGAGACGGGTTGGGCTACCAGGCTGGGGTTTGGGGATCCTGTTCTCAGACCTATGTAGATGGGCAAGGGGAGGCAACTCGACCTTTCTCTTGGCACATGGGCTATCTCCAGGAGGCAGGTCCTTAACAATGCTATCCGACGCTATGACACCTTTTCTGAGGGAACTGTGATGAAATGAGATGAGGACACTGTGTAGGTGCAATCTTGATGACACTGGACAATCACATGTACAATGACATGTACAATGAATAAATATTTCAAATGTAATCAAAAACCTCAAAAAGGCACAATGGATCTAGAGGTAAATAAAAGTGTTATAAAATGTACCAATGCTGAAAATACTCAGGAATCACTGACTGTGTGAAAAAGAAGATATTCAGAACTATTGTAAATATATTGATCCTGGATTTCTAATAAAATAATACAAAATAACAAAGTGGACTGGGCTCGTTCTTTGGTGTTCTCATGATTAAAAAAGCATTTTATTGCGATAGCAATAAAAACCACATAAAAACAACTTCCCTTGAGAAATTTTTCAAGGGAAGGGACTTCTCTATAACTTTTCTATTGCAGCAAATAAAAAATAAACAAATCCAATGCACATAGAAACTGCAATTCAAATTCAACTGAATGCACATTCAATTTCATTTACATCAATCTCAGTGCACTCTCTCATCTGGTTTGCTCATGCAAATATGTATTTTCCAGAGGGAATAAAATAAGGGACCAAACACAACAGCAGTCAAACCTCCCGTCACTAGTTTGGTCTACTGAGTCTTCTAGCAGACTTCCTTACTCTGTATGTTATTGAAAGCAAACAACGTTAATGTCAGACCGTTAGCATTAGCCGACAGACAGATTTATGAACTCTCAGGAAGGAAGCAGGAAAAGGTCTCTGGCTACCTGAGAAAACCCCTGGTCCTGTAGCCTCCAGCGTTGCCGTACAACACAGTCGGCTACAGACCATATCACAGAATGTTCTGGAAAAACACCACAAAAAGACTTTCACAGAGCCACACGTAGAATTTTGGGGGAACAAAAAAAAAGTTGGATTTGGTGTGAGGGGTGGAGCCGATGAGTTGAGGTGTAGGAGGTACTGGCTTCATTCTGATCGTTATTTTTTTTCCGGAGGTTACCATGAATCATGGAAGTCCCTGACTCAACCAAAGAGCGTTGAGTGACAAATGAAGGTGACGACACGTCTCCTCTTCCTGCCTACTACTGGCTGACGGCCAGGACAGCCATATAGACACAATACCAGTTGATTGTAACACTCTATAAAAATGCTTCATTTGTAAGGTGTTTAAAGGATGTGAATATGTTCAGTGTCTCTCTGTGTCATGTCAGCGACTGAGTAATAAGCAAAAACATACTTTACTTTCCCACAGCTTACAAACTAGGGTACAGTCAGATGACAAATATATATGCCATCGATTTGGATAAGGCTATGATTGTTGTAATTTAGACTTTCTAATGCCATGAGTCAGTAATAACACTTACACATCAACCCCATGGCACACAACTCTGTCCGTCTGACACACCTCCATTACGTCTTCAGTCTCCTGAGCTGGTGGAGATATACAAGCAAGAACGTGGGTTCCATGGGAACCCAAATGATGAACAATGACTCATTTGGCATCATTCAAGTTCATTGAACATAAAACCATAGCCATGAACAAGTTTTCATGTTATACAAATGTCAGGAACAATCTCACAGCCTTTCTAAGAATTCTCTTGGGGGGAAGGATGTCTTTCATCTCTTCTCTGAACAACACTGGTCTATGCATCCATCTGTTAATCTGTGTACTGTATACAGAACAGAGAGTTCAGCTGCTAGATAAAATGCATCAAACGCCTTGACAAGTAGTATAATTCATGTCATCACAATCTCACTTTTCTTGCTATTGTGCCACAGAGAACTATCTATACTTTACTTTCACTTACTATATTACTATATAAGGAGAAAATTCCACTCGTTCTCTCTCCACTTTCACCACACATATAATCAACTTTAATACTCAAGTCAAGTACTAGTTATTTGTGACTCTTTGACATCAGACTATAGGAGTCTAGGAGTATATATTATTTAAAAAACAAAAAACAAAAACTTGTGTAACAGAGAGAACTTAATACCTATCATTGTAATGTATCTACTACGTGCTATGTACATGTGTTATTGTGACAGCTAGCAAAGATTTAAGAGTTTATATGTAAGACATATGTAAGAATTTAATATATTATACCTTGCTACTATTCTTTAACATGCTGAGTGAAGAATATGAAGCCTCAAGGTTTCCCACAAAATTAATTTACATGAGTAAATTGTGAATTGGAATTGGCTACTGCAATGTCTACAAACTGGAAGAAAAACTGAATATCAATCAAATAAACATTCATGATGTAACGTCTGACCTGGGACACTGGGATTCAGTTTAGCGGGTCACGCAGTCATACATACATCAGCGCAGAGCAGTAAAAATGGTGACTCCTCAGACCCAATGCAGTCAGAGGAAAAAGTAACACAGCACTGCGTCATAGACGAGGTGTGAAGTAAATGACATTTATAACAGAAAGGGTTAGGATTAATCACAGCCAGACCTGTTCACGCAAGAATGAACGGATGTAGAAGTGGAATGTCAGGTAACCGCTCACAGGTGCTTTATATAAACTCATGAATGAAGCTTATTTAGTGTTATAGCTTCATTAAATTGAATATTTAGTCGACTGTTCAGTTAAATTGTCTTATCCTGTTCATTCTCTCAAAGCAATTTGTAAATGCTGATCTACAATTTCTTTCCAAACGGCTACCATGAGACAATGTCGGTATCCAACACAAAGAACCTTTGTAACAATAATTACTATATTTTTAAACTATTTAAACACAGCCAAGTGGAAAATATGAACCCCGTGGTTTGTTGGTGAAAAAAGGAAAATGCCTCTATTTAAAACATGTCTATAATAAAAAGTATTTCAAGAAGTTGACTATAAAACAGATATGACAGAAAGACTGAGGAGTAAATATTACTAGTGAAAAGATATAATGAGGATACAAAGAGTTCAGAGACAATTACGTGTTGGAAATACAAGTTATAAAACATACATATATACATAAACCAACCAGACATAACATTATGAGCAGTGACAGGTGAAGTGAATAATACTGATTATCTCCTCATCATGGCACCTGTTAGTGGGTGGGATATATTAGGCAGCAAGTGAACATTTTGTCTTCAAAGTCGATGTGTTAGAAGCAGGAAAAATGGCCAAGTGTAAGGATTTGAGAAAGTTTGACAAGAGCCAAATTGTGATGGCTAGATGACTGGATCAGAGCATCTCCATAGCTGCAGCTCTTGTGGGGTGTTCCCGGTCTGCAGTGGTCAGTATCTATCAAAAGTGGTCCAAGGAAGGAACAGTGGTGAACCGGTGACAGGGTCATGGGTGGCCAAGGCTCACTGATGCACGTGG
This sequence comes from Hemibagrus guttatus, assembly GCA_033459395.1. NCBI lineage: Eukaryota > Metazoa > Chordata > Actinopteri > Siluriformes > Bagridae > Hemibagrus > Hemibagrus guttatus. The sequence continues at coordinate 13,197,110 of JAUCMX010000015.1, forward strand.
CTGGCCCGAGTGATCCAATCCGACAGACGAGCTACTGATGCTCAGATTGCTGAAGAAGTTAATGCTGGTTCTGATAGAAAGGTGTCAGAATACACAATGCATCACAGTTTGTTGCGTATGTGGCTACATAACCGCAGACCAGCCAGGGTGCCCATGCTGACCTCTGTGCACCACCAAAAGCACCAACAATGGGCATGTGAGCATCAGAACTGGACCATGGAGCAATGGAAGAAGGTGGCCTGGTCTGATGAATCATGTTTTCTTTTACATCACTTGGATGGTCGGGTATGTGTGCGTTGCTTACCAGGTGAACACATGGCACCATGAAGCACTATGGGAAGAAGGCAAGCCGGCGGAGGCAGTGTCATGCTTTGGGCAATGTTCTGCTGGGAAACCTTGGATCCTGCCATCCATGTGGATGTTACTTTGACATGTACCACCTACCTAAGCATTGTTGTAGACCATGTACACCCTTTCATGGAAACGGTATTTCCTGATGGCTGTGGCCTCTTTCAGCAGGATAAAGTAAAAATACTTCAGGAATGGTTTGATGAGGACAACAACGTGTTTGAGGTGTTGACTTGGCCTCCAATTTCTCCAGATCTCAATCCAATCGAGCATCTGTGGGATGTGCTGGACAAACAAGTCTGATCCATGGAGGTCCCAGCTCACAACTTACAGGACTTAAAGGATCTGCTGCTAACATCTTGGTGCCAGATACCACAGCACTCCTTCAGGGATCTAGTGTAGTTCATGCCTCACTGGGTCAGGACTGTTTTAGCAGCAAAAGGGGGACCAACACAAGATTAGGCAGGTGGTCATAATGTTATGGCTGATTGGTCTTTATATGACATTATAAACAAAGAGTAACTTTTATATATCTTTATATACAATGGACTATTTTAACTTTTTGCTACTTATGACAATGCAGGAGTATATGTAAATTGATACTACAGATGTTCTTTAGTTTGCCCTGTAGGTGAAAATACTTTTATAATACTTTTAAGTAAGGCTAATAGCAACTGGAATGCTAACAAACCTTAAATCGAAATGCTGCAAAATAACATGAATATTTGTCAACAACAATAGTAAATTATTTACTTAAATGAAGTTTATTTCTCTCAATATGGTTCTGTATTTTATATGTATTAAATCATACATCTACATATACAGATCATGTACATTTATAGAACTTTAAAATAAGAGGATAGACAGGCAGAAACATCTGACCCCAGTTTGACCCCAGAGTTCGTCCATCCTCTCACTTTTAGCCACCAGGTGGTGACATCACACTGCAGTAAGGAGCTCTAGTCTCAGCCACTCTACACCAAGCAGAGCTCATAAACTGCATTCAATTGAACACTAGCATCATAAACCCAATACACACAGTGAGTTTTGTCTTTCGATGAAACTGACCAGGTCAGAGGTTATTTGAGTCGAAGATCAACCCTGCTTTAACCTACTATGACCAAATGACAGAATTCAAAATATCAGCTGCCCAACATAGCATGTGGAAACATTTTCAAACAATGTTTGACAATTAAAGGTTACAAGTGAGAAAATAAAACGGTCAGGTACGTATCTCCATAATAGATAATAGTATACTCTGAAAAAAGTAACACTGTACTGCAATAGTTTTCAATTACAAAAGCAGGATATTTTGGGCAGTAGCAGAGAGTAAAGGTAGTTTATAAATACATTTTCCCCATGTGTTTCCCCAGGAATAGCATAACCAAAAAAACAAACAAACGCACAAATCTTGTCCTTTTCTGCTAAGTCAAAGTCACCAAAGTCACAAGGCTAAACTACACTACAAACATTTTCTGTAAACATTTGGTTCTTAAACAGTTGAGAACACAGCAGGAGTCACTATAAAGGTCAAGCTGGATTGTTATAGAGGCAGCCATCTTAGTCACTATTTTATTATTATTATTATTATTATTATTTTTTTTTACCTCATCGCAGTTTATCATTCCCTGTTCGCCAAGCCTCATTGTATGAAGCTTAAGGTATGAAAGGATGATAATTCAGTTCCTTGGTGTTCTCAGATTTGTACATACAGACTGCAACTACTTTTTTTTTATTTATTTTTTTTATTAAAAGACCTTATTGAAAAAAAAGGTAATTTAGTTCAAATGGATTTAGTTCAAAATTGCATGAAGCATTGAAACGACCTTGTTTTCTATTATATCAAACGAAAATCATCATCTTTGTAGTGTCTTTCTTTTCACACAGTACTTACCTCCCCAACAGGGTATTTCAGATTGAAAATATTCTTAGTCCATGATCTTGTGAACTAGCAAGAGGGAGTGTTTTTAAAAGAGACAATGCAGCTCTTTTGGAAAATTGTGTCTGCTAAATGCTTTAAAAGTACATGCCTCAGTTTAATTTACAACCAAAGCGTTTTTTAAAGCATAATGTTTTAAAAGTCTGAGTAATGTATTTTAGCCTCAGCTATACTGATGGTGATCATAAATACAAGTAGTATCTGGAAATGAAAAATCTCCTGGTGGTGTTAAGGAGCCACTGCCATGTTCTTTGGGGTTCTCTAATGCAGTCTACATCTGTATCTGTTTCATGCTCTTGCTGTATCTGTGTCTGTATTCGGACATAAACCAGGAGTGGGCATGGCATAAACCAGAAGCTGGGTTTTTTTTTGCTTGTTTGTTTGTTTTTAATTAAATAAGAACTCTATGACAATGCCCCAAGAAATATTGGCAATGCTGGAAACTGGAAAAAAAAACCCTGATGCAGAAATGTCAGTGTCAGCATGGTGTGTGAATTTTGCCTCTGCTTCAGTTTTTTAGCCTCAGCTACATCACTTCAATTATTTTTGTCTGCCCGATATCTTTTTTTTATGAATTTTGATGGTTCTACTACCTAAAATATAAACAAGCTAGCAGCCTCATTAAATGACCACAACCCTGACCACACAGTTACTAATGATAAATGAATGCTCTAAATTCATTACAGAGCATGCATACACATAGTATTAAAAGGGGAGAAAGATTCATTTATTTTTTGCTTATGTCCATGATGTCCTTGGTGTCCTGGTTGTCCCCATTCCTTATGTGATGTATAGCAGGACTTTCAAGAGAATTGGTCATGGGCTGCTGTTCTTCCTGCTGCTACTGTGGATGTGTAGAAGTGACAAATTACCCTGTTCTCGGTGAGATATGGAACCCCGCCGTGCTCAGCTCTGCCATTAGTCGCCTTCTCCTGCCTTCTCCACACAGCAGGAGGGTCATCATCCAGGCAGCAGCCTCACACATCAACACTCAGGCGTCTGAAAGAATGCACTGCATCAACATGTATGGGGGCTGGCAATGAACATTTTCTATTATGTAACAGATTAGGGATCAAATCTTGATTGGGCACACAATAAATAAGGCAAAAGCACTCACCATTAAATTAATCCAGGCAGACAGTCATTGATGAATACGTTAAAGTTAGCTCTTTTATTATTACTAGTGTTTATTCTTAAGACATGCTTTCAAATTAATTGCCTTTGGCACTCTATGCTTCTCTTTCATTCTTACTGTGGACTTCTCTGAGAGTGAGACTGGGGTTTTTACTCTCATTCAGTTGGGAGCATGAGATCAGATATGAAGCTTGTGTGACAAGGAAAGTCCATGTTCATTGGAGGAGTCTGTTTCATGGGACACGGCAGATTGCAGTAAATGCATTTACTGCATTCATTAATTTGTATTAAGATGTAATGAAAAACAAGTACATAATTTGGCATGAACAGATATCACGCTCTAAAATATAGAAATATAAGCAGGAGGTGTACTTGTTTTTCACAAGACATCTTAAAAAATGTAAAAAAAAAAAAAAAAGTAATTTTAATTTAAAAAATGATTATTTAGTTCAAATGGATTTAGTTCAAAATTGCATGAAGCATTGAAACGACCTTGTTTTCTATTATATCAAACGAAAATCATCATCTTTGTAGTGTCTTTCTTTTCACACAGTACTTACCTCCCCAACAGGGTATTTCAGATTGAAAATATTCTTAGTCCATGATCTTGTGAACTAGCAAGAGGGAGTGTTTTTAAAAGAGACAATGCAGCTCTTCTGGAAAATTGTGTCTGCTAAATGCTTTAAAAGTACATGCCTCAGTTTAATTTACAACCAAAGCATGTTAAGGAGCCACTACCATGTTCTTTGGGGTTTTCTAGTGCAGTCTAGTTTGGGGTTCTATAGTGCAGCAATTGCGCTCTAAAACATAAAAATATAAACAGGAGCACAAGGCATGTGGTTGAGACCAGAGGTATGCACAGGCACTGGGATTCTATAGGAAAGAAATCGTTTGATGGAAGTTTTTACTTTCATGCAGGTGTGTACGAGTGGTCAAGTATAAAGCTCACAAGGAGAAATAAAGACCATAGTGGTTTACACGAATGTGCAATGGTGCAACGTGGATTTACAGTTCATCCTCAGATTAAAATGAGTCTGCTTGGGTGTTTATGTTTTTGGAAAGAGAAACAAATTTCATTGGAAAATATTGCAGTCAGGTACAAATGAAAATAGGATCAAAATTATAATAACAATGAAGCTGAGGTTTTAGGGACTGTCAGAGCCAGAATACAGCTAGCTAAGTAAAAAAAATGAAAAAAAAACCCCAAAAAACAATTTATCACTTGGAAAATCCTACTCTGGAATCAAATCCAAATACAATGTATTTGGGTGTGAAATTATATTACAGGCCTTTCTATGTCAAAACGACAAATTTTAATTCCAAAACAAGAGTTAAATAAATTCATCAGAAAACACTGTAGGCAAAGACATGATATCTAAAACACACATTAAGATGTCCAGTAAAACAATACGACTCCTTTAGATCTTAAAAGTGTACTCTCTTTCTGGTCAGTTCCTCTATACTTTCTTACTGAGAGCTTCTGAACAATAGTCTTTCTCTTTTTCTCTCACTCAAAAGAAGGTTTGCTTTCTTGTCTCTGCCTTTGAATTTATTTCATCTCTGCTGTATTCAGAGGCAGGCTTGTCCGCAATAATAACAGATTTGGAGTAGAGATGATATCTGAAAGTGGTCACAACAATACTGTGGTGTATACCATTTAGTGAGAGCACACAACAACTTGATGTCTGAGCTTAATATGCTATTGGAACAGTGTTCACGTTGTGCGCCTGCATTTGTTAATATGTTTATTTCTGAATTAGGACTAAACACTTCATTTACATTAAATCTATCATACTTGTCTGAGTATGATTTATGGAGGAAGGCTATAAATATTTAATTATGGCCCCTAGCAAGAGTCATAAATATCATTTAGCACAATGCCTGGGTGACGTCAGGATTCATTTCTCAGTACTACAAACAGTTGCTGAGAGATGTATTTGTGTGTGTGTATGTCATGGTTTTCTGTACTGATGTAAGAAATTTAACTCATCATGCCTTGCATATGTTAATCAGCCCTCTTAAACTTGTCCACATTTTGTAGTCCCAAAAGCCAGATTCTTTGACCAGGGTTTGGGTCGTTGGGGCCCCCGCCCATGACTGCTACCCAAAACACATTGCACCGAACCCTTATGCTCCTTCCTGCGGGAAGGTGGGCCTATGTCACTTCTTCGCAGGACCGTGCACAGACATTTTAAAGGGCAGTGGCCCAAAACAAAAAAAGGGCAGTTACAAAATACCCAAATAAAAGACAAGACACCAGGCACTATATAATAATTTTCTGTCTTTATTGTAGACATTTTAATGATAAATCATGAATGCACATATCTGATAATACCATGAACGTTTTACATGTTTTTCTTTGTCTTTCAGCATCTCTTAATTTCACAGCAAAACCTTTCTGTTTGATATCATTTCCTGAAAGATTTTGATGACCTCATCTTTTGTGTTTGGGATGTCCTTCTCGATGACCAGAAGCAGAAGATCAGAGAGTTGTTCTTGTCCACACAGATTACGAAGTTTAGCTTTTACAAGCTTCATCTTTGAGAATGAGCATTCTACAGTGTATTTCTTTACATGGGCTTACACATGGTTTCATGAATGCTTCCAAAAATGCATACACAAATGTAAGGTAAAACTGCAAGGATAAAAACAAATGTAAATAATAAATTCGGAAACATCATACGCATTCTCTGAGCGCAAGCTCATTTAAGATGGACTGAGGTGAAGTTGGAAAATTTTTTTGAACATCATGGCTAAAGAGGGCATGTCAGCGCACAGTTCAAAATCCAGCATCCGTGATGGTGTAGGGGTGCATTAGTGGCACATGGCATGGCTAACTTCTGTGAAGGCACATTAATTTGGAACATTAATTTCAGCAGGACAATACCAAAACACATTCTGCACATATTAGAACAGCATGGCTCCAGAGTAAGAGAGTCTGGGCACTAAACCAGACTTTTCTGCAGTCCAAACCTGTCACCCTTTGAAATTTTTTTGCTGCATTATGTAATGCAACAAAGGAGCCCTGAACGATTGAGCAGCTGAAATCCAATATTAAGCAAGAATGGGAAAGCATTTCGATGCAAAATAAATTGTTCTCCTCAATTCCCAAAACACTTACAAAGTGTTAAAAGAAGAGATGATGCAACACACTGGTAAACATGCCGTTATACTCCATCCAATCTGACAGAGCTTCAACAATTTCGTCAAGAAGAAGGATAATACAGACATATATCCAGGTCCCTAAGTATTTAAACAGTGACACAGTTTTCATATTTTCACCTCTGTATACCACCACATGTGGAAATCTGTTTTGAAATTTGACCTCAAGAAGCTCTTGGGTTGCTTTTGTGGTATCTGAGCAAAAAGTATAGCAGCTCTATGCACTTCAGAATTCATCCTGCTTCTTATATCAGCAGTCTTATCATCTATAAACACCAGCGACCCAGTTCCATTAGAAACCACACACGCCATAACACTCCATAACACTGTCTCCTCCATGTTTGACAGATAATGTAATGTGTTTGGATCATGAATCCTTTCTTTCCTTCTCCACACTTTTCTCTTTCAGTCATTGTAGTAAAAGTTAATTTTGCTTTCATATGTTCAAAGAATCTTATTCCAGTTCTGGATAGTTTTTTTTTTTTTTTTTTCGCTAACAGTCTAATTTGGCTATTCTGTTCTTCAGTGTTACTAGTGGATTGCATCTTGAGGTAAACCCTCTGTCTTTACATTCATGAAGGCGTCTCTTGATTGTAGACTTTGACATGCCTCCTTGAGAGTGTTCTTGACTTTGCTAGATGTTTTGAAGGGGAAAAATATGTTCTTGTTCCATGGATACATGTTTTATCTTGGGGACACAAAAATTCTAGAGAAATTCTTCTGTGGAAAAGACTATAGAGTTGAGCTGAATATTACAGTAAATCACCGAAACAAAAACAGATATGTAGATATGTAGGGCGTGCACGATGAATATTCAGAGTGCATTACAGCCCCAAATTCCATCTCATCAGGGAAAGATGAGAGGACCTGCGGTCCTGAATATTTCAAAACTCTGCTAAATCCCATTCAGCAGCGGTAATTTACATGAAAACATAGTACTTCTGGGTATGATTGTCATGCTCGCGTCCATAACAGAACGACAGTAAATCTATTAGCCAACAAAGCACAGCAACGCAGAGGAGTTATTATGAGGCAAGCAGAGCTTCATGCTGAGGACACACAAACTATTAAATATGCATGCTCTATTACAGACATTTATATTATGTATATTAAATCCTCAGCTTTAATCAATCCTAATTTCATCATCATCATTATTATTATTACTATTATAATTCAAATGAGTGAATAATAATAAATGATGCAAAACTCATTACTTTTCCAAACTCATACAGTAACGGAGGAGAGAAGAAAATGAATTTATAAACAGCAGTTAAACTGTGCTGTGAGTTGGGTATAGTTATATTTAAATATTTATTTTTTCAGCTCAGCAAGAATTAGCTGAAATAGCTTGGGAAATAATATAGGAGGAGAAAGTCAATAAATTGCTCTGGAAAACCCATTCCTCGAGGAGAAAATAATAAACCTTATCATGACAGTCGTCAAAAACAGCTGGTATTTTCCAAGCTAGCGTACTTATGTAATAACATTATTAATGTGCTACTCTGACGTTAAACTTATAAATGCATCCCGTGAAATTCTTCAGCCTTAAAAATGACCATGAATATAGAATGAATGGCATTTCACACCATTTCCATTCAGAAACTATTTAATGCTTAGAAAATAAGCTTTTCAAATATTTTTTTATTTGACACTAGAAGATATGCAGGTTCAAAAATAATAACGCTGTGTTCATTTGTCTTTCTGATCATTTTGTCATTTGTGAGAACTAAAAAAAAAAAAAAGTGAGAACTAAAATGAAGCGAACGACAATTTTCCACTCATGCCATACTGAATTATACAATTATTCAATTAAAAAAAAAATACCATATTGTCCCTGAGCAAAAAATTGCAAGGTGCTAGCTGTGAGCCATTATTACACTTATGCTGATGACATACAATTATACTTATTACTTCAGCCAGATCAAGCAGCACAGTACAAAAGAAAACTGTGTCGAAGACATAAAAGCTTAGGAACAGTGTTCATCATTTTGAGAAATCAGAAATACTGATGTCAGGCACCAATTCTGAATTCTAAATGAGTTTCTCTATAGCTACAGTTATGGACCTGGGTGTAAAAGTCTAGTAGATGCTGGATTCTCCAGCTATTCTATAGGAAGCATTTGCTTTTAATTAGCTTTTTACAGCTGCAAGTTCGAGCACAAGAAAAGAAATACCACAAAGACAGTGCTGATGAATAGCTTAATCTTGTTAGACAGCAATTATGAGAGCACTGGAAATATTTCATTGCCAATATTTCAAAAATACTATTTTACAGTACAAAATGTGACATCCCACTTTAATTGTACAGTGAAGTCTCTTCAGCATAAATACTATTGATTTTCTGCCTCCAAAGCTACAACAAAGGTGAACAACATGCTCATCATCAGATCTATATTTAAACTACATTACTACTAATAATAAATCCTATCTAGAAAGCAAACTAAGCTAGTTAGTTAGTTAATACTCATTGTTTGGTGAAGACTAGTTAACAGGTGAGGATTGGTGACGACTAGTTAAAAGAACCAAGTTAAGATAAAAAATGCTAAACACTAATCACTATTCATTGGAAATTTATTCGAGTGCACAGAAAATTATAATAAAGTGCCGTTCTTCCACTTTGTTTTGAAAAGAGATGTAATTTTAGTTAGTATTCTGGCATAAAATACTGGTTCCAGTAAAACACACAAACGTATGGAAAGAGGAAGTGAATGCTATGTTCAGGGTTCCCGGATATTTTGCAAATATGCATTTTCACAAGAATCTGGATTTCTGGATGAAGGTAAAAGTTTTGGCTTCTTTTCCTGATTATATTTTTTAATAGTTGGTTGCAGAAAAGGTGTCACTGGGTTTCACTGATCTAGCATGCAACAAAAAATTGTTTTAAATCAATGGCTGTGTAAAATGTCTTTTTTTCGAGTGCTTACTAGATCCTGCTGAGGACAAAATTTGATACAAAAGCCAGACAGCAAATCCAGACAGTGTATAATTAATACCTGAGACAAAGAGGCCTCCGGATGAGGGACTGAGCATTCCGGCAATGCTCCACCTGGCAGAGACGTACACCACAGTATTCAGAAGACACTTAGTGGTCTAATTACAGATAAGACACATTCATTAACGGTCCAAATCCCTGCCATATGGGTCTGTATTGGCCAATTCTGAGCCACTCACTCGTCTCTGGAACCAACAAATTGGTCTGCTCTCAGAAGTGCTATCTAAATGCAAACACAGAGCAGCCCTTCAGAATATTAAACAGCCATCTTGAGTCTTTGCTAAGCGAACAATGTAATTTAGCAGGGTATTTTTCTATGTCCTGGGCTTAATTATTCCCATTCTCATTCTCTGTGTAGCTTTGACTTTAATGGATTGAATATTCCTGGGAGATTGCTCTTTAAAACAGTTGGTGAGAAGTGGGAAGGCTGACCTTTGTGTGCTTTTTAGCCATTATCTAGACCTGTATCATACCACCACACAGTACAATTACTCATTAATGTACATATGGTGTCAGGCATCTCTTTATTGGCTCCATTTGCACTTGGCTCATTCTGCATTGTTACACAAAATGCAAACAAAAGAAATTTAAGTATGGGAGTGGATTATTCTCTCTCCCCTGACAATCACAGTGGCAGTAGCCAGTTGTGGGTGACGGAGTTCATGTATGCCACAAAAAATGGTAGATAGTGCTTTTTATCTAAATGTGTTACACTGACCTGTGATGGAGCATGAGCAGCAGCTCAGAAAGATGATAGCATGATATGTCTTAAAGAAAGCATATGTTAGAATTTACCATCTCACATACATAGCTGTCATAAGGGGAAAACTGCTTGAGGGTGGGTGTTAACCAAGACTAAACTAAAAAGAAAAAACAACAATTAGTACATACACCCTCCCCCAATTTAAATAAGGAATAAAACCCTTGCTGCTATAGTAAAATAATCAGGGGGTGGGATTAGATAATTAGTTGCGACACAATGTCATTGTCACGTACCGGTGGTACCAGGCAGGATAGATCAGACCCATACGCGGGGATAGACATCAAACAGGGGTTTATTCAAAAAAGTAACACTCATACACAGGGGAAGAAAACCAAGCACAGAACAAAACTCACATTAAAGACGACAATAACGACGAGGACTAGCCAAAACCACGAGCACAGAAACCACTATAAATAAGAGGCATAATCAGTAAAACATGAGGGACAGGTGAACAGAGGTGGGAACACATTAAGGATCAGGCGGGGCTAAAACAAACACATGGCACAAACAAACAAACAAAACAAAACCCCTGCTGAAAGCCCCCTAGTGGCCCAACAGGGAACTTTGCCAACCGTGACAGTCATGGTAACCAACCCACAATACTCAAGTCCCAAAGATTTATATTGATACAGCATAATTTTGTTACATATAGTTTTTATACTTTGTATTGTTGATCATCCGAGGCATTGGTGGCTCAGTGGTAGGTTACTCGCCTATCATGCGGAAGGCCCGGGTTCGATTCCCAGCCAATGCCTCAACCCCAGCCACTGGATGCAGTGCCGGTCCCAAGCCCGGAAAAATGGGAGGGTTGCGTCAGGAAGGGCATCCGGCGTAAAACATTTGCCAAGTTGTTGTGCGGACCAGTTGGTCCGCTGTGGCGACCCCGAACAGGGAGCAGCCGAAAGCAACTTTATTGTTGATCATCCACATAACAAGCTGGTTCTTCTTTCTCTCTCTCTCTCTCTCTCTCTCTCTCTCTCTCTCTCTCTCTCTCTCTCTTTCTCTGTCACCTCACATGTACGACATACCCTTTTAAAATATGTTCCTCACTGATTTATAATACATTTATTACATACCTATAATGAACTTTAAAGTTTCTATAACTAAGTTTCCTTCAAATAAAAAGATGCATCATGAGATGCAATATGATAATTGAGAACATAAAAATGGTAGCTTTCTAAGCTTTGTAGATCTAATCAGAAATATATTAGACATCAGTAAACAATAAACACAAACCCTTTTTAAAATTAAAATAAAAGAAAACGGGTTAATTTTCATGGTGTTACTATTTCCTTTGGCTTTCCTGTAGATTTTTCTTTAGATTTGAGTGAGAAGTAAGAATGCTGACCTTTTATGTGCTTTTAAGAGAACAAGATGTAAGCGAAACAGCCTGTTCCTGCATGCCTGGCTTTTACATGGCTCACTAATAACCTTGTTTATTAGACGTATATTTGATTTTTCAGAAATAAAAATGGTTTTGTTGTAGTTCTGCTGGCCGTCAAATGGATTTAAATAGAATTTGCCTACCAAGGAAAAGGAAAGAAAAAAAAGACCCAGTAAAGCTTTGTGCATGACAAGTCAGGCAGCACTTTTTGCACTTCAGCTGCTTGCTGTAGCGTATTATTATGATATTAAGACCCAGACAGTTGCATGAGTAAATTAAATTGAGAAAAAAGGCTTTTTTTCCCCTCTGAGGCAGTACAATTGAAAGACTGAGAGCAACGGATATCCAAAAGAAAACACAGGGCTGGCAAAATTTCTCTAACTGTGTTAATGTCAAAAAAGACCGATTACTTCAGGTGGTTTCAGAAAATCACAATCCAATATCTCTTGAAAGCCAAGCACACGATATGAATTCACTAATATGGAGCTTTGTTATACAGTGAATATTTGAATGTTTTTATGAACAGAGTATGTAAAAGAACCCTCCTCGAACCGTCACCTTATTGTGGTGGAGGGGTTTGAGTACCCGAATGAACCTAGGAGCCATGTTGTCGGGGACCTAGTGCTCCTGGTAGGGTCTCCCAAGGCAAATGGGTTCTAGGTGACAGGTCAGACTAAGAGCGGTTCAAAACCTTTATGGAAGTAAAATCAAGGACCGGAATTACGTCCTCCGGACTGGCGTCACCGGGGCCCCACCCTAGAGCAAGGCCTGGGCTTGGGGAATGCAGGCGAGCGCCTGGTGGCCGAGTCTTTGCCTGCGGGACTCGGCTGGGCACAGCCCGAAGGAAAGACATAGGCCCACCTTCCCGTAGGCCCACCACTTGCAGGAAGGAGCATAAGGGTCCAGTGCAGTGTGTTTTGGGTAGCAGTCGGGGGCCCCAACGACCCAAACCCTGGACGAGAAATCTGGGTTTTGGGACATGGAATGTCACCTCACTGGGGGGGAAGGAGCCTGAGCTGGTGAGGGAGGTTGAGCGGTACCGGCTAGAGATAGTCGGGCTTGCCTCCATGTACAACCTGGGCTCTGGAACCCAACTCCTTTAGAGAGGTTGGACCCTCTTCTTCTCTGGAGTGCCCCATGGTGAGAGGCGTCGGGCTGGGGTAGGCTTGCTTATAGCCCCCCAGCTCAGCCGCCATGTGTTGGAGTTTTCATCGGTAAACAAGAGGGTTGTTTCCCTGCTCCTTCGGACCGGCGATAGGTGTCTCACTGTTGTTTCGGCTTATGGGCCGAACGGCAGTGTGGAGTACCCAACCTTCTTAGAGACCCTGCGAGGGGTGCTGGAAGGTGCTCCGACTGGGGATGCCATAGTTTTGCTGGGGGACTTCAACACCCATGTGGGCAACGACAGTGATACCTGGAGGGGCGTGATTGGGAGGAATGGCCCCCCCGATCTGAACTTGAGTGGTGTCCTGTTGCTGGACTTCTGTGCTAGTCAAAGCCTGTCCATAACAAACACCATGTTCAAGCATAAGGGTGCCCAACAGTACACGTGGTACGAGGACGCCCTAGGTGAGAGATCAATGATCGACCTTGTGGCCGTGTCATCTGACCTTCGGCCGCATGTCTTGGACATTCAAGTGAAGAGAGGAGCGGAGCTGTCAACCAATCATCACCTTGTGGTGAGTTGGATCCGCTTACAGAGGAGGATGCCAGACAGACTTGGCAGACCCAAGCATATTGTGAAGGTCTGTTGGGAATGTCTTGCTGATCCCTCTGTTAGGGGGGTCTTCAACTCCCACCTCTGGGAGAGTTTCAACCAGATCCCAAGGGAGGTTGGGGACATTGAGTCTGAGTGGACCATGTTCTCCTCCTCCATTGTTGATGCAGCCATTCGAAGCTGTGGCCGTAAGGTCTCTGGTGCCGGTTGCGGTGGCAATCCCCGAACACAGTGGTGGACACTGGAAGTAAGGGATGCCGTCAAGCTGAAGAAGGAGTCCTATCAAGCCTGGTTGGCTCGGGGGACTCCGGAGGCAGCTGAGGCATGCCGGCAGGCCAAGCAAACTACAGCCCGGGTGGTCTCGGAAGCAAAAACTCGGGTCTGAGAGGAGTTTGGTGAGGCCATAGAGAAGGACCTCGGGGAAATTCTGGCAGACCATTCGGCGGCTCAGAAGGGGTAAGCAGCTCTCTGCCAACACTGTTTACAGTGGAGGTGGAGAGTTGCTGGCCTCGACTGGGGATATTGTCGGACGGTGGAAGGAATACTTCGAGGATCTCCTCAATCCCACCAACACACCTTCCGTAGAGGAACCAGAGGCCGAGGACTCAGAGGTAGATTCATTCATCACCCAAGCTGAGGTCACTGAGGTAGTTCAGCAGCTCCTCGGTGGCAAGGCACCGGGGGTGGATGAGATTCGCTCTGAGTACCTTAAGTCTCTGGATGTTGTGGGGCTGTCTTGGCTGACACGTCTCTGCAACATAGTGTGGCGGTCAGGGACAGTGCCTCTGGACTGGGCGACCGGGGTGGTGGTCCCTCTTTTTAAGAAGGGGGACCGGAGGGTGTGTTCCAACTTTAGGGGGATCACACTCCTCAGCCTTCCAGGGAAAGTCTATTCCAGAGTACTGGAGAGGAGATTCCAACCGTTAATCGAACCTCAGATACAGGAGGAGCAATGCGGTTTTCGTCCTGGTTGTGGAACACTGTACCAGCTCTATACCCTCCACAGGGTGCTCGAGGGTTCGTGGGAGTTTGCCCAACCAGTCCACATGTGTTTTGTGGACTTGGAGAAGGCTTTCGACTGTGTCCCTCGTGGCATTCTGTGGGAGGTGCTCTGGGAGTACGGGGTCCATGGCCCTCTGTTAAGGGCTGTTCAGTCTCTATATAACCGGAGCAGGAGCTTGGTTCGCATTGCCAGCTGTAAGTCAGATCTGTTCCCAGTGCATGTTGGACTCCGACAGAGCTGTCCTTTGTCACCGGTTCTGTTCATTCTTTTTATGGACAGAATTTCTAGGCGCAGTCAGGGGCTGGAGGGAGTCTGGTTTGGGGACCACAGGATTTCATCACTGATTTTTGCAGATGATGTTGTCCTGTTGGCTCCTTCAAGCCTGGACTTACAGCATGCACTGTCAGCACCTCCAAATCTGAGGCCATGGTTCTCGACCGGAAAAAGGTGGCTTGCACCCTCCAGGTTGGAGGGGAGGTCCTTCCTCAAGTGGAGGAGTTGAAGTATCTTGGGGTCTTGTTTACGAGTGAGATTGACAGACAGATCGGTGCAGCGGCAGCAGGAATGCGGTCTATGTACTGGTCTGTTGTGGTGAAGAAGGAGCTGAGCCGGAAGGCGAAGCTCTTGATTTACCAGTCAATCTACGTTCCTACTCTCACCTATGGTCATGAGCGCTGGGTCATGACCGAACGGATAAGATACCGGATACAAGTGGCCGAAATGAGCTTCCTCCGTAGGGTGGCGGGGGGAAGACCCAGGATACGTTGGAGAGACTATGCCTCTCGGCTGGCCTGGGAATGCCTCAGGGTCCCTCTGGAAGAGCTGGAGGAAGTGTCTGGGGAGAGGGAAGTCTGGGCATCCCTGCTTAGACTGTTGCCCCCGCGACCCGGGTCTGGATAAGCGGAAGACAATGAATGAATGAATGAATGAATGAATGAATGAATGAATATTTAAAAGATCAGATGAGTAAAAACAGATGCACAAAAGATTCCCCCTTATCCACTAAAGCTATGTAGCTAACAAGCAGACAGCTTTAATTGTTAAAGTCCTGGTGTCATTTATTCAAACTGGTACAAAGTTTACCTTTAAAATACACAAAATAGGAGTTGTTAATTAACACATCATATCTTAGGGTGTGCATCATGTGTGTTCTGTTTATATGTTGTTGTTTTTTTGATATCTGGTAGTTTGATATCTGCTGTATATATGAGCATATGAACAGAAATGCAATAAAAATAGACAGAGAGAGACAGAGAGAGAGAGGGTAGTCTTGATATACTTTAACAATTCAAAATGCAACCGCTTTGGATTGCCTCTGCGTCTCGTCTCCTTACTTTACATTTCTACTCTGGCAGATTTCTGCTCTAAACTATTTGTGCTGCTGAAGCAATTTACTTTGGCTGATTGATGGTGCTGAGACATCGTATGCTCATCCTGCTCTGTGAGCTCGCACAATGCAGTTAGAGAGAATAGTGACTCTGCCGTCTGAACGGGAGCCGAGCTGTGAGACTGATGATGTGTCTGGACTACGCAATTTATTTCTCTCTTTATACCAATCTGAACTGTGTTATTATATAGCACCATGGGTTATATTCTTTGCCCAAAGACTGGAACAACTGAATTTAAAGAAACATTTACCCTTTTAGGCACAGATTCAGAATTTCAGCTCATTTAATCTTAAATATGTTCATTTTTATGCCCCAAAAAGAATAAGCTTTGCCTTCACTGGTCAGTAGTTAGATTTTTGGGGTATTCTTTTCTGTGAATCAACAGAATTCACCAATGATAATTCTCAGCATAATACTACCACCACCATGCTTCACTGTAGCGCTTTGTGGCAAGGAAAAAAACAATGCACCATATACTTCCCATTTTTTTTTTAATAATGGATTTAATGGTGCTCAAAGATTTCCTTACTTGATACTTCGCCAGAACATTCTTCGTGATGCTGTTCATTTAGAAATGTTCTTTAATAAACTCTGGGGTCTTCCTGGAACAAATGTATTTATATGAGATCTTGTGAAATCCATTCAACTCATTACATTAGTGCCAATGACAAAAACTTTTTTTTTATTTATAAGAAAATTTTGCTAATTGTTCTTGTCCCCTCCTTAAATATTAGGAGTTATTTCGTAGCTTGTAGCATCATGAAATAAAACCCAATTAAGTCTGTTTCAATTTTAGGTTGTAACACTACAAATCATAGAAAAGTTCAAGGGGTGTTTAGTTATTCAAGGAACTGTGGTATGAGTAAAAGACAAAAATACATGTGAGTTTCACAATGGCTTGATTTAGGAACTGCTCTTGCAGTGAATTTCAAGTGTCCTATATTAAGCCACACAGTTAGACTATTTAAGGACACATTTAATATTAAGTGGCACAAGATTTAGCTACAGTATCTGCTCATGAAGCAGATGTGAAAATGCGCAGCTCAGTTGGCTGTCTCGCACCTGCCGTTCTGTTTATATGCTGAGCATGACGCATGGGTTCCTTCATTACTGCGCTTGGCTGACGGAGTGGCTCTGTTAATTAGAACAGTGGAGTGATATCTGAATTGTTAAGGCAAGACAGCATGCCACCTTGAGGTACGATTACCCTCAAATGCTAATCTCACTGCCTGTTAAGGAGAAAAATGGCTCCAATTATATACAACGGGTCAGTGAGAACAGAGAACACTGAAATCTGCCACTAGATATACATTTTATTGTGTCTCAAATTCTGTCAGTGGTTAAAATAAAGGGATTCAACTATAACAACAATGTTATGGTTGAAAATCCAATAACTGTTTCATGCCATTTTCCTGACAAATTGCTTCCTATAAACAAAGGACAAGCTCATAAATTACATCAATTTCCACACTCTGTAATGAGGCGTATAATGCAACAGCCACTAATGAGAAACTTTGGCCCTAAATGAGAGATAATACAGATACCCGCAATTAAATCACTAAAACAAAAGCCATTTCAGATCTAATTAGCGATGAGAACCAGGAAATAAGAGGTTACAAATACAGTCTCACATTAATCAGAGCCTGAAATCCAATAAAGCCAATGCAGCAGCTGTCGCATTTAACAATGTGTCACCTAGGGTGTTATCTAACTGTGACCACCTCATCATATACTAAACACAGCCTGGACTCCTATAGCCAGATCACATACACACTCAGGCTACTAAACTGTACCATTCTTTATCACTAAATCGTCCAGCATACATACATTAAGTGTGTCTTTTATCTAGAAATGCGTATACAGTGTACATTTAAAGCTTAAAATATTAAGCTTTAAATATTAGGTTCATAAACTGCATATAATAATATTTTGCCTATATATTAACACCAGAGTATTTTTTCCTTAAAAATGGTTGGATGAAATAGTTTAAGTTCAAACTAGTGAAGAAGGCAAATAACTAAACACTAAAATAACTCAATAATAATCAATATATGATGACGATGGTGGGTTGTGTTTTTTAGTGTGAGTTACCACTGTAACACAAATAAAAATGGCATACCCCTGTCTATGTTTCACAGACCCCACTTTGAGTACCATGGTGCTAGAGTGATATCTTGAGTGTTATCTGGAGTTACATCGCTTGGCTTTTTAACAGATACAAAGAGGGGAAAAACAATATTGCAATAAATGCAGTATATTTATGTTTCTTCTCCAGGTTCTATGGTTTGCTCCCATCTCCCCAAAACATGCCAGATGGTTGTTACGTGCTGGTGGTACCAGGCAAAAGAGATCAGACCCATATGCAGGGATAGACATAAAACAGAGGGTTTATTAAACAATAAACAGACACTTACATGGGAACACTGGGGAGAAAACCAAACACAAAACCAAATCCAAAGAACAGAACAGAAACACATTAAAGACAAGGACTAGCAACCAACACAGGTGTTATGGGTAGCAGGGCTGAGGTTGGACCACTAGGGGGATCTCAGTAGGGGTTTGTCATGTCATGTCTGTTTTTGTTTACGTTGGCCATGTGTGTGTTTAAGCCCCGCCCTAGCCTAATGTGTGTTCCTACCCCTGCGCACCTGTCCCCAATGTGTCATGATTGTTCCCTGATTATGTTCTCTATTTATAGTCCTGTCTTTGTCTTCATTGGTGGCTAGTCCTCGTTCGTGTGTAGGCCGATGTGGTGTTGCGGTTTCTGTTTGTTTCCCGTTTCATGTTTTTGTCTCGTGCTTTATGTTTAATAAAACCCCATTTCCGTGTTAAGCTTCGCGTTGGGTCTGTTATATCCAGCCGGACACTACCGGCCGTAACAGAAGGACTAGCCCAAACCGAACAGATCCAGCGCGAAGCTTGCGCGAGAAGGTTAGTTTTTCGCTTCCGGGTTTTAATGTTTTGCGTGTTTTTAGTTTGCGCTCTGGTTCGGAGTGTTTTTTTTTGGTTTTTTTTTTTTTTTTTTGATTCCGCCCCTCTCTCCGCCCGCGGTTAGGGAAAGGAGGAGAGTCCCGGCAGAAAAGTTAGCCTTTTGGAGGATTTTGATTTTTCTCGCTCCGTCCATGTTCCCGTAGGGGGCGTCGCCTCACGATGTAGCTTCCGTGAGGGGCGTGCCCCCGTTTTTATTCAGCGGAGGACAGTTCCGGCCAAGGGCCGGAGTTTTAAGGTTTTGTTTCCGGCTCTCGCTCTGCCTAGGTTCCGGTGGGGGGCGTCGCCCCACAATGTAGCTTCTGTGGGGGGCGTTGCCCCAATGCTCGCCAGCGGAGGAGAGTTCCGGCCAGGGCCCTGGACCTTGAACTTTTTTTTGTTTTGTTTGCGCTGACTCTCGCTCCACCCATGTTCCTGTGGGGGGCGTCGCCCCACGATGTAGCTTCCGTGGGGGGCGCTGCCCCACCCGTCGCCAGCGGAGGAGAGTTTCGGCAGCACCTAGCTCCCACCCTCCCGCCCCTTGGGGAGTTCCAGACCCCAGCGAGACGGACATTGTCGCCCCGGAGCCATCGTTCGTCGGTGGACGTCGCTCGGTGCGAGTTCTCGGCGGTGGACGTCGCTCGGCACTGCTGCTCGGCGGTGGACGTCACTCGGCCCTGCTGCTCGACAGTGGACATCACTCGGCTCTGCTGCTCGGCTGTGGATGTCGCTCGGCGCCTCCGCTCGGCTGTGGACGTTGCGTTGGACCCTTTGGCCTTGCCGTCGGGTCCTGTGCTCCCCCCACTTGTCTCGCTCCTGCTTCTCACTCCCCCCACTTGCCTTGCCTTGGTCCTCGCTTCCCCCCACTCGCCTTGCTTTTGCTTCTCACTCCCCCCCCAAGTGCCTCGCCCTGCTTCTCGCTCCCCCCACCGGCCTCTCTATGTTCCTAGCTCCTCCTCAGGACCCATCGCTGGACCGGACTTTTTGGGGAGGGCTAGGGTTTGGCGCGTCAGGAGCCGCGCCTTTGAGAGGGGGGAGATGTTACGGGTAGCAGGGCTGAGGTTGGACCACTAGGGGGATCTCAGTAGGTGTTTGTCATGTCATGTCTGTTTTTGTTTACGTTGGCCATGTGTGTGTTTAAGCCCCACCCTAGCCTAATGTGTGTTCCTACCCCTGGGCACCTGTCCCCAATGTGTCATGATTGTTCCCTGATTATGTTCTCTATTTATAGTCCTGTCTTTGTCTTCATTGGTTGCTAGTCCTCGTTCGTGTGTAGGCCGATGTTGTGTCACGGTTTCTGTTTCATGTTCATGTCTCGTGCTTTATGTTAATAAAACCCCGATTATCACGTCAAGCTTCGCGTTGGGTCTGTTATATCCTGCCGGACACTACCGGCCGTAACAACAGGCACGACAACCAATATAAATAGGGGTAATAATCAATGGAATTGTGGTGATGGACTGGCATCCCAACCAGGATGTCTTCCTGCCAACAGTATTTCTTGGGAAGACACTAGATATTCCACAACTCTGACTAGAATAAATTCGTAACTGAAGAATCAATAAATGACTATTGAAAGTAGTTGACCGGACATCTGGGAAACATACCATCCTAATGTCCTGTTGCTATATATTAAATTCAATCAATTTTACATTCACAAGTGAATGTCTTTTTGTCCTAAGGGTATACATGATTGATTTCAGTCTTCTTCAGTTAAAGTCTTGTCATCTTATATATATTATTGGGAACATGACTCATGTACTTTATAAAAAATATATGGTCATGGCCACGATTTGTATCTCTATTATTCAGAGGGAAAACCTTTATGTGAATACAACAAAACATTTTCTACTGCAGAAAATAAATTCTCTGTGATGGAGAAAGCTCTTGGGGCCGCACTCAACTTCATTTTGCAGAGCGTGCGGCCCACACAGGCAGGTGAACAAGCTGGAATGAGAGGGACTCTAATGAGGACCGACATGCTGTTACACCTCACACTGCTGCAGCAGCCCCTCGGATGACGTGTCCCCTTATTAGAGAACGAAATGTCACCCAGCTCTGGAGCATATAAACACAGGCACTCTTCGCCCGGTTATAATCAGCATCGCTTTTATTCACCAGTGACTGGAGTTTCTCTTAGTGTAAACAATCCAGTTTATCACAAAATACATCAAGATAAATGCTTGTAACTGACAGTCACAAGGCCCTCATACTGGAGACTCCTTCCATAAACGCTGTACAAACATTATGCATGCATGTCATTCTGTTGTAGAAAAACAATCAACAGTTTTATGATGAAGCAGTGTTAAAGCACATCAGAGCTAATTATTTTCATATAACTGTTAAAGGTTGATTGCAGACTGGATATATAGTTGTAAGAAACTATACATTTGTTAGGAAGGGAGCGGATTTATGAGGTGTATCAGTCTCACTTTATGTTGCTAAAGAGATAAACTGTATGAAACAGAAATTTGTTCTGCATCTTCTATACATTATCTCATCAGTTCCAGCTACTAGATCTGTAATATCACATTTCAGGTGTTATGCCTTATGAATCACTAAAGGTGCTAAGCTAAATTCCATCAAATACTGCGGGCTGTCTGGTTCACCTCACCATTGTTAAACCTGGGATCTGGACAAACAGCAGTGAAAGATGTGAAATATAAACTACACATGTAATATTGAAACATATGTAAATTAGTGTAGATAGAAAGACACATTTGAGTCCATCTACTTTTCTTTAGCTCTGTTTGTGAGATATTTCATGGACATCTTGTTGCCTAATGAGGAAGGGAAAGTGACAGGTCCTCCTGTTAGTCAGGGGTTGAGGAATTATAAGGATGTGTCTTGCAGATGTGTTGCATTCTTTGAAGATAGAAAATGAGATCATATACTACAGAACATCATTCTAAAGTACTAAAGGTTTAATTATATGATCATATTACTGAAAGTGTTTGATTAAGGATAAGTTCCTTAGCTCAGGTTACTGCATGTGTGTTCTACCCATGTTCATGTCGCTTTCTTCCAGATATCCCAACACGTGTTAAGAGTTTGTACTGGGAAGACTGAGTGCAAGGCAGGAATACATCAATTGGTTCACAGGTTTAACACATGGGCCAATTTACCTTCCAGTATATTTTAGAATGTGTGAGGAGACCAGTAACCAGAGCACTGCAGTGTAAGTAACACTACCTGATGCACAGAATATGAATGGTTAATCATTTGTTAATACTTTATCACGGCATGCGATTAACTTTTTATAGCTGAAAATGATATTCTAGTGTAGTAGGTGGGCTTGAAGGATGGGATGGGGTGGGCAGCTTTACTCCCAAGTCTTTCAGAAAGACACATCTGTTTCTTCAGGAATAAAATTTGTTCATTTTATCCAAGAGTGGAAAGAGCTCTGGTAGAAAATGCTGTACATAAAAGAGGAAATTATTAACTTTCCTTTCAGGAAGCCATTAATGCTTATTCGGACAACAGAAAATAGACTGAATGACGGAAAAAAAAATCCAAATCAAATAGAAAAAATGTTACGCTTTGTTGCTTTAATTGCATTTACATAATGTAAAATTTCCTATTGAGGCAATTAATTGCACTATTATTTGACAAGCAGCTCAGTACACGTTGTCAACATTCAAAAGAATGTGCCAGGGAAATTATCCACTGTTTTGAATAATTACAGAGATAAATTAAATTGCTTTTTTTTTTTTTTTTGCATTTCCAATCGACTAAATAATCAGAGACTATTTGTTTTGTTCTTTGTCTTTTACAGACATAGCAAGTAACTGCTAATCAGTAATGGGGACAAGACACAAGTATACGGCTATTCTTTCTCCATTAACTCATTTTTTAACATTTATTTCTTCTTTAATATTAATAAGCATTAAGTTGTTGCAGTCTTCAGTCAGATTGGCTTGGTTACCAGAAACATTGTGGTTGGACTTGGGGAGGAGGAGGTGGGTTTGTGGAAGGAGGAAGCGAGAATAATAGCACCTGCCACAGCAACAGGAAATGTGCCACACACCCAATATGACACAGAGAGAAGAAATACAGCTTTAATATACTCCCCTTCAGTGTAATCAAATTTCCTTTAATAAAAGAAAGACGGAGCCGGGGGTATTTATGGCTGGTGTGGAGGGGAATAAAATTGCACATCTGCCTAGCCTCACAGTTGTGACAGGCTACCATGGATTTGTAGCTTGGTAGATTAGACGTTTGTTGTTTAAATACTATAAATTATTGAGCATGAACTATTGTTTTCTTCCATCATGGTAACATGTATAGTGCCTGTTATGTTCCATTGACTAGAATTATGTGTTGTGCTCACTGTGACTTTGGGTTAATTAACTCAAAATGCAGCTAAAAAGAAGTACCACATTAATAAGTACACCACAACACCTTCAAATGCTTGATTCCAATTGGTCTGAAGGTGGTGATTAATTCTCTATACCAGCATGGCTTGGACAGGAATGCGATTTTTCTAAAGTGTTATTGTTTCTATAGTTTCAATGTTGTGTCAGTGTAACAATTGTTGTACCAAGAAGTATGGAAACATTTATGAATGAAGCCTCCAGAATGTAACAGCTCTGAAATATTATGTTTTCCAACATAGGGATGTTTTAGGCTAGAGAGATTCACTGTATAATGTAATATAATTATCATTGTATGTATATATATATATATATATATATATATATATATATATATATATATATATATAAATGAAAAAAAAGTCTTTAGCTGCATGTGTTGCACTGTTACACCTTAGCTAACTATTTGTCAGTTGACTGCCAAAAACCATCTAGTGTAATTCATGGACATAGATATTTTTAGATGCAACTAAAATGTGGCTTCATCATCTTGTGAATTCTACAATTTTCACAAAATTCTGTCCTCCTTATAAAAATATATGCAGCACATTACAGAGTTATATGTTCCCTGTTTACCTTTCTTTCATTGCAGAACACATATGAACTGATTTTCTTTGCGAATTTCAGTTTTTCACTAGTATGTGGTCAACAATTGTGTCATTGCATAGTCTAAGGCCATGATCATCATATAAATGTGATATACTGGCACTGTAGACAGAGCTTCCTTGTCCTTCACTTTCTCCTGCTGCCTCACTGAAGTTGGTTCTGTTATTGATGTCACCGCACACAGCATTTGTCTAAATGCTCTAAATTACCTGTTATTACAGAACCAGCATCACCCATTTCCAGAAGATCAGGAGAGGCCATGTATTTCATCCCGGACTGCCTCCTCCATCAGCCACGGATCACAGACGTCTCATCAAGTAAATTAATCCTGGCTTCCTGTCATAATAGTGAATTTATTAGCTGTGATCTAATCATAACCACTGCCCAAGGTCTTCTCTTCTCTCCTGGCTAAAATGTGACCATTAGATCGATGGGCAAGTTAAAGAAAAGAAAACAGCAAGAACAATAGCAAAGGCAGTAAGCGTCACCAAAAGAAATAGAAGTGGTGTTCGGCTCCTAAGGTAGGGACAGGAAAAGTGATTAGGCTCCTGATTATAGCTGAAGACTGACCAGTAAAGGTGAAAGTCCAAGAAATGTGAAAGCCACCTTGTTGTATACATGGAGCACAAGGTAGAAATTTTGCCTGAAACATTACCATTCCTAAAATGTTTTTTGTTTGGCTTTAATTTCTCAATGCATAAAAAGTCCATAGATCTTGTCAAGTTGACCCAACAGACACAGAGTTATTCCTTTTCCTGACCAAAAAATCTACAGACAAGAGTGTCAAGCTGTTGAGAAATATGGGCTTGTTTAAGAGCCTTTGGCTTTGAAGCTGAGATTTAAGAGAATATATGACATGGTCAGAGGATGATCTAAAGATAAAGAGAAAAAAATATGCAGAAACAGTCTGAATCTCTCCACAACCTCAGTACTCAACCACAGCAAATTAAGGGATATTGTTAAAGAGGTTCTAGATTAAACTAGATATAAAGAAAACATGGACTTGATGACAAAAAAAAAAGAATTGCTAAACCATAAATAGCATACTTTACATACAGTATGAGTAGATTATTCATTCATTCATAACAACCAAAGACATCATTTAGTGTTTAATAGATGTTTAATAAAGCTAACTTCATTTTGGTTTGAAATGACCTGACATAGTGCGCTAGAAGTTGCTTTCGGCTGCTCCCTGTTCGGGGTCGCCACAGCGGACCAACTGGTCCGCACATCAACTAGGCAAATATTTTACGCCAGATGCCCTTCCTGACGCAACCCTCCATATATATGTGTGTGTGTGTGTGTGTGTGTGTGTGTGTGTGTGTATATATATATATATATATATATATATATATATATATATACAGCTCTGGAAAATAAAATAAGAGACCACTGCAAGATAATCAGTTTCTTATGTTTTTATAGGTGCATGTATTGGTGAGATGAAAAGTGTTGTTTCATTTTCTGTGAACTGCTGACAATATTTCTCCTATAACTATTGTTATATTTTGATCATGAAGTATTTGCAGAGCTTTAATAACTCAAATAAAACAAAATGCAAACAAATTGTGTTAAAGCTTTGGCTAAATAACATTAAGAAATCAGTATTTGGTGGAATAACCCTGATTTGCAATTACAGCTTTCATGAGTTTTGGCATGCTCTCCACCAGTTTTTCACATTGCTGTTGGGTAACTTTATAGCACTCTTTTTGCAAAAAAGCAAATAGATCAGCTTTGCTTAATGGTTTGTGACCATCTATCTTACTCTTGATGACATTCCAGAGGTTTTCAATAGGCTTCAAATCTGGAGATTAGGCTGGCCATGACAGGGTCTTGATCTGGTGATCCTCCATCCAGACTCTGATTGCTCTGGCTGTATGGCATGGCGCATTGTCCTGTTGGAAAATCCAATCCTCTGAGTTGGGGGACATTGTCTTAGCAGAAGGAAGCAAAAATTTTCTTCTAGAACAACCCTATACTTGGCTTGATTCATGCGTCCTTCACAAAGACAAATCTGTCCAATTCCAGCCTTGCTGAAGCACCCCAAGATCATCACTGATCCTCATCCATATTTCACAGTTGGTGCAAGACACTGTGGGTTGTAGGCCTCTCCAGGTCTCCGTCTAACCATAACATGACCGGGTGTCGTGCAAAGCTGAAAATTGGACTCCTCAGGAAAGATGACCTTACTCCAGTCTACTACAGTCCAATTCCTGTGGTCTTTTGCAAACTTCAGCCTGGCTCTTCTTTGCTTTTCACTGATGAAGGGCTTTTTTCTGGCTTTGTATGACTTCAGCCCTGAGCGTAGAAGCCTGTTTCGAACCGTTCTTGCCGTGCACTTCACCCAGTCTCAGTTTGCCACTGTTGTTAAAGGTCACTTGAGGTCAGCCTATGGTTCTTGATTGACATTTGAATAAGTCTGCGGTCATCTTGCTTGTTACTGACCTGTTTTTGGCCTCTTCCAGGCTGTAGTTTTGTTGTTCCTAGTGTCTGTTGCTTGATCTTGTTTTTGTGAACTGCCCTCTTTGAAATATTAAGGATAGAAGCAACTTGATGCTCACTGAATCGTTGTGCCAGTAAAGCTAGGATTGTGCCTTTTTTTTCTTCACTCAAAACCTCTCTTTTCACTGTATTGAGATGATCACCAAATAAGTACCTCATTAAGCAGAATGAGGTGTGCTTGTGTAGAAATTTAACAAAGACTGGCATGAAATATTTGTCATACTCAAAGAGTTGCTGATTTAGGAGTAATTTTGCAGTGGTCTATTATTTTTTTCCAGTTATATATATATATATATATATATATATATATATATATATATATATATATATATATATATATATATATATATATACGTAACAATTTGAGAAATCAGAGGTTTATGTTACAATGCCATATAACTTGTGGAACATTACAGTATATAGCAAAGAGCCTGTGTTAAAGTGAATTACAACAGTAGTGTTTATGATGACCTTATGAACAGATTATAATGTGTTACATGACATCACCTAACATCATGAAGTCATATACTAGTGCTTATAAAATGAGTTATTCATGTAAATATAACAACTAATGAGCAGTTACAATACATATGATTTATGATATGAATGTGTTTATAATGCATTATTATATGTATGGAGCACTCATAAGAATGCAAGCAGAGAGGCTAGTAACTCATGCACAGGAGAAGTGGGAATGTGTGATGTAAAGTGCGAAGTCTTTCTGAACAGCTTTACTGTTTCTGTTAAATGAATCACAGCTAAGAAGACGTCATCATCCCACCTTCATCATGAAACTCATTAGTCTGCAGCATGGGAAACGAAAAAGATAGAGAAACTGATGGAGATGAGTTCAGATGTTTGAGCAGATGAGTAGATTCATCTCTCCTCTGAGAAAATATGGAAAACCTTTAGATCATGAAGGTTAAGAGTGGGCTTTATAACCAGCATATGAATGTGTTGCTTGTATAGAGGGCATTTTAGAGACTAACAACTTTCATCATCCAGACAGAGAAGAGTTTCTCTCGGCTTGTCAAGCAGAACACGTGAAGCCTGGGCTCAAGATGGGAAAACAAAACAAGATCCTCTGGGGAGATCAATGCAGCTCTGTTTGTCACATCCCAGATGGTGTGCAAGTCGTGCAGATGAAGCGTGCTCGAGAAAATCTGTCAAAATGAATACGAACACATCTCCGAGGCCTGTGTGACAGACAGCCGATAGCAAACAGGAAGCGAGACTAGAGCATATTTAATATTACGAGAAAAGGAAATGGAGTCTGGTCACAGCAGATATTAACCAAAGTGCAAATAAGCACGAATCAACTCTGTTGCTCATTCGTAGTTCATTACCTTGACTCACGTGAGTGACAAGAGCACAGCCTGCTCGTTCATTTTCAAGCTTGCTGATGTACCGTAAGGTGTCATGAGTGCCACAAAACTGCCATTTGCATACAGGCCTTACCCCCCCAATCGATGCTTTAATTATGAAATGAAACGTGTTCAAGCGCCGAGCAGCTCCTACACCCATTAATTATTGAGCTAAGCACATTAAAGCGGCTGAGGGCCGACTGGAAAAGCTTACAATTTACCCAGCGTGATCGTAAAGCAGCCACGAGCTCTGTCATTAAACCCGCCGGGCTGAAGAGCAATGTTCTTATGCTTATTGGCTGACTATGAGGCACATTACAGTGATTTTCTGCACTGGGTTTTATAATAAAGATTTTCAAATAAACCAATGGATCTCTGTGAAAATGGTTAGGATGAGCCATACATTAGAGCTGACATTACTCTACATTAATATTTATGAACGTTTATTCTGGAACTACTTTTTTTTCTCAAATTCATCAAAGATGACATCACATCAGAGTTAAGTGATGAAAAAATGTTTTCAAATAACTGGGCTATGCCATTTTATGGACTGAATTTGAAAACCATTGCATTATAACAATTTTTTTTGTCTTTTATGTAAATGCGCTTCCTATTTATGCTCATAAGATAGCGGTGTATGTTTTCTCTGCAGCTTAAATAAAATGCATGGTCAAACTATATTATTATTAATATATTTTTTATTATTACTTGGAGAACTAAGGTAGTACCATTAACCATTAACAATGGTGTAATGTAGCACAAGCTGAATCAGAGTTGCTGATAACTTGAATTTGATTATTTTCCTATGAAATACTGAAGTGTTTCTTCCTCTGATTCCACAGCAATTTACTGAGCATTACAATTTTAAAAAGTTTTATCCATTTGATTTATATTTAATTTATTCATTTATTTATATTTTATGGAACCACTCTGTTCTAAAGTTGGGCCTCCTGGTGGTCCAGCAGCAGGATCCTGTGCTCTCATTGCCACGGCCTGGGTTTGATTCCCGGGCAGGGCGCCAACCCAGTCTCTGAAAAGTTAACTATCAGTGCCGGTCCCAAGCCCAGATAAAATGGGAGGGTTGCGACAGGAAGGGCATCCGGCATAAAACCTGTGCCAAATCAAAAATATGCGGATCAAATGATCCGCTAATACAGCAGACCCTGCCATTGCGCCGGACAAACTCTAGGATGGAAAAAAAAAACCTCTGTTCTAAAGTTGCAGCTTTACATCTGACAGTGAAGACTCCTTTTTATAAATGGCAAATAAACATCTATCTACAGACCTTTATTATATCAACTACAACTACAGAATAATTATGCACAAAATCTGTTTATTTGGAGCAAGTATGTTAATATAAACTACTAACTAACTAACACTTAATGTGAACTACTATCCAAGCTGCTATTACAGAAAACTAATCACAACCTTGAGACCAATCAGATTCAAGAATTTAACAGCATTGTGGTACAATCAAAATGAATAAAATCTGTCTTTGACAACTAATGTGCCATTAGGTAGCTTCATGAGCTGAACTTAATAGATAAATCTCAAGCTTGGACATTTTCACTTTTGCATCATATCAAGACTTGGTCAGTTTTACTATTTCGGAGACTTTTTCAGTTTTATTTCAGTTCTGGAAAGCAATTTCCACTAACATATATGAAAAACAGATTCTGTCTCATTCTCTCACAACCGTGATTCTAAATAAGACTTGGCAAAACCCAAACATCTAAACTTTTATATTTTAAGGAATATGAAGTTGCACTGTTTGTGTATCCATGCAGTAAATGACTTCAGCCACATCCACATGTACTGTGTTTGCTGATCCTTATCTACTTCAGTTACAAAATATATTTTCACCTCAGTGGGGAAAGAAATGCAGGTGCTGGTGCTGATGGATTATTGCTGTAGATTCAGTAAGAATCTAACCGTTTTTTCAAATCGGTCTCTTTCAGTCCTGTTATGCTCACAATCTATTTTAAATTCCTTTTTTTAATAAAACGTCAAATGCAAAGTGAATATGATGATTCACTTAGATGAGCCACAGTGAATTTTTTTAAAGAGAATATATATATATATATATATATATATATATATATATATATATATATATATATATATATATTTTTTTTTTGCTCCTGTTATCTTTTAAACATCTGATGGTTGCTAAACCCTTTATCTTTTTCCCTGCAGCAAGGCACCCAGAATAAAATGAGGTTAAACTATTATTTAGAAAAAAATATTCAGATGTCTGCAATGGTCCTTTAAATGATTAAATTCCATTTTTAAATCTGTGTTAAAACCAGTGAAAAAAGTCTGCATTGGTAAATGTGGCATGTGTGTACTGCCTACAAAAGAAAGTACAGGAGTATATTTCTAGTATAAGTATATTCATTCATTGTCTATCGCTTATCCGATCTATACTCGGGTCACGGGGAGCCTGTGCCTATCTCAGTCGTCATTCGGCATCAAGGCAGGATACACCCTGGACAGAGGGCCAACCCATCACAGGGCACACACACACACTCTCATTCACTTACGCAATCACACACTACAGACAATTTAGAGATGCCAATCAACCTACAATGCATGTCTTTGGACCGGGAAGGAAATCAGAGTACCCGGAGGAAACCCCTGATGCACGGGGAGAACATGCAAACTCCACACACACATGGCAGAGGTGGGAATCAAACCCCCAACCCTGTAGGTGTGAGGCAAACGTGCTAACCACTAAGCCACTGTGCCCCCCAGTATAAGTATATTTCTTATTTAAATAGTCTTACTTCCATCAAATGTTACAAGGTTTAAACGCATAGTGAGGAGCAGCTTTAGCATTTATTCCTTTATATCTATGTGAATAAGGCCAATCTGAATCCATTGCCCTTTGTCTTTTAGTTCCATTAAACTAAGAGTACATTTAATACACAGTAGATTAAAATACATAGCAATTATTTGCTATCAAAGGCATTTTTTTTTTTTTACATTGGAGTAAGTATTTGGAACTGTCAATTATACATTCATCATTATTATTCATCAATTATACATACATACATTCATTATACATTCAAAGCTCTTTAGTAAGAGCTTTATCCTGGTCAGGGTGATGATGGATTTGGAGACTATCCTGGGAACCCTGGGTATGATTCTGGAATAAAACATTGATGCACACACTCATTTATACTTGAGAGTCATCAATCTACCTAACAGCATGCTTTTGGAAAGAACCCAGAAGAAACCCACAAAGATGCAGGGAAAACTTGAAAACTTCAAAGTTATTCCTGAAAATGGAACAATGTATAAAATAATGTACTGTACTGGAGTAGCATTCTAGGGTCTAGGGTATCCCCATGTTACTCAGTAAACACCTGATAGGCTTCAAATGCACCACCATCCTGAACAGGATAAAGAGCAAGATCAAAAAGAATTACTAAATTATAATTAAGTATAAATTCAATTCAATTCAATTTTATTTGTATAGCACTTTTAACAATGGACATTGTCTCAAAGCAGCTTTACAGAACATAAGAAACAGACAACAACAAAAAGACATAGTTCAAAAAGTCCTAGATGTTAGACAAAATCACCCCTAGTGAGCAAGCCTGTGGCAAGGAAAAACTCTCTTAGATGATATGAAACCTTGATAGGAATCAGACTCAAAAGGGAACCCATCCTCATTTGGGTGACACCAGAAAGTGTGATTATAAATTATTATAAACACCGGTGTGTGATTATGAACAATGTCCTTTTTGCAGTCATGTACAGTCAGATGTTTGATGCAGATACAGCATATGTAGAATGTTATGTGTATATTGTTGTTGTCATCCTCAAAGTCCACATAGGGTTGGCATCATTGCTTTGAATACCCAAATCCTCATGAAGCAGAAACCGGCTGGAGCTGGTCCATCTCTGGATGCCTCAGGATCCTCGCAGGATTGGGCTCTTCTCACTGAAGATCTACTGGAGCTGGCACAATCTCTAGATGCCTCGGGATGGATAGAAAAAGGGAAACAAGTGGAAATGAATTAGCGTAGCTGCTGTTCATAATATTAGCAAGCACTAGATGATAATGTACATTTAATCAGATGTACTGGAGTACATGGTTATGGAAGGTATTATGTGTATGCCTGGCTAAATAGATATGTCTTTAATCTACGTATGAACTGGGAGACTGTTCCCCGAACACTGTCAGGAAGACTATTCCAAAGTTTAGGAGCTAAATACAAAAACACTGGAGTTTTGTGATCTTAAGAAGCGTGATGGATTGTAATGTGTTAGAAGACTGGCTAGATATGTGGGAGCTAAACCATTTAGAGCCTTGTATGCAAGTAGTGATAGTTTGTAATAAATTCTAAACTTAACAGGTATACTTAACAGTGCAGGGATAATAATATTGGGGTTATATGATCATATTTTCTTGACCTAGTAAGGACTCGGTCAAGGCGGCTGCATCCTGGACTAACTGTAGCTTGTTTATAGAAGATGCAGGACAACCACCTAGTAATGCATTATAATAGTCCAGTCTGTAGGTCATAAATGCATGAACCAGCTTTTCTGCATCAGATACAGATAAAATGTTCCTAAGCTTGGCAATATTTCTGAGGTGGAAGAAGGCTGTTTTTGTAATATTGGAAATATGAAGGACAAGTTGCTGTCTAATATTACGCCCAGTTCTTTCACTGTGGAGCTAGTAGTAATAGTACATCCTTCTAAATGCAAGGTAAATTGTGAGAGCTTTTTTATAAAATAAAGTACACTTCAATATGAACTTAGTTGGGAATCACTCAACCCAAACTTGATCTAGGTTCACTTTTTCTTCTTGTTTATTCCCTAAAGTCAGAGGTGTCACCTACAATGTTCTTGGATGAATCATAAATAAATAAATAAATAAACACAGCATGAGATGGTTTCAGACAGAAACTGCTGAGGCCCTGAAGACTCATCTCTTTAATGTCATGCTGGTGTTCTCTGGGAGCTTGAGACCTCCTGTTTCTCCTTTGAGCAAGAGAAATGAAAAGCAGAAGACAAGGAATAGTGCTGGGAGATGAAGGAAAGCCATCGCACTCATGCATAAATCATACTATCTGAGAAGTAAACACTGAAGGCATCAGCCCAGAGGAGAGAAGCTTGAGATGGAGAACCAGAAATGACGGACAGGTTCTCGTCCCCGATTTTTCTCTTGGGTTACTACTCACCGTTGTTTATGGAGCTTTCAGAAGCACAAAAAATGGGCACTTGATTTCTTCAGGACCAAAACAGGAGTTAGAGAATCTGTCCCAGGAGGTCACTCGAGGTCAATCTACCTGCAGTCTAACTTGAAGCTGTGGAGCTATAACAATCAGGCGTGCATGATCCAATCAAACTGTGGCCTTTGAGACAACAGAGTCCTAAGTGAGAGATTTTCAAAGCCTTTCAGAGTCTCAGAGGGTCCTAATGAAGTGCTGAAATGTAGTCCATCACATCAGATATATACACTGAAGATTATTATAAAAGACCACTATAATCCCTCTGGATATGGAAGGGATGGAGGACATGTCTAATGATAAAAGGACAAGGATCAACAAAGATTATTTTTGACTGCCACGTGCTGTACTGTGACAAGTTCATTGTAAGTTCGTTGTCCTTATTAACTTGCAGGCCTAAAACTCATGGGATTCAAATCATCGGATTAAGAGAAGACTCATTGTAGGAAAAAAAAGATAATTTATTTCAAAGCAGTTTGAAGAGAAACCTCCAATAATTACGCCAAGAAGTGTCAGAGTTGCTTTGGGCATGACTACTTTATTTTACCACCACTGTTACACCAATTAAATGAGGATCTTGTCTTTTGGACAACTGTCAGATCAGCAGTCTTCCCCATGATTGTGTAGCCTAGTGAACCAAACTGAGAGACCATTTTGAAGGCTCAGGAAACTTTTGCAGGTCTTTTCAGTTGATTAGCTGATCGGCATGTCGCCATATTCTAATTTGTTGAGATAGTGAATTGGTGGGTTCTTGTTAAATGTGAGCCAAAATCATCACAATTAAAAGAACCAAAGACTTAAACTACTTCCGTCTGTGTGCACTGAATTTATTTAATACATGAGTTTCACAATTTAATACAATTAAATTAAATTTTAAATACAATAAATGAATTTTTCCACGACATTCTAATTTACTGAGATGCACCTGTATATATATATATATATACATAGACACTTACACACATCAAAGAACATAAGGCTGACTCGGTGACTGTATTGGCTTGAGAAAATACTTAACTTTTCAACATAGCTGCTAAAACAGCATGCATTTAACAATTCAAAAACATGACTCAGGTAACAGTAATCTTTCTGACAAGCTGCATTTTGCTCTTAGTTAAGTATTTCATACATAATTAATAAACACAAAATGAGCTACCATTATAAAGTCATGAGCACATTTAAAACATTCTGAGAATTTACTTAAATTTAATAGAATTTTATTTTTATGTAAAATACTCAGTTATGATTGGCTGGTAAAAATTTGTTATTTACTTCTATCGAGTTGTCTCTAATGTGGATCTTGGCACACATTCAACCTTAGCTGTAATTCAAAATAACCATGACAACAAGCTTAAATAGTGGTTTATTAAATAGTGCTACTGCATTCAGTAGAGCTCCTTGGAAAAAATATACAGCAGGGGTTCATAGAGTAATTAATTATTTATAAGCTTTATATGGAAAGATGTTTGTGTCACAAGGATTTGGGATGGGATCTGAATTTTCATACCTTATTGAAGTAAAAATTAGGTCTTGACACTGAAATGGAATTTAGCTTTCATTCAGAGCTAAGAGATTCCAAAGATTCAGTTTAATTTTATGATTAAGATGTATTAAAATCATCTAATGTGCGTCATAAATAGTAATGCACCCCAGAGAACTAAGGGTAAAAATGACCCACGGCTGGGTCATAATGACCCTGGTTCTGGTGTATTTAAAGAAACCTAGCAGTGTATGGTGAAATTAACCCAGAGTGTGTTCTTTTCAGAACCAGGTTATTTTCAGTAGAAAGCAACATTCACTGCCCCTTATTGTTTTATTTCTGCCCTCTCTATTAGCCAAGTCACATTTCCTGGAATAAATAGCTTTTCTTAACAATAAAAAGGTCACAGTGACATATCAGCTGAATTGATTCACGCTTTCAATACAATCTTGACTCTTAGCGGCTCTCCTCACAATAGAAAAACAATTATTCAGACAAAAAATGCTTACTGTCTGCCAGAATATTGCCCCCCAAACCGCCTGCCCCCCGAACATGAATTAAACTGCCATGCAGTCTTGAAACAGAAGCCAGTAAAATGGCATTGATCGAATCTTCCATATAAAGCTTGCGTCCATGCCCGGTCAGTCTGCTCTCAGGGGTCACTGAGTGGAATTAAACCAAGCGAGCTCATTGAAATTCATTGCGCTTCCGTTCAACATTTTCTTCACCTTAATGAGCAGAGAGACCCAGGGAATCTTGTCAGAAAGTGTGTTTAGCATAACAAGAACCGGTTTCGACCGGATTTATGTGCTTGTGAACTTTTCAAACCTGTATAAGGAGCTAAGTGAGTGCTGACATCTACCTGTCATATGTTCTCTACATTTTATTGCTCTGCCTTTAATCTTTGCAAACAATTCATTTCAGACATTTATATATATATATTTATATGTTTTTTTTCTAAGTTGAAATTTTTTTGGCTGCTATCACTGGGACCTTAATACTTAATACCCTTTCATGTATCACATAGTGGGTCTTTGGACAGGACTAAATCCCAGAAACATCAATATTAATTACACTACCCACCTGTAACAGTAAAACTACCCCAGCCCAAATAATACCAAAGTTGCATAGTATATAACACATTAAATGTCATTTCACGACCTAAGTATTATACAGACCTAAGTGTGCTAATACTCATTAAACAATGATGCCTAATGTAGGCACTCCATAACTAAATATATTTAATACACTGACTCACTTTGTTATGGAGCTAATATTTTCTAGCACATGAACAATAGCTGTTTTACTGCACTACAACCTTCTCACACTCTCAACAAACACACAACTGCTGCTAGCACTGGCTGAATACTCCGGACTGCGGAGTATTTCATGCTGCTTTAACATTTCAAAATTGATCTGAATAATTCCAACTCAGGTTCACACACTCAAACAGGCCTTTAAAATGATCTGTAGTGTTTGCAAAAAGAAAGCATCAAAATACAGAGGATTAATGATTATGATGGGAGAGAGAGAGAGAGACAGAGAGAGAGAGAGAGAGAGAGAGAGAGAGACAGAGACAGAGAGAGAGAGAGACAGAGACAGAGACAGAGACAGAGAGAGAGAGAGAGAGAGAGATTGTCACGGTCTCCAGCTCCGCTGCCTCACCCAGATCCAGCACTCCAGTTCCTGGACTTCACCTGCACTCTCTCTCCCTCCCTCTCCTGTCTACTCATCCTGCAGCACTAATTGCCTGAAGACATTCACCTGTGTGTCCTCTCTCCCATATAAACAGCTACTCTAGGCCTATTACTCTGACAGATCATTCTTTGTGCCTTCGAGCCACCACCTTCGAGCCACCACCTTCGAGCCACCAGAACCTGCAAAGCCCTGGTTTTTAACAGATTTGACTTCCAGCGCTCCTTCTGGCCAGAATCCAAGAACATCAAAGCTGACACTTTATCCAGACACTTCGACCATCCTGAAAGTGAACCCGAGTATATTCTTCCCCTCTCAGTCCATTTCAACATCACCAAGTTAGACATAGAACAACAATGCTCCCGCTCCCTCAGTCTGTCCTAGGGATAAGCTGTACATTCCAGACCATCTGTGTGCTCAAGTGCTACAGTGCTGCTATTCCTCCCCACTCACATGTCATTCTGGGACAGCCTGCACCCGGTTCGTGGTGTGACAGAGGTTCTGGTGGCCCACTCTACTTCAAGACAGAGTTTGTTGCTGCATGCCTGACCTGCAACCAGTCTAAGTCACTACACACTGGCTGCTGGATTACTTCATCAGTTGCCTGTTCCCAGATGGCCCTGGTCTCACATTGCAATTGATTTCGTCACTGGTCTGCCTCCCTCTGATGGTAATAACACAATACCATAGTTGATCGGTTTTCCAAAATGGTTAATTATGTTCCTCTCATCTCTCTTCTGCTAAGGTCTAACACATTTTCAGGCTTCATGGCATCCCCAGGGACATTGTTTCTGATAGAGGACCTCAATTCAATTTTGCAGGCTTTTGGACATCCTGGTCAGTCTGTCTTCAGGTCACCACCCACAATCTAACGGCCAAACCGAGCGCATGAATCAGGAGCTGGAGACTGGCCTTTGGCTTCTGCGTTCCCGAGATCCCACCTCATGGTCCTGCAACATGGTCTGGGTATTCCCATAACTTTATCCCCTCTGCCTTCACTGGGTTGACTCCTTTCCAAGTGGTGTATGGGTACCAGCCACTGCTTTTTCAGAGCCAGGAAAAGGAGTCTTCATCACCCTCTACCAGAGCAGCAGTACGACGGCGTCATCTAGCCTGGAGACAAGCCCGAGCCCAGCTATTGAGGCCAATCCAAACTTATGAAAAATCTGCCAATCGGAAACGATCTATTGCTCCTTTGTATAGGGTGGGACAATGAGCATGGCTGTCAACCCAGCATATCCCTTTGAGGGTGGAGAATAAAAAGCTGGCTCAAAGGTTCATTGGTCCTTTTCCTATCGCCAAGGTCGTCAACCCTGTGGTGGTTTGGCTGCAACTCCCCAGACCACTGTGCATCCATCCCACCTTCCATGTCTTTCAGTTGAAACCAGAAGCCGTGAGTGCCTGA
This sequence comes from Hemibagrus guttatus, assembly GCA_033459395.1. Classification (NCBI taxonomy): domain Eukaryota; kingdom Metazoa; phylum Chordata; class Actinopteri; order Siluriformes; family Bagridae; genus Hemibagrus; species Hemibagrus guttatus. The sequence continues at coordinate 13,234,575 of JAUCMX010000015.1, forward strand.
TCTCTGCCAGCTGTGAGTACCTGTGAGCGCCTCCACACCAGTCTCACCTGTCTGCCATCTTGGATCCCCTCAGAACCCTGCCTCGGACCTGACCTCAGCTCCAGTGTGACTTCACTACTGTTTTCTGGATTCTCTCAAGATACTGACAAGTGAGTACCGTAGTGAGAGAATCTGCCATGTTCTGAAAACCTCCACTAATGTCTGTCTCCTGTATTTAGACCACTGCTGTTACCACCTGCACAGGCTGAGACTCTGAAGAACCTTCACCCTGAGGACAGTACATTTAATTTGTTGTACAATAAACCTTTTGTATTCACTCCTGGTGTAATCTTTTCAGAGTTCTCAAAAACCCAGCTATAAGCATTACACGCATGGGCAGGTCAATCTCTCGTCTGCTAAATTTTACAGTTAAAATCCTGTAGCCATCGAGGTGCTTAATCCAGTTTATCCAAGTGAGACCCTAATGCTGACTCTAATGTCCCTTGATTGTTCCCTGACCTTGAACTCCAGGGTAACATGATTAAATGGAGACTGTGGCATAGTAATGACCAAGTTCTTGCACATACAAGAAACTAGCATGAAATAAATGATAACCATTCATTTGATGGCATTTTATTTAACAGTGTAAGCCCTTTGTGACTCTATGCACTTAATCAGTGTTTGTATATAAGTGAATAAGTTTGTATGTCAGTAAATTTAAAAAAAAGGAAAAAAATTATGTAGGTTGTGTGTATGCTGGCAAGTTTTTCAGTCAGTAAGTCAATAACTCAGTATCTAAGTGTGTTAGTATGTCAGCTGTTCAGTCAACCAGTCAGTGATTAAGCATGTGTGTAAATGTCAAATCATTCATTCATTGTCTACCGCTTATCCGATCTATCGGGTCATGGGGAGCCTGTGCCTCAGGCGTCATAGGGCATCAAGGCAGGATACACCCTGGATGGAGTGCCAATCCATCGGAGGGCGCACACACACACACACACACACTCTCATTCACTCACGCAATCACACACTACGGACAATTTAGAGATGCCAATCAACCTACAATGCATGTCTTTGGACCGGAGAAGGAAACTGGAGTACCCGGAGGAAAACCCCCGAGGCATGGGGAGAACATGCAAACTCCACACACACATGGCGGAGGTGGGAATCGAACCCCCAACCCTGGAGGTGTGAGGCTATGTTATCCAGTAAGTCAGTCAGTGAACCGGAAAGCATTTAAGTCAGTCAGACGTTCAGTAAGTGATACTGTCAGCCAGGATATAAGAAGGTAAATCAATGAGTTATTCAATAATTAACGGATTAACTCTGTGAGTAAGGAATGAGAAAGTACATAAGATTGTCTATGGTTGCATAAGGTTAGATAGGATTATATGTGAGATTAAAATGTGTTCTTTCTTCAAGGATTAAGCATTCCCTCAGCTTTACCTGTTCTACTGACCTAGAATCAGCTATATGTTGTTCATTTGGTCAGTCAGTGAATTAAAAGAGGTCAGCAAGCTGTTACTGTCCATTAGGTCTTTTCTCACACTTGAGGTAAAAGACAGCACTCCATTCACTCCACTTTATTCCACAGTCAGGTCGTATCATACATAGTTAATCTTATGAACCATTGTGTAAAATTGAGACTAGCCATAAATATTATGACCCTCTGTAGGAACATAGCAAGCACAAACACACACACACACACACACACACACACACACACACACACACACACACACACACACACACACACACACAGTGTGTATGAGTTATTTCAGGTTTTATACAGCAGAGAGTTCATCACTGGTATGCTGATCCCAGGTGAATGGCCTATTTTGCCATTATTAGAGGAACAAAGACCTACATCCTGTACACCAAAGATAAAAAACAATGTCTGCCAAAAGCGCTGGTCTGTCCGTCCATCCATCTCTCTCTCTCTCTCTCTCTCTCTCTCTCTCTCTCTCTCTCTCTCTCTCTCTCTCTCTCTCTCTCTCTCTCTCTCTCTATCTATCTATCTATCTATCTATCTATCTATCTATCTACTGTAGTAATGGATGGACTAATGGTTCTGCCCAGGAACGCAGCACTCCTTTACACTGTCAGTTTTAATTATCCTGAGAGCAGGTCAGCTAAACACAATAGCTTGTCATGTGTTTGGTTTCCTTGCGCTAATAAAACATGCTTGGGAGGAACTGATCTTTTAATTTCATAAAATGAAACTAGCAGGCAAGAAAAAACACAGAAGCAAACTGAGCCCAGTGTTTTATCTAGGGCACTGAAAATAGGTTAATGACAGAACAACACTTGGAGTGCAACAATAATAATAAAAGAGAGAGAGAGAGATATTATTACCGCTGAAAAAGCGCTTGTTTGGCTAATAATTGTTTTGTATATGTCATTATCACTGTTCTACTGCCTCACCCGGAATCAGCTACTCCAGTTCCTGGTTTTCACCTGCACTCTCTCCCCCCCCTCACCTGTCTGCTCACGCTGCTGCTCTAATTACCTGATGACTTTCACCTGTGCACACTCTCTTCTATATAAGCAGCTTCTCTGGGCCTATTTCTCTGACAGGTCATGCTTTGTGCTAGAGAGCTAATACCTTCCAGCAACCTGAACTGTTATCCTATGAGCTTCTGAACCCTGCCATGTTTCTGACCTATCTTCTGCCTGATCTCTATTAGTTGTGAGTTGCTGTTTGACCCTGGAATTGTTTCTGGATTAGGACTTGGATCCTGATTGTAGCCTGAATGCCTGTCCTGTCTGATACCTGGTTCTGACTCCTGCCTGAATCTGTCTGCCTCTGTTACCCTTACCATCAGAATATATCACTCCACCTGTCTGCCATCTTGGATTTCCTCAGCACCCAGTCACTTGATGTGTGCCTCCTCCACTGTTTCTGGATTTATTCACCAAGAAACTGACGAGTGAGTACCTTTTTGTTCGAGAGTATCTGCCACATTCAGAAAACCCCCTTTAACCTCTGTCTCCTGTGTTCAGGCTGCTGCTGTTACCACCTACACTCTGAAGAGACCCTCACCCTGAAGACCCTTTTATAACGTATTGTTCAATAAATTTTTCTTTCACTCTTGGAGTTATCACTGAGATTTGAGTCCTCAAACCACTGCTACATGTCACAGAATATTTGTGTTCATTATAAAAATAAAATGCTCAGGCTATCCCATGCGGCAACATGCTGTTAAAGAAAATGTTCAAAAGACATAATGAAGTGACTCTACTTGTACCACTATGAAGTAGTCATTATTCCTCTTCTAGCACAGCAAACTTTTTTTTTTTTGGTAAAACATTTTTCACTGGTGCATCTGTGAATGTGCTGTTACTATAGAAACAATAAGGTATTAGAATAAAGTGCGTTAACTTAAACCTATGATTTTACAGCTGCACTATTGACCGAGCTGTTGCATCAAAATCAATAAACACATTCTGACCATTAGACACAACATTCTGAAAACCCATCATTATATTCAATCAAATGACCACTGAGTAGATATAAGTAGGAAAATGTGTTTTTATTTATTTTTTTCTGTTAATGATGCTTTCCCATGACGGGGTGGATTGACTCCACATTATCTCTAAAATGGCGTCCCATGTATTTGTTTGCAATTGAGACACAGCTTTTGATTGTGTAAATCTTCTGCTCGACAAGTGTGTGGGGGAGGAGCTTGTGGTCGTGGTAAATTTGCATATTAAACGCTGATTGGCTAAAAAAATGAACGACGGGTGACGCAGTTGAAACGCCTGGAGGCGCGAGGACTCCCTCGTTCAGAAAGAGCTGGAGATATTGAGAAAGCGAGTGAAAAGCGCGCTCACCGAAGTTAATACCGTAGGGGGAAAAAGCTCGTATTTAAACACGTCGTGATTACCGAGTGATTACCGGTGATCCACAGGTGACACGCGCTCCGTTACGCGCCGGTAAAGCTGGCACAGTTTGCAGCACATCGGCAGGTAAACGCGCAGCTTCATCTCTATCTAATCAATAGCATCGAACTGCGGTGTATACAGGACAATGTCGTTGCTTTGTGTGTGTGTGTGTGGTCGCTGTTCAGAACAGATGGTGCTGAACTCGGGTTGACTTCCTCAACTCAAGCAAACGTACAGTTTGTTTGTCCAGGAAGGTTTTTAATTGTTTAGTTTCGAAATCTAAATTGGTTTAATTACCACCTTTGTCGTGTTAATTTAATTACCTCTTAGCTCAATACTGTGATTTAACATTTGCCACACAGTTTCCAAGATACTACAATTTACATAAACTGATGTAGTCAAAACATTCATTTGAACAATCTAGTTTAATAAAAGATTTTTTAAAAATTCATTCTTTATTAATATATTATTTTATTATTAGTGATGCTCACTGATTCATCTTCAGTGAGCACTTTATCATGGTCAGTGTCGTGGTGGATTCGGTGTCTATCCTAGGAACACTGGACATGAGATGGAAATACTTTTTGGATAAAACGCCGGTCAAATTGCAGGGTATCATACAGAGACACATTAATCTAATTTACCATCTGGATGTTTTTGACCGTTAGAAAGAAACCGAAGAATGTAGAGGAAACCGAAACAGACAAATTGAGAACTTCACATAGACAGTAAACTGAGCTGGTTGTGTTTGTGTACATTTCCACACCCTGAGGATTGTTGTTCAGAAACTACACACTCTTAGAAAAGAGATATTTAATAGTTCTTATAATAGTTTCATTTTCAGTGCGTCCTAATTAGGATCCATTCAAAAACGTAAAAAATAATCTAATGTATAGGTTTACCTCAACTCATTTAAGGTTTCACCAAAGATACAAACCACAGAAGGTGTAAGCATTTCTTCTGCATTAAGCAGTAACTCTGCCATTAAAAGTGAAAGTTACTCAAATGGTTCTTTACAGTGACACTAGAAAAAAACATATTTGTTGAATTTTTTCTTCTAAAGAATATTTTGATGGCTTATGCTTTAACAATGTTTGGACATCTTAACCTAGAACTATCAAGGGGGAATGCTAACATGCAATAGGACCTTAATTATGGAGAATCATGGACCGAAAGATTCTTTAGAGGATTGAAGATGCTGATGGTGCCAAAATGGTTCCTCTATAACACTGCCTTTAAAGAACTTTTTTTTCTGGCACTTGGAAAATGATGCAAAATGGTAAACATTTTACATGGTTTGACATTAAATCTGATAATGATTTTTGGATTGCAGTGTCAGTACAGTGGCTTTAAAGCAAAAATACTATGTTTGAAGATTATTTTAAAATGCTGTCCTTTGCTTCTGCATGTGCTATTTTACTAGGCAGGTGATAGATGTTTTTGGCTGAACCTATAAAAACACATCAGCGTTGGTGTCACCTAAAGTAAGATTTCAGTTTGATGGTAGTAGACAGAGAGAAAGCAGTCAGAGGTAGAGAGAATCACATAAATATCACAGTATAGAGATTAAAAGTGTCTCTGAACCTTGGTTTAGGGTAAAGTAGAGGGGGAAAAGGATGGATTCAAGAAGCATTTTCAGTCTGTTTTTGTGTAATAACTGATTCAATGAGTGAAATATTCTCTCTAGCCAATTCTACAGTCACTATTCTGTTAGCTGCAATGTGTTTTCACTTATTTTGTTGCCTCTGTTTCACTATGGTAACAAGGAACCATTTGTGACTGGTATAGTCAGGCATTAGCAGGACTTTGTCGCTGGTGGCTCACACACATCAGCTGAGGGGGGAGAGAACACACTCCCACTCATTTTTAGAATGAAATGAGCATTAAATCAGCTAAACAAAACAGCCTGAAAGCTTGTAAGGAAAATTCAAGGTTAGCTGGCTTAGAACAGGTTGAGTGTTAATCAAGTGGTATTATAATGAAGGATTAAATAGTGAAGAGGATCAGGAAACATGCAAAATAACATGATTATTGCATTAAGAGCTATTCAGTCAATAGGTAAAAACATTCTATGAGAAAAAAATAGGTGATAAACTGAGGCTTTAAGGTAAATGTAAATGTAGCATTCCTTGTTGCAGGGATGGTACTAGTACCCTAAAGCATGCACCTTTTGTATCTTTAGCAGCCTGGATATGTTCATGTAGTGGACAAATAAAACTTCACTTCAAAAGGAAATTATGGTGCAGTTGTGTACAATATATAGCCAACAATATGTGGACTCTTGACCATTAGACCCATTTGTGTTTATTGAACATCCCTTTCCAGATATAGTCCCATCATTTCTTCTGGGAAGAAACATACATTTCATGCTATTTTTCCCTTTCCATTGTGTGTGTGTGTGTTGCTGCATGCATTGATCTGAGACCAGAGGGAAGGCCTTGTGGAATTTTTGGAGAGTTGGAGCTGGATACAAATGCGATGAAAAGATTATGTAAATATATCTGAAAGAATCTGAAAAATATATTTTTCCCCTCCAGGTTCATCAAGTGTTTTTAAAGACATTGTATGTGTTTTCTGAAAACTGAAGCCCTTCAGCTGGAGGCTTTTTCCAAGAACAAGAACTATAAAGTGTTTGTTGATGAAGAGGTGAACGTCTTGAGAACTGAAATCGTCTTTGTGTTTTTTTAAACAGTGCTGACCATTGAGTTATAAGCATGGCTAAAACCTTCTACAGACTTCAGCGCTTTTTAAGACAGGCCCAACTGTTGTTTCTTTTCCTGGGTGTGGCTTACATCATGGCTGGAAGTGTGCTGCTGCTCCAGCATTCCAACATGGCCTTGTTTCAAAAAGGAACTTATCCACCCTCACCCTCTGTACCATTGCACCCTAGATCCCTGGAGGCACCTAGTGTTAACTGGTACCACATGAGACCCAGATCCACAATAATTCAGGATGTGGAGAATAATCCCGATTTGTCAGGGAGTAGAACGGATCAAGAACGCTTTACGTCTCGGAACCTGAAGATCAGGCACCTGAGACGACACTGGATTCAGGGCCAGGGAACAGACCAAGAGAACTCAGCAGAACGCAATCTATCAAACAGAGACACCAGACATAAAGGTACGACCTGAATTATATTAAAATGTCCAATTTGAATTTGCCGTCAGAACTGATTTCACATTATTCTCTACCTACATTGCCTACAAGGAACCTACATCGGGTGCTTCATGAATGATGACAAACAACATGCGCTTGGAGGAACTGTGCTTTATGACTTCAGAAAAATGACCAGCTCTTTATGCCAAGACACCTGTTCTGAGAGGTGAGCATGAATGAAATATTGAATATAAGACATATGTGTGGTTGGCAACACTCTCTATGCAGTCAATGTTCATAAATCATTATACTAGTAATCATGGGCAATTTAAAATGAATTATAAGCATGTGGTGTACTGCACAGCCTTTGTAACAAAAAATGATCTGTGCATAATTATAAATTATTACAAAAGTCATCACTGAGTGATTAAAGTAAAGTGAATGACGTTAAATTATTCATTGTTATAAGTAAGACAATGTTAAGGCTGGCTTTGCAGTGTATGAGTGTAACGCCTGTACATCATAAAACAATTCTTTGGTCGGTCTTAGAACGCATGTTGTGACGTGCTCATTTAGACCAATATCAAAGTTATGGCAGTGTCATAAATCTTTTACTAAAGTCTCTGAATGTAAGGCCGGCCCCGACATGAGCCTTGAAATCTGCCAATATGAGGACAGTCTAGTATGACCCAAAATTCATGGGAGAACTACAAATACAGCAGAGGTGATGGAAAAAGAAATGAAAAACACTAATGGACAGAAAATGACTTTCAAGCATGTTTTTTTGCACAAGCCAAGCACAAGCTGAAGAATGGCATACACAGAAAGTAGTAATCTGCTTTGAATCACAGGTCTGTCATTAGAGGCTCTTCATCATGTAATCTAAAATGATGAACACAAGTTACAGTGCAGACTGTTTAGAATTCATCTCTTACTGTGTTTGGGTGATTTGTTCTAAAATATGAATTATTTATACTGCAATTACTTATAGAGCTTTATGAGGCATTATCACAATGAAACAGATTTATAAAATCAGTGGCGATGATTTGCAAATGGAGGTTTTTTGAAAGTAAGGAAAAAAGCAGGCAGTGTTGGTCAGCAGACACAGGTGGCAAAATACAGACACTCTGTCTTGGGGCTGTACAAGCATTTGTGTGGATCTTTGATTTGCAGGATAAAACACTCTGCACCCTCAAAGGCTTTGACAGCCCAAAGTACACCAAAAACATCCCAACCACTCGTCTGAAAATTGCGACAAAAAGGTCAATACTCATCTCAGAAATGAAAGGCATTAGTCTTAGGCATACTTACACCACCTAATTACACTGTCAGCATCATGCTCCCACTCAGAGCAGCAAAAAGTAAAGAACCATCATCCAGAACCACACTGCCTGCTCTGCAAGTGATACATAATTAATACTAGTGAAACATAAAAGCTCATTGTGTCTCAGAGCAGGGGAAAATCTTTCCCTGGATCAGAGGGTGGGAGTTGATGCAAGCTGTATGCTGTTTCATTTATTTATTTAGTTATTTTAACTGCAGAATATACAGTGGGGCAAAAAAGTATTTAGTCAGCCACCAATTGTGCAAGTTCTCCCACTTAAAAAGATGAGAGAGGCCTGTAATTTTCATCATAGGTACACTTCAACTATGAGAGACAGAATGAGAAAAAAAAAAATCCAGAAAATCACATTGTCTGATTTTTAAAGAATTTATTTGCAAGTTATGGTGGAAAATAAGTATTTGGTCAATAACAAAAGTTCATCTCAATACTTTGTTATATACCCTTTGTTGGCAATGACAGAGGTCAAACGTTTTCTGTAAGTCGCCACAAGGTTTTTACACACTGTTGCTGGTAGTTTGGCCCATTCCTCCATGCAGATCTCCTCTAGAGCAGTGATGTTTTGGGGCTGTCGCTGGGCAACACGGATTTTCAACTCCCTCCAAAGATTTTCTATGGGGTTGAGATCTGGAGACTGGCTAGGCCACTCCAGGACCTTGAATTGCTTCTTACGAAGCCACTCCTTCGTTGCCCGGGCGGTGTGTTTGGGATCATTGTCATGCTGAAAGACCCAGCCACGTTTCATCTTCAATGCCCTTGCTGATGGAAGGAGGTTTTTACTCAAAATCTCACGATACATGGCCCCATTCATTCTTTCCTTTACACGGATCAGTCGTCCTGGTCCCTTTGCAGAAAAACAGCCCCAAAGCATGATGTTTCCACACCCATGCTTCACAGTAGGTATGGTGTTCTTTGGATGCAACTCAGCATTCTTTCTCCTCCAAGCATGACAAGTTGAGTTTTTACCAAAAAGTTCTATTTTGGTTTCATCTGACCATATGACATTCTCCCAATCCTCTTCTGGATCATCCAAATGCTCTCTAGCAAACTTCAGACGGGCCCGGACATGTACTGGCTTAAGCAGGGGGACACGTCTGGCACTGCAGGATTTGAGTCCCTGGCGGCGTAGTGTGTTACTGATGGTAGCCTTTGTTACTTTGGTCCCAGCTCTCTGCAGGTCATTCACTAGGTCCCCCCGTGTGGTTCTGGAATTTTTGCTCACCGTTCTTGTGATCATTTTGACCCCACGGGGTGAGATCTTGCGTGGAGCCCCATATCGAGGGAGATTATCAGTGGTCTTGTATGTCTTCCATTTTCTAATAATTGCTCCCACAGTTGATTTCTTCACACCAAGCTGCTTACCTATTGCAGATTCAGTCTTCCCAGCCTGGTGCAGGTCTACAATTTTGTTTCTGGTGTCCTTTGACAGCTCTTTGGTCTTGGCCATAGTGGAGTTTGGAGTCTGACTGTTTGAGGTTGTGGACAGGTGTCTTTTATACTGATAACGAGTTCAAACAGGTGCCATTAATACAGGTAACGAGTGGAGGACAGAGGAGCCTGGTAAAGAAGAAGTTACAGGTCTGTGAGAGCCAGAAATCTTGCTTTTTTGTAGGTGACCAAATACTTATTTTCCACCATAATTTGCAAATAAATTCTTTAAAAATCAGACAATGTGATTTTCTGGATTTTTTTTCTCATTCTGTCTCTCATAGTTGAAGTGTACCTATGATGAAAATTACAGGCCTCTCTCATCTTTTTAAGTGGGAGAACTTGCACAATTGGTGGCTGACTAAATACTTTTTTGCCCCACTGTATATTAATTATGAATCTATTAGTTTAGAGATAAGGTTCTCAAAGTGGAGTCTGAAGATCAACATGGATCTGATTCCCAATGTGTCTCTAACTGCTTTTTTAAATGGCATGACTGATGGAGATCAAACATCAATTAGTACCATGGTAGTTATAGGTATTATTTAGTTGTAAGTCTAAGTGACTGGCCACTTGAAACAAAATGGGTTATACAATAAACCATTTTAACCATTTGAACCGAGGAAGTGCTTTTAATGTAATAAACGGTGTTTCAAATCTATGTCTGACTGAATGCAAAGTTCAAGACGCAAAAAGTAATCGGTCAAAAAAACCTCCAAAATGTTAATATTAATTTGTTAGAAAGCAGCAGTAACAGTAAGCAGTATGCAGAAGACTAATGACATTCACTGAGATGTGGAAGTGTGCAGCCCAATCAACTGCACTAGTGAGGATAAAGAAAGCTCTCATGGGAATATATTTCAAACTCAGTTTTCTGGAGATGTTACTTTATAATGAACATCCAATCTTTTACCCAACTGCCATAAGTGAAATGTTAAAATTATAATCTGAATAATTTGCTTGCAGAATACTCAGGAGAATGGCATGTGTGATCATGTATATTTTTACACAAACAGGTTTTACACAACCCACTGTAGCCTCTGTATAGTATATGCTTTTATGCACTGTGCTCCTGCCACATGATTAGCTGACTGAACAGGTGTACCGGTATTCCTAATAAAGTGGTCAGTGAGTGAGCAACATGGCAACATTGATTTTTACTGTGTCAATTTGAAACAAAATACAAGGTCACCATTGTACTCTGAATAAAGGTTACCAATAGCCTCATCAGTAATGCATTTTCCTTCTCGCAGTGGCTACCGGTTTGCTGGGCTGGAATATGGCACAGAGTGTCACTGTGGGAACCGGATCAGCGCCCCTCGGGCACGGAGCGAGGACTGCAACCTGAATTGCAGGACTGAAAGGGATTCACTTTGTGGAGGCGTGGCCAGACTATCAATATACAAAGTGGATGAGGGGCTTCCTGGCCAAAGGAGATGTGAGTGCTGAATATTCACTTACATAGTATAGTGAATAAAAGGATTTTACATGTGGGCAACCTCATAATTATTCCCCAGGGAAAAACAGCAACACACATCTTTATACTAACATCAAACTATATATAATGAAGACTAGATTTTTGTTCTAATGTTATTTGGTAAATTACTTTTGTTTGTAAAAACATTCCATCAAGTGGTTATGCAAAGATTTGGAATTATTTATTTTAACAATTCTAGCCCATTCTGTTCAGGGGTGCCAATAATTCTGAACTTGACACAAGTATACTCCACATTGTTAATATATAAACATATGCAGACTCTCACACACTGATACCCTTGCCACGCATAGCAGACTAAATGATTCTCTCTCTTTCACACACATACACACACATAGACTGGGGATTTTCTGATCTGATGGAGCAGCAAGATGCCTCTAGAATCTCAAACATGCCTGCTGGTGCTTTCGTGTTTTTCTAGGAGACTGAATGCATGTGTATATGAGGGAATAATGTAGATTTATTTCAAAATATGTCCACTGTTTTTTCTCACTGTACCTGTCTCTTACATATTTTCACATTTCTGTTACGTTACACCCTTGTTTACATTTAACATTTTCAAACTCCTAGTTTCTCAGCAACAACATTTGACTATTAACCAGATTAGCTGGAAATTACTAAATGCATATTAGTTTCGGATAAAATCTAGAAGACCAAAATCTTTAATTTGTCCAAAAAATACATTGTGTATTATGCTGCTTCATTTGCAACACAAATAATCAAACAGAGCATTTTAAGTCTTAACAGGACCACTACACCAAGATTGATTGAACAATTAATATGGCTTGCTATGCTCACAGCTATTGTGGCTAGTTAGCCTTATATGAGGTCTTGAGGAAGCCATATAAAGGGCTTCTAATAATACTATGCTGTTATGAAAGTCAGGTGTACTGTCCAAACTGCACTGTCAGTACGATGACTAACTTTCTGTGTGGATGTTATTTTGTCTGCATGAGAAAATCATCAGAAGTGAGATACAAAAATTGTCCATAGAGGTTATTTTTGAATATATTATTTTCTTAAAATGAACAATTTTCTTCTATGTATAGCCTAACTTAATTAAATGTATTTTCTTGATTCTGTCTTGAAGGATATGCACGGTGTAGAAAAATGCAAGAAAACATGAACAAACGGGCAAAATTGTTCCAATAATTCTGTGTTTTAACCTCTCTCTCTCTCTCTCTCAGACAGAAATGTCCATTATCACGGCTGCTTTCACTCAGCAAAGAACATCAGTGATGGTTTGCTGCTCCATGCCGGCCAGCAGAACATGACCTCACAGCTGTGTGTGGAGACATGCACTGATCAGGTTGGATCCCACGTCCCTGAACTCGCGCACTGCAGCCTTTTAGTTTGCCTCCTTTGTACTTACTTCAAAAGAGGCCATCATCAATCAATAGCCCTTTGTGATTCAAGAGCCTCTTTTTCAGTCTTACACAGAAATGAAGCTCTGTGCTCTCTGTACTCGTTTTTTTGCCAGAGAAGGCATAATGGAGCTTTAATGAGGAGCAGATGAATAGAGAGTTATTAGTTTGTATTTTGCATTTTAACCCACTCAGGAGCTGCCTCTGGCTGTACTAAGGGGACGGGACTGTCTCTGTGGACACACCTCCACTTTTCTCCTAATGCAGCAGAATGTAGACAGCCAGCTGTGTGGGCGGAGCAAATCTACAAACCACACCTCGGCTGCGGACTACCTACAGGTGTACAGCACACCTGTGCTAGGTAACACATGCAAACACAGAGTAACTGCTTTTAATAAGATCACAAACAACTCTGCAGATGTTATGCTGCTATAATTTTATTTATAATTTTGAGATACTGCAGCATAATTTTTTATACATAAAACATTATTATTAAAACCTAGTGAGTAAATAATGCATGCTCTCCAGATCTACCGATTTTACCTAATCCCTAGTATATCAAAGCCTAATCTTTATCATAAATTCTTAAAATCCCTTGCATTGAATCCTCAGAATGCTAATTATAATCACATATTTCTGTCACTGGGATAATATTTGGTCCTCATACACACCCACACACAGATGTGCAAGCTGATATTCAGTGTGTTGTCAGAGTCTCGGTGTAGGGAGAGGATGTTTCGGCCCGAGAGCTCATCCTCCCTCACAGCATTGTCCAGTTTTCCTGGAGCAGGTAACACTTGGCTGCGGCACCTCATTGAACTTGCTACAGGTTACTACACGGGCAGCTACTACTTTGATGGCTCATTATACAACAAAGGTGAGACCTTATTACTTAATTTCACAGGATTAATTACAAATGATGTTCAATATTTTTTAAGGAATTTTTTTGAATAACTTCCACAAATAAACTATTTGAACACTATTTGCTATTCTCGGTATGACACAAACAGAACCACCCCTAAAATGGAAATACTAATGTATGATTTTTGACTTGTTTGGCATTCAGAGATGCTGAATTAAAAGATTCTGATTTTTCTACTTTGTTAGGCTTTAAGGGAGAGAAGGATTACTGGAGAAGTGGAAGAACTATCTGTGTAAAGACACACGAGAGCGGGCAGAGGGAGATCAAGAAGTTCGACTCAGCCATCCTGTTAATTCGGAACCCATACCACTGCCTCGTGGCAGAGTTTAATCGCAAAAATGCTGGGCACCTGGGCTATGCAACAGACACACACTGGAAAAGTAATGGTAATCATGGGGTGTTGACCTTGACTATTTAGCATCACAGTCTATAAAGCTAATTGTAATTTGTTGTTGTATAGTTTACGATAATTAAGCTATGTCTAATCATAAATAGAAGATGTGTGTGGAGAATACTGAATAAACACAATAATGTGATGAAATCTACAGGGTTCTGAGGAGGCCATGGCAGTGCGGTCATCAATGCTATGATTTAGATGAATTTACTGTAAATCACTTTAATGACCATAATTAGACAGAAAACATCCCTACAGTTTGAAGGATAAGCCAACTAAACATTCACCTGTTAACTAAACATTGGTATTTTATTTCTTTGGCAATTAAAAATTGCAAAATAAAAGCCTGATAAATTATCCTACATCCCACACACATATTACATGACCTTAGTTTAATATCTCTATTTCATTAATGTCTGTTCTGGTATGTTGGCAAGGTATGCTGGATCAAGTACTATTTTATAAGCTGACAATAATGATAATAATTTGTGTAATAATTACAGTCATCGGTCATGCAGCATGATAATGCTGAAATAGTACACTCCTAACCTGTAAAAATATTGACATCATTTTGTGCCAGCACTGAACAAGATTAAAATGGAAATGGCACATTCGCCCAAAACCTACAGTGGTGTTACAGGGTTACAACACACTAATGTTAATACCAAGTCACATTTTTCAGTGAGATTGTTTCTTAATATCATGTCCTGTCATCCGCAGAGTGGCCCGAATTTGTGGAGACATACTCAGTGTGGTGGCTATCTCACGCTCTGGCCTGGCTAAAGTTCTCCAGACGTTTGCTAGTGGTGCACTACGAGCAACTCCTCACAGACCTCATGCACCAACTTCGGCTAATGACGGCCTTCCTTAACGTCACCGTTCCAGACGAACGGCTCTTGTGTGCCGAGAGAAACAGAGATGGTCACTTCAAGCGCACAGGATCTCGACGTCTCACCTTTGACCCTTTCACAGAAGAAATGAGGACTCATATAAATGGCTACATGCGGGAGGTGGACCGTGCTCTCAGGGACAGAAATCTGAGTGGCCTCCCACAGGAACACATGCCTAGATGATAAACGCTAATACATGCATGAGAATGGTGGATTTCTCTCTGCAGGACAGGAACAGGGAAATACATTGAAAAGAAGTGCCTGGGAACTAATAGCTGACCAACACATCTTGTGGCCTTTTTTTGATTTATGCTTTTTTTCTTTATGATCATGTTTCTTGAATAAACGGCAATTTAGCTTGTGGTTTATATTCATTAAACCCCACTATCTTCTAACCGTGACATCTTTGATTCAATTCAATTCAATTTTATTTCAGATGTGCTTTTCGCAACACATACTGTCACAAATGAGCTTTACAGGAATCCAGGTGTAGATTTAGATACCTAAATAATCAGCCAGTAGTGACATGGATGAGGCAATTCTTCCACAGAAAACATGATGAACAAACCTTGAGAGGCACCAGAGGCAGTGTGTATATATATATTAATGATTAAATATTGCTCAGTATGGGCAGACTACACTACATTTTTTTGCATGTTTGTCACACGTTAATGTTTCAGATAATCAAACACATTTAAATATTAGTCACAGATAACACAAGTAAACACATCATGCAGTTTTTAAATGAAGGTTTTTATTATTAAGGGAAAACAAAATCCAAAACTACATGGCCCTGTGTGAAAAAGTGTTTGCCCCTAAGCCTAATAACTGGTTGTGCCACCCTTAGCAGCAACAACTACAATCAAGCGTTTTCCATAACTTGCAATGAGTCTGTTACAGCGCTGTGGAGGAATTTTGGCCCACTCATCTTTGCAGAATTGTTGTAATTCAGCCACATTGGAGCATGAACCACCTTTTTAAGGTCATGCCACAGCATCTCAATTGGATTGAGGTCAGGACTTTGACTAGGCCACTCCAAAGTCTTCATTTTGTTTTTCTTCAGCCATTCAGAGGTGGACTATATACACCGATCAGGCATAACATTATGACCAGTGACAGGTGAAGTGAATAAGACTGATTATCTCCTCATCATGGCACCTGTTAGTGGGTGGGATATATTAGGCAGCAAATGAACAATTTGTCCTCAGAGTTGATGTGTTAGAAGCAGCAAAAACTGGGCAAGTGTAAGGATTTGAGCAAGTCTGACAAGGGCCAAATTGTGATGGCTAGACGACTGGATCAGAGCATCTCCAAAACTGCAGCTCTTGTGGGGTGTTCCCGGTCTGCAGTGGTCAGTATCTATCAAAAGTGGTCCAAGGAAGGAACAGTGGTGAACCTGCGACAGGGTCCTGGGTGGCCATGCCTTATTGATACACGTGGGGAGTGAAGGCTTGCCTGTGTGGTCTGATGCGACAGATGAACTACTGTTGCTGGCTCTGGTAGAAAGGTGGCATACACAGAGCATGACAGTTTGTTTGTGTATGGGGCTGCATAGCTGCAGACCAGTCAGGGTGTCCACGCCGAAAGCGGCAACAATGGGTTGTTGAGTGCGTGAGCATCAGAACTGGACCATGAAGCAATGGAAGAAGGTGGCCTGGTCTGATGAATCATGTTTTCTTTTAAATTACGTGGATGGCCGCATGTGTGTTGCTTACCAGGGGAACACATGGCACCAGGATGCACTATGGGAAGCTGGCAGAGGCAGTGTCATGCTGTGGGCAATGTTCTGCTGGGAAACCTTGTGTCCTGCCATCCATGTGGATGTTACTTTGACATGTACCACCTACCTAAGCATTGTCGCAGACCATGTACACCCTTTCATGGAAACGGTATCCCTGATGGCTGTGGCCTCTTTCAGCAGGATAATGCACCATGCCACAAAGCAAAAATGGTTCAGGAATGGTTTGATGAGCACAACAACAAATTTGAGGTGTTGACTTGGACTCCAAATTCATCTGTGGGATGTGCTGAACAAACAAGTCCAATCTATAGAGACCCCACCTTACAACTTACAGGACTTAAAAGATCTGCTGTTGACATCTTGGTGCCAGATACCACAGCACATCTTCAGAGATCTAGTGGAGTCCATGCCTCAATGGGTCAGGGCTGTATTGGCAGCAAAAGGAGGACCAACACAATATTAGGTAGGTGGACATAATGTTATGCCTGATCAGTGTATATACCTTAGTATACACTAAGTTAATACTTAGTATACACTTTGTATACACTACTTTGTATATACTTTGTAGTTTTCCCATAAAGGATTTTAGGTGTTTGAAGTTGGTTGCTTTAATATATTGTAATTAACAACCCGACATTGTTTGATTCAAGTGTTAGCACAGCGATAAACTATAATTCGTTGTGCAGTTTGAGTGGCAAACATCATGTCTTGGTGGACTGACACCATTCAGGGTAAGGAGAACATTTTGTAAATCTTTTTCTCCAAACTGCAAATGACTGAAAGAGCCAGGTTCTGCTCTCTTCACTGCCAATGTGTTCATTCATACTATAACCTCTTCCAATTTTCAGTGTTCTGGAGAAGTGAGTAAGTAGAACATTCACTTAAGCTGGATGATAACACATGCTTCTTGAGTTTCCAGTGTAATGGGCAGAAACCTGAACACAAAGTCACTGCCTTTAGACTATCCAGGTGTGTAAAAAGTAAAAATAAATAAATGAATAAAATTGATTAAAATGTTTATATAAAAGCATGTAACATCTCAAAGCATGTAACATACACCTAGTTAAACACCACATAAACTTCAATATTTTAGCTCAATCTGTACATCTGCACTGTCACTACTCATCTCTCATTTCATTACAGTTTTTCTCTCTTTGTATTTTTAACTTTTTAATTTTTTTCTCCCAGAATTTTTTTTTCTTGTTTTACTGTCAAATTACATTTTTATTTGTTAATGTGAACACCACATGCATAATTCTTTATCTCCATCTGTTTTTTTTTTTTTTTTTAATTTTTTTAATTTTTATTATTTTCTTAACTTTTTTCATACTTTTCCCTTCTAGCTTTCACAAAAATCGGGAGGTGGTGGTAGGTTTAAATAAAAAAAAATATATTTTCGTATTTATATTTAAAATAGGCAAAAACACAGAAAAACACAGATCAGTAATGCTCCACATTGTTACGGGTGGTAGGCCCTGTGTTGGGCCACTAGGGGGGGTTTCCAGCAGGGGTTATGTTATGTTGTGTTATGTCATTGTTTACGTCATGTCATGTGCTTTGTTTTAGCCCCGCCTTTTCCCATTGTTTCCCAATTGATGTTCACCTGTTCCCAATGTTGTGTGTAATTATGTTTTGTATTTATAGCGGCCTTTTGCCAGGGTTTGGGGCTGCTCGTCGTCATTATTACGTCTTTATGTTCCGTGTTTTTGTGGCGTCATGTCTGCTGTCTCCGTGTGATTTAAGTTTAATAAAACCCCTGTCTGCTGTCTATCTCCGCGCTGGGTCTGTTTCTTCCTGCTTTGGATACCGGAAACGTGACACATATGTTTCTCCAAGGCAATAACAGAATGTCCCTTTGAGGCAATGCCTATATACTACAAATGGTTAACTGTAGCTTGCTGAATTTAAATGAGCAATACAACTGCATATGCATGATTTGGTATGTTCTAAGCTTCATTGCTTACATCTGGACATGTTATTGCTCATACATGGCACAATATTGATAAATAAGGACCTTGCTTTGAGCCAGTGCCTGCATCCATGACTGGGCTCATACACATACTGCCTGTGCTTGTGCACACAGAGCTAAAATTATATGCTAAGCCTGCACCTAAGCAGGAACATGTTGTGTTGAACAAGCTGCCATCTGTTTTCCAGCTCCAGATTAGCGGTTGATTGGTTGCTCTAAAAATACCCAGGAGGTCAAACTGCAGTTGTTTGTTTTGCTTTATGGGTCCTGATAGTGTTTTTTTTTTTTTCTCCAACACATTTAGATTGCAGTTTTATACTCCAGGGACACTGATGATGAAATATGTTGACTGATGTTTTTGATGTGCTGCCAAAGAAGTACGATTACCATATTAAGTGATTTTACTGCAACTTATTATCGCCTTTAAATCAAGTGTCAGGATTTGAAGTCCTGATAAGAGAGCGTTTTTATTAACAATACTGGATTCTCATTCTCATCGCATGTCACCTGCTAGGATAATTCAGGAAAGCCAGAAGCAAGTGAAAGTTATCGTATGAGTTTTTTATTGCGGTTTATCCAAGCAGGTCATAAATCAGACTGGTGTATATATCTAGGAACCAAGAAACGCCTTACAGGTAGTTATACAAAAATTGGTGTTCATGTGTCAGATTCTTTCCAATTTTGGCTTAAAACATTTTCTGCCTCTCAACAAAAGTGCTATTACAGTTGTTTGCTTTAATTATTTGTGCATTTAGAGACACCGCAGCATTTCCATTGTTCACTATATCACCCGAGTGATTAGTCCTTTTTGTACATATTTTTGTGTTGGCATTCTGTGCTGGCATTCTGTACAGCGGTGGCTTCATGGTTAGCACGTTCGCCTCACACCTCCAGCATCCTGGGTTCGCGTCTTGCTCCCGCTCACTGTGTGTGTGGAGGTTGCATGTTCTCCCCGTGCTTGGTGGGTTTCCTCCAGGTGCTCCAGTTTCCTCCCACAGTCCAAAGACATGCTTCTAGGCTGATTGGAGTCTCTAAATTGCCCGTAGTGTGTGTGCCCTGCGATGGGTTGGCACTCCGTCCAGGGTGTTTGATGCCCAATGACGCCTGAGATTTTTTCTGCATAGGAGCATCATCAGAACCTTGGATTGCTCCTTTGATGTTGTTCCAGTTAAGCTATCAAAAACTGGATCCATGTACTCACAAGAGTAATTGTGTCTTTTCTTCATCAGATCACTAAACCACTATTAAGCAGGTTATCACTTTGGAATGAGTTTCACACCTCTACCAGACAGATAAACAAACCAGAACTACGAATACAAAGGACTGGAGACTAGGACATGAGGAACCAAGGTACCACCTGCCTGAAAACCTGCTCAAGCTTTATCTGTTCTCTTCCTGAAGCTAAAATCAGTAAACGGCCTTTTTCTAATTAGTGAAAGTCATATTCCCTATGAAATAAAAGCCCAATAACATTGGTACGCCATATGCTTTCCACCACTCATTAAGCCTGTGTATCTGAAATGAGGGCTTTAATAACAGTAGCACATGCCTTCACTGCCTGAGCTCTGCCAAACAAGTCTATCCCTCCATCACAGGCTCATGATTTGCTGATGTGCTGTCCATATGCTTTATCCCTCTCCCCTTCCTCAATCAATCATGGCTTCATGAATGTCAGCTATAAACTCTTATATATAGGCTTTATTACTATTCTTTGGGCACAGGAAGATATTTAGATAAATTGTCCCATGCCAACACCAAGCATAAAGTTGTTAATAATACTGAAGGGACTTGAGGCATCAACATACTTCAGGCAGAGGAGCTGTTCAACTGACTCCCACAAACAAGACATCATAACCACAGAGGCTTTGCTTGTCTCGTCATGAACATGGAAGCTGGGCCATAAAAAAAGGGGGGGAGGGAGTGCAGTTGGTGCTCCAGTTCAAAGGTGTTCAGAGGGTTTGGGGTCAGTTCTTCGGCATTAACCTTGGGAACCCATTCATGTAGCTCACTGTGCATAGCAGCACTGCCATTATGGAACAGGTTTGAACCTCTTCATTCCTATGAAGGGAAATTGAGGAAACAGTTTGAGGAAGAACCACATATGGGTGTGATGATCAGATGTTCGCATACATTTGGCCATATGTGTAAGTGTACACACAAGTGCACTTCCAACTATTTCCCATAGTTTATACTGTTGCCATTCTGTAGTCTACAATCTTCTTACAGTTGTTTTAAGGCATAACCTGCAGTACTGAAGCATGACTGGCAGTACACAAACACAGAGAGCATTCAAGCTTGTAAGGAGGTGGATTTGTTTTCATACACCGATCTCTGCATTAAGTATGCTGAAGCCTTTCAGCTAATCAAATCAGAAAGATGGTTTACATCACACATTAGAATCTGATCATATAAAAATCAATAAGTCTGCAGGATACCAGTATGCTAATTAATTTAACTGTATGCTAGCCTTGCCTTTAGCATTATATCATTCAACCAACCCCAATAACTTTACTCGGGGTCATGAGGAACATCTTCGGATTAATTGTCATCCACTGTTGTTGCTGTAAACTTCCTGTCCTTCAGTGTCTCCCTTTCCTAAAGGGAATAAATCTCACCCACAAAAGATCCACCTCACATACAGGGCTAATAAAAGTGTCAAGCTTGGCCTTCTTGTTTCACACAGAATCATCTCACTGATGGAGTGGCAGTAAAAAGCGGCTGTGATAAAATGTCCATCGTGACGGCAGCGTTAGTCATAAACATCAGTTTCAGCAAGAGGAATGTGTGTGAGGTTGAAACGCTTTGGTAAAATTCTTAATGGTTCATTGGTTATTCATTTGGGAGAAATTTTAAAGGTTCTGTATAGAACCTGACAAGTCTTTTTGAATGCAAATTTATTCAAAAAACTCTTCAGGACCCCTTTTATGTATTTGCTGTTCATGTATTAACTGGCTGAGTGCATATTGTAAACACCTAGAACCTGTCAGGCATTTCGGATTTTATCTAAAATTGCTTTAGTAAACTGTTACATGTTAAGGAAAAAAATTTTAACCTGGAAATTTTTCTGATCAGGTTGTCCCACAGCGAGACAACCAACAAACCCTTCTAAAGAAATAAAACCTAGTTGGAGTGTCTGAATACTAAGCAATAAAAAAATAACAGATTTTAGCCATGGGGGTCACAGTCCAGTGACTTCTGTGCCGGTCCCAAGCCCGGATAAATGGAGAGGGTTGTGTCTGGAAGGGCATCGGGCGCAAAACATCAAAATTTAGTCATGCGAATCGTCAGTACTCTGAATGAAGAAAACCAAGTGGTGGAAGCTGAAAAAGGAGGAATGTTGTGAGGAATTTAGACAGAAGTTGAGGCAGGCTCTGGGTTGTCAGGTAGTGCTGCCAGATGACTGGGAAACTACAGCAGAAATGATCAGGGTGACAGGAAGAAAGGTGCTGGGTGTGTCATCTGGAAGGAGGAAAGAAGATAAGGAGACTTGGTGGTGGAATAAAGAAGTTCAGGATAGTATCCAGAGGAAGAGGTTAGCCAAGAAGAAGTGGGACATGGACAGGACTGAAGAGAAAAGACAGGAATACAAGGAGTTACAGCGCAGAGTGAAGAGGGAGGTGTCTAAGGCTAAGCAGAAGGCATATGATGAGTTGTACACTAGGTTAGACACTGGAGAAGGACAGAAGGACTTGTACAGGTTAGCTAGGCAGAGGGAAAAAAGAGTAGAAGGGGTGAACTCTGTGGAACAGAAAGTAGATAAGATTAGAAAGGATGAAGTCAGGAAGGTTTTGAAGAGGATGAAAAGTGGAAAGGCAGTTGGTCCTGACGACATCCCGGTGGAGGTCTGGAAGTGTCTAGGAGAGGCAGCAGTGGAATTTTTAACTAGTTTGTTTAACAGGGTTTTAGAGAGTGAGAAGATGCCTGAGGAATGGAGAAGTGTGTTAGTGCCGATCTTTAAGAATAAAGGTGATGTGCAGAGTTGCAGCAACTATAGGGGGATAAAATTGATGAGCCATACAATGAAGCTATGGGAAAGAGTAGTGGAAGTTAGGTTAAGGAAGGTAGTGGACATTTGTGAGCAGCAGTATGGCTTCATGCCAAGAAAGAGCACAAATGATGCAATTTTTGCTCTGAGAATTTTGATGGAGAAGTATAGGGATGGTCAGAGGGAGTTGCACTGTGTGTTTGTAGACTTGGAGAAAGTGTATGACAGGGTGCCAAGAGAAGAGCTGTGGTACTGTATGAGGAAGTCTGGAGTAACAGAGAAGTATGTCAGAGTGGTGCAGGACATGTATATGAATGAAATGTCAGTCATAGTAAGACTGAGTACATGTGTGTGAATGAAAGAGAGGGAAGTGGAACAGTAAGGTTACAGGGTGAAGAGGTGAAGAAGGTACAGGAGTTTAAGTACTTGGGGTCAACAATCCAGAATAATGGAGAGTGTGGGAAAGAGGCGAGTGCAGGCAGGTTGGAATGGGTGGAGAAAGGTGTCGGGAGTTCTGTGTGATAGGAAAATATCAGCGAGAATCAAGGGGAAGGTGTACAGGACAGTGGTGAGACCGGCCATGCTGTATGGTTTAGAGACAGTGTCACTGAGGAAGAGACAGGGGTCAGAGCTAGAGGTAGCAGAGCTGAAGATGTTGAGGTTTTCTTTGGGAGTGACAAGATTGGACAGGATTAGGAACGAGTACATCAGAGGGACAGCTCATGTTGGACGTTTGGGGGACAAAGTTAGGGAGGCCAGATTAAGATGGTTTGGACATGTTCAGAGGAGGGAGAGTGAGTATATTGGTAGGAGAATGTTGGACATGGAGCTGCCATGCAGGAGGCAAAGAGGAAGGCCAAAGAGGAGGTATATGGATGGAATTAATGAGGATATGAAGCTAGTGGGTGCAAGTGTTGAAGATGCAGAAGATAGGGATAGAAGGGAAAAGACGAAAGAAGAAGAAGAAGATACTGAATGTGATCAATGAGATGATAGAAATGTTCTTCTTGGAATTTCATTTCATCTTTGCAAGGTAACATGCTTACTGTAGGATTAGATCTAAACTAGCCCTACCTCCACAGAGTTAGCAAATATAAAATATAGCTACACTTTTGTTTTTTCCATTCTAGCACAATGCAGGTTCTTTCTATAGACAAACCACACCACTAGAATTAAAATAATAATAATAGTTATTATTATTATTATTATTATTAATATTATTATTATTATTATTATTATTATTAGCAGTAGTAGTAGTAGTAGTATAATAAAAGGGGGGCGGGCAGACAGTAGAGAGGATATCCATGATAAATGATGTAAAAATTGTCAACTAATGACCATTCCAGCAGGCTGAACAAGTCACCTTGCAAAACTGATTGAAATAAAAATAAAAAGCCTTCAATTAACATTCCGTGACACCCTGCTATCTCATACATACTATACAAATAGGAGCCAAACTAAATATGAATATTATTTATTTAGATAATATTATCTAAATAAAATATAAATAAAACAGTTTCCCTCGACCATGTCTGGTTCAATGATTGGGGATACGGCTGCTGCATGAAAAAACAAAAAATTCAAAATGCAAAGCGAATGCATTAATGACTGTGTCTCGTTCTCCTATAGAGGGTGTATTTCAACTATCTATGAAAAGTTAACAGCAGTCTGAGTTTATGACCTACATCTACACTAGCTCCAATAAATCACTCAAAACCTCCATTAACAACAAATGCGTCTCTGTTAACGTTACCATTGTCCTATGTCACATTTTAACGGCTCATTAATAAAAAAAAAAAGAAAGAAAAAAGGCATGTCCAAAACTGTACACTTATCCTTGCTGCCCAAACGCAATCATTCATATTACCAGAATGAGTCCAGCCATAATGAGCTGACAGTAACACGTGATGGGGGAGGGAAAAAAATGAGTCAATTTCCCTAATTTCCTCTAGTTATTACAATTTAATGAAAGCTTAAAAAGCACTTATGTTGAAGGGGCTGAACACTTCATGTCATTTCTACAAAGCATGTCTGAAAATCTGTAAGTCTTGTTATTCCTGCCATATGTTTAAATTGCACTGCTCTTCATTCATTCATCTAATAATGGGCATTAGAGTGGGTCCATCAGCCATATGGCACTTACTGAAAGTGAAGGAAAAAAATGGACAGGTTTCATGTAGACCAGTTGAATACAGTTAGCAAAGGCTACATTTTATAAAATGTAAGTAAAACCTCACGAGATATGAGACTGACGGGTAAATTTAGGTTTGTTTTAAAATTTCTGGATTTTATTTTATTGCATTGATTTTGCACTTTACAGGTTCAGCTATGAGCTGAACACTATGTATCACTGAAAGAGACTGAAGATTATGACAAGTACAGAGGAATCAGAGTACAGAGTATTTGAGGAGTTTAAAAGATGTTTTCTGTGGAATCGAGCACAGCTGAGACAGCAGCACATATTACAGGTGCAGTTCATAAAAAAAGACAAATCACGACATGAAACTCCTCTGAAGTTACAAACTGTCCCTTAACACTTCAACCATCTGTCTGAATAAAGGCAATTTAATTAGCTTAGGGGTCACAAAGATAATGAAACTTTAAAAATCCATTAAACAAAGACAAAGTCATTTGCAAGGACACAGCAGTCTGTCAGACTATTCTTGTAGGAATCAGAGCTGTAACTGAATGCTAGCTGACTCAGCGCAATCAGAGTTTTAATGGGCTACTTGGCTTTTAGCTAGCACTATGATTAAAGGCAGAGAGAGAGAGAGAAAGAGAGAGAGAGAGAGAGAGAGAGAGAGAGAGAGAGAGAGAGAGAGAGAGAGAGAGAGAGAGAGAGAGAGAGAGAGAGAGTAAGAGCAGGGTAATGCATTATTTATGACTTTGCTTGAAACTTTGGTAATGTCAACTTTTTTTTTTAAACTTAATTATCATACAATAGGGGGGCATGGTGGCTTAGTGGCTAGCACGTTTGCCTCACACCTCCAGGGTTGGGGGTTCGAGTCCCGCCTCCGCCATGTGTGTGTGTGTGTGTGTGTGTGGAGTTTGCATTTTCTCCCCGTGCCTCGGGGGTTTCCTCCGGGTGCTCCGGTTTCCTCCCCCAGTCCAAAGACATGCATGGTAGGTTGATTGGCATCTCTAAATTGTCCGTAGTGTGTGATTGCGTGAGTGAATGAGAGTGTGTGTGTGCCCTGCGATGGGTTGGCACTCCATCCAGGGTGTATCCTGCCTTGATGCCCTATGACGCCTGAGATAGGCACAGGCTTCCCGTGACCCGAGTGTAGTTCGGATAAGCGGTAGACAATGAATGAATGAATATCATACAATATCTGTTGGAGTGTCGTTCCTGGAAAATTGAGATACGCGTGCCTCGGTGCTCGCTGAAGTGAATTGCTCTCCTTCACAACACATGCCTCTTCACTTCATCGTGCAATTCATTTTACCTTGCGCTCATTTTAAAGACCACGCTCACTGACATCATTTTGCATGCTACACTCATATCCATCTTCCTCGCTATTTCTGTTAAAGATACCATTTATACACTCATAAGATGTTTCATACGGTATCATTGTAATATTTTGATATTTTCACAGGGCGACAGTTTGCAGTAAGCTTTGATTTGTCATTATTTATTGTGAAATACCTCCACATCAATGTCATTGAGCACATTAATGTACATTAGACTAGTATCGGTGCGTCCCAACTTAAAAGCTATATTTAGTCCCTCCTAATCAGAATCTTCCCTTCATGTTTGCCAGAATTGTCCTTTAGGCACATAAATAAATGATATGCTGATAATTATCTGCCAGTAAAATATGGTCTATCCAACCATCTATGTGAAAGATGACCCATCTAAAGCATCTAGCAAAAGCTAAATCAGTTCCATGCCATTACGTCAGCAGCATGCTGTTTCATTCCATGTAATTTTGTCTGAATGTGAATGAACAAAAGACCAGACAAGAAACATTTTCACAGCAGGAACATGCCAGCAGGGAACATTGTGCGAACAGGGTTACTGCCTGCATATCGATATGACACTTACCCAATGTCAACTTTATCCAGAACTACTTTTGCCTGAGACAGAGAGGAGCTGAGAGAACGAAGGAAAAACTCAACACTGAACTTCTGATTCTCAGAACAGTGACATCTCGATTTTCCTTCACTCTCCTTACCGTTCTCCAACCAGAATCATGCACACTTCTTTGCTGACAGGTTGATATGAGAATATATTTTGCAGCACAAAGCATATTCATAGATCTCTGCATTGTTACAATGATAAAGATGTTAGTAATGCTAATAATGCCCTTAGGCCAAGTTAACCGTTACATGGATTTCAAACATGTTGTATTTATTCAGCGCTCCTTGGATTGTTTTTTCATAGATTCGGTTTCTTTGGTTTTTCAATCAAATCCAGCCGACAGTGTACGCGAGCTTTTTTCAGCACAAAGCCTGACAGCTCATCTACGCACACGTCAAACTGTCGGCTGTGTTCCTCTGTCAGGACACACACTGCAGCAGGGCTTTGATCACAGTGACAGCTGTGTGTCCCTCGGTCCAAACAGCGCACGCACACACACACACACACACACACACACACACACAGACACAGTTCTCACAGGAGACAGCCATCAAAAGAAGTGGAACCTTGACTACAGCACTTCTCTCATTAGCCACCGTCTCCTGTGATGGCAAAGTAGATGAGATGCAGGCAGAAGGACATCTTAATTTAGATCCAATTTGACGTGCTTAGTCAGATTTTTACCTTTGTACAAGAAATGCTGCATAGTTGCAGGTAATATATGAACTGGACACATGGATGCTCTTGACTAAATGCAGCTATGGGATGTCTTTCTGTAAGCACATCTGGGTTCCACTTATGTTTCCTTTTCAAACAATTATTTGTCCATACTCCATAATATACTTAAAGTAAAAACAAAACAAAACAAAATAAAACACAACCTCAATGGCATATTAATCTTTATAACATGTGCTCTTTAATGGCAGCCAAGATTTAGCAGTGGCACTTCAGTCATTTAATTTTCCAGCTCTCTCACCTCTCATTTATACACACTGCATAGCAAAAACAGCATCCCTGTGTGACCTCAGAGCACAGCTAACTTATCAACACCACCAATTGACCCATTAGAACCAGACTGAATATACACTATATTACCAAAAGTTTTGGGACACCCCTCCAAATCATTGAATTCAGGGGTTCGGCTTGTCCCCTTAGTTCCAGTGAAAGGAACTCTTAATGCTTCAGCATACCAAGACATTTTGGACAATTTCCTGTTCCCAACTTTGTGGGAACAGTTTGGGCATGGCCCCAACTGTGCACCAGTGCACAAAGCAAGGTCCACATGGATGAGTGAGTTTGGTTTGGAGAAACTTGACTGGCCTGCACAGAGTCCTGACCTCAACCCGATAGAACATGTCTGGGATGAATTAGACCGGAGACCCTGAGCCATTCCAAAACTATAAGAATTCTGAAAGGAAGAACAGAAAACTGAACTGTAACCTTTTGTAAAGAACAAAACACACAACTTGGCTGGTGTTAGAGGAAAATAGTCAAAGACTGTGGTGTGATAAAGCAGAGTTTCTGTTATCACACTAGAGTTGATGATTTCCTTACAACAGCACAACTGCAAGAGTTGTATTACTCTTATAATTCAGCAGCTGGCCATTAATTGTGCTTTATTTTTTATCAATTAATGAACTACATGTCGAGTTATCTGTTTATAGTACATTCAGCGTTGTTGAAAGTCTGCAAAACAAGTTATAGAAGCTATAAACAGTCATTTTTTCTCTATTTTTTCTCTTTTTTCTTCTGTCTTGAGTTAATAAGACAAAAATCACACACTTTTCATGCTACAGAGAAAACTTTCTTGAAGGTTTTCCTGTGGTGGAAATCTGACTGCTCATTACAAGGTGCTGACTCTTTCCATAAATGTTAAATAAACATATCCTCACAAAAACTTTACAATAGCAACAATGATGTGTTTCAAAATGTTTCAGGTAATTTTTAGAAAAATGCTGAGAAAGATGAACGCCTTACTGCTGAGTTGTGATATTTTGAGAAGACATTTTAGAGAAAAAAACTCATTTAATGTCTTGCTTTTGTCTTAGCAACACTCACCAGGGATTATGAAGGGAAAAAAATCTATGCGTAAATAAATTATGCCATCAATATAGTCAGCGGGGGGGCACGGTGGCTTAGTGGTTAGCACGTTTGCCTCACACCTCCAGGGTTGGGGGATCACTTCCCGCCTCTGCCATGTGTGTGTGGAGTTTGCATGTTCTCCCCGTGCCTCGGGGGTTTCCTCCGGGTAGTCCGGTTTTCTCCCCCAATCCAAAGACATGCATTGTAGGTTGATTGGCATCTCTAAATTGTCCATAGTGTGTGATTGCGTGAGTGAATGAGAGTGTGTGTGTGCTCTGCGATGGGTTGGCACTCCGTCCAGGGTGTATCCTGTCTTGATGCCCAATGACGCCTGAGATAGGCACAGGCTCCCCGTGACCCGAGAATAGTTCGGATAAGCGGTAGACAATGAATGAATGAATATAGTCAGCTTTTTATACATCATAAACAACCCAAATCCCCAGTACAGTCTCTTGAGTACAGTCTGTACGGAGGTGTTTTTGAAGCTAAACTCTATCACCTTTGAGTAAACACTGTTGTTACAACACACACACACACACACACACACACACACACACACACACACACACACACACACACAAACACACACACAGCCTCTCAAAATGACCTGTCTATATCCCACACAGCAGAGTTTATTTTAGTGGAGTGTGACTCATGATCAGGTTTTTTCTTTTTATTTTCAGACATTTACTTTTTGGAAAACAAGTCCTACAACATGATCACACACGTGAACGTGACATTAACAGCCTTGTGGTCGATTTGACACATGGCACATTCGCTGATATGATGGTGTGAAGATCATTCGGGCGCAAATATTTGGCTTGCTCTGGCTGCTGACTCGCTGGTGGTTGTGTTTCTGAAATGAAGCTAAATCAGCTAGTCTCCTACCAAAATGTGTTGCCATGCAACTGAAGTCATAATCACCTTCTTTAATTCTCGCTGTGGGCCTCTCTTTTTCCTCACTTTAGAGATATATCTGATTATGTGAGGAAGGAAAATATCTCCTGCTCTCTGTTGGGCTCATTGTCTTAGCCCGATGAAACACACAGGGGAGAAACACGCTCACGCTTTCAGTCAGCTAGAAAGCAATCGACTGGCATAGATATGAGAAAACGAGCATTTGTGCATGTCATGTTTCTCAGCATGATGCACTTTTGCAAATAAGTATATTTCTTCTTTCATCTGATGATCATAATGTACGACTTGTTTTCAGACAAGCACTTCAAGTGTCGACGAACATGGCACTTTACATAACGGTGATTCTGCCATGTCTACGACAGACCCATCGGATCTCATTCCCGATGTTACAACCAATAGCTGAGGCTCATCAAGCACCCGAGCCGTTAAAAGGAAAACGACCCCAAGGTGCAAGAGCCATACGGTGAAGCCAACAAACATGAAAAAGAGCATCTGCTCGTTATATCTGCATCACCAATCACACTTTAGTGACATATTTCCAAGGAGACAACCATTGAGACAGAAAAGCTTGTAAAAGAAAGACTGTATGAGTTAGAGATGTTAACATCACCAGCCAAAAAGTACTTCTGAACGCAAAAACAGAGGGTCAGAGCTCACTAATCAACGTTTAGCTACAGAACCTGTGTGCTAAGATAACCAACTAGCTAAAATAGCTAATCTCAAATTAAATTATATTAAACAAATCTGTTATGGTATTGTAATATTTAGAGTTTAGAATAGGAAAATAAACAGCGACAGGCTGGTGTGATGAAGTAGAGCTGCTGTTATCACACAGATAATCATTTTCTAATACCAAGAGATATCTTATTTAGTTTTATTCCTTCAATTACAACAATTCCATAATGATTTATTTTTTATTTTTCATTCATTCATTCACTACCACTTATCCGATTTATTCTCGGGTCACGGGGAGCCTGTGCCTATCTCAGGCGTCATTGGGCATCAAGGCAGGATACACCCTGGACAGAGTGCCAACCCATCGCAGGGCACACACACACTCTCATTCACACACTACGGACAATTTAGAGGTGCCAAATAACCTACAATGCATGTCTTTGGACTGAGGGAGGAAACCGGAGTACCCGGAGAAAACCCCCGAGGCACGGGGAGAACATGCAAACTCCACACACACGGCGGAGGCGGGAATCAAACCCCCAACCCTGGAGGTGTGAGACAAACGTGCTAACCACCAAGCCACCGTGCCCCCCTTATTTTTCATTCAATTCAATTCAATTTATTTGTATAGCGCCTTTTACAATGGACATTGTCTCAAAGCAGCTTTACAAAAATAGAGAAACAGAAAGTACAGGAAAAAAAAGAATCATTAAATTATTAAACTATTTTATCCCTATTTATCCCTAATGAACAAGCCTGCGGTGACAGTGGCAAGGAAAAACTCCCTGTGATGATATGAGGAAGAAACCTTGAGAGTAAGCAGACTCAGAAGGGAACCCATCCTCATTTGGGTGACACTAGACAGTAAATAATGTAAACGTAAATATTGTCCTTTCTACAACAGCAACCAAAGGCCCATGAGGAACTACAGTATTAGGTCAATGTAGTTTCTGAGTTCATTATAGACACTAATTCCTTGCTGTCAAAGCTGACAGATGTAACAGCAGATCTGTGATGGTGTTATAGTTCCCAAGTGGCTCTGTCCACAGCTGTCTCCTAGTCACAGGCTTTCCACACAGATCCATCCACAGCATCAGTGAGCACCACCAAGCGATGAAACTATGACCAGGGGTATTATACATACATGTATTTATAGATTATTGTATTGCACTGGGGGAGATGGCAGACAGATTAATTGTTCAGGAGATGAATGGCTTGAGGGAAGAAGCTGTTCTTGTGTTTGGATGTCCTGGCGTTTACTGCTCTGTAGCGCCGACCGGAGGGTAAAAGTTCAAAGAGGGGGTGGGCCGGGTGTATGGGGTCCAGAGTGATTCTACTTGCACATTTCTCCATTCTGGATGTGTAAAGTTCTTGGAGAGTGGGCAGGTGGGCGCCAGTGCTGATGGTGAGGGAACCAGAGGTAAGCTTCCCCAACCTCACTTGCTGTTGCTTGTCTGTCAGGAAGTTGGTAATCCACTGACAGATAGGGGTGGGCACCGAAATCTCCATCAGTTTGGTCTGGAGAAGATCAGAGATAATGGTGTTGAAGGCCGAGCAGTAGTCTACAAACAGGATCCTTGCAAAATTACCTGGTCTGTCGAGGTATTGCATAATATAGTGCATTCCCATATTGACTGCATCATCCACAGACCTGTTTGCTTGATAATCAAACTGATGGGGGTCCAACAGGGGTCCAGTGATGTCCTTCAGGTAGGCCAAAACCAATCTCTCAAATGACTTCATGACCACTGACGTGAGGGTGGCAGGTCTGTAGTCGTTGAGTTCTGAGATTTTGGGTTTTTTGGGAACCGGTATGATAGTGGAGCATTTGAAGCAGCGGGGGACTTCACACTGCACCAGTGATCTGTTGAAGATCTGTGTGAAGATGGGGGCCAGCTGGTCAGCGCAGACTTTCAGACAGGCAGGTGAGACACCGTCTAGGGCCTGGAGCTTTCCTTGTCTTCTGTTTCTTGAAGACCTGAAACACATCCTCCTCACAAAACTTAAGAATATTCTGTGGAGCAGGAGGGAGGCAGAGGGGTTTTGCAGGAGGTGTTAATGGATGTTAGGGGTGAAGATCAGGGTGGGTGAGAGGCTTCCCGTGACATAAAGCATCCAACCACTTCACAGTCAGCAAACCTGAGTGACTATTGAGAGTGGTAAGGTGACAGCATCCAAATATCCCAGAACACCAAACACTCTATGCCCATGAACCTTCCAGATCTGCTCCTTTACCTAAGAAAAACTATACATTAAAGGCTTGACTAAACAAATGTGTCTTCAGCCTAGACTTAAACTTTGAGACTGTGTCTGAATCCCGAACACTAATTGGAAGACTGTTCCATAACTATGGGGCTTTGTAAGAAAAAGCTCTGCCCCCTGCTGTAGCCTTTGCTACTTGAGGTACTACCAAATAACCTACACCCTTTGATTGGAGTAGGCGTGGCGGATCATAAACAACCAAAAGGTCGCTCAGGTACTGTGACACAAGACCATTTAGTGCTTTATAGGTCAGTAACAGTATTTTATAATCAATGCGAAATTTGACTGGGAGCCAGTGTAGTGTGGCTAAGATAGGAGTGATGTGTTCATATCTTCTGGTTCTAGTTAGGACTCTAGCTGCTGCGTTCTGGACTAACTGGAGCTTGTTTATGCTCCTACTGGGACATCCAGACAGTAAGGCATTACAATAATCCAACCTAGAGCTAACAAAAGCATGACCTAGTTTTTCTGCATCATGAAGTGACATCATATTTCTTATCTTAGCAATATTTCTAAGATGAAAGAAGGCTACTCTAGTGATATTATCTACATGAGCTTCAAACGAAAGACAAGAGTCAATAATCACACCAAGATCTTTTACTGCTGTACGAGATGAAACAGAAAGACCATCCACAGTTATTCTGTAATCATAAAGCTTACTTCTAGCTGCATGTGGTCCTAGTACAAGCACCTCTGTCTTGTCAGAGTTAAGCAGGAGGAAGTTAGTAAGCATCCACTCTCTAATGTCCTTTATACATTCTTCAATCTTAATAAGCTGGTGTATCTCATCTGACTTAGCTGAAACATACAGCTGTGAAAAATTGCACCAAGGGGTAGCATATATAAGGAGAAAAGCAGTGGGGCTGAAACAGAAACTTGTGGAACACCAAACATAACCTTAGTATGCATAGAGAAGTCACCATTTAGATCTACTGATAACGATCCGTCAAATAAGACCTGAGCCAGGACAGGGCTGTTCCTTTAACAACAACAACATGCTCTAACCTATCAAGTAGAATAGCGTGGTCAATGGTGCCAAAAGCTGCAATGAGATCAAGTGACACCAGTATGGAGACACAACCCTGATCAGAAGTCAGTAACAGGTCATTTACCACTTTAACCAGTGCTGTCTCAGTGCTATGATGAGCCCTAAATCTTGACTGATACATTTCATGAATGTTATTCCTATGTAGGTCTGAACATAACTGCTGTGCCACAGCCTTTTCTAGGATCTTGGAGATAAAGGGCAGGTTTGATATTGGCCTATAGTTGGACAGCAGACAGGGGTCAAGGTCCGTTTTTTTAATCAGGGGTTTGATAACTGCTAGCTTAAATGACTTAGGCACATAGCCAGTTCTAAAGGAAGAATTTTTAGAAGAGGTTCGGTAGCTATTGGTAATATCTGTTTAAGGAAAGACGTGGGTAGACGATCTAGAATGCAGGTTGAAAGTTTTGAAGATGACATTAGTGAAACTAGATCAGGCTCTTGAAGGGGAGTAAAGCATGATAAGCTCTGATCAGAAATAGTTATATTATCTAAAGTATTATCTATCGAATAATTTGGTTTTAAATTAATCGTCTGAATATTTTGCCTGATATTATCAATCTTTCTACTGAAAAAATACATGAAGTCATTGCTGCTGCATAATGAAGGTGTGCGCTTTTCTACAGTGGTTTTACTCCTAGTTAGTTTGCTACAGTACTAAATAAAAATTTAGGATTGTTTTTGTTATCTTCGATTAGGGCAGAGAGATACGCTGATCTAGCAGTACTAAGAGAATTTTTGTAGCTCAGAAGGCTTTCCTTCCATGCTAACTGAAATACTGCCAATTTAGTTTGATGCCATTTACATTCTAGTTTCCTAGCTGACTGTTTTAAAGCTCGTGTGTGGTCATTGTACCAGGGTGCTAGTTTCTTCTCTTTAATTATTTTCCTTTTGAGTGGAGCTACATTATCTAGTATGTTGCAAAACACATGCATTTTTCATGCATTTCATGCATACATATCTTTTTAGTGTTATATTTAACGTTGTGGAAGATCCAAGAAACGAGTCACTCATCGGTCTTGAAGTCTTAACAGTGTCAGAAAAGTTACAGATTTTTGTAATAACACAGTATGACATAGATAATAACCTCACTAATGACACAGCATAATCAGGCTAGCTGGGAGGTAGAGCTCTACTCAGGGTCAGAGAAAGATTGGAGGCATGTCCAATTTACATATTAATGCATATTTATAGAGGCATGACAGAATATATGGGTTGTTATAGGCTATTTAAAGCTTTTATCCAGGCTTAAAGACAATGTATTTTGTTATACTAATTATTTTTTGATAGTTAGAACAGATAAAAAATATTATTTAGAGAAATCTTATTAATAGGAGAATAGTAGACATGAAGAGCATCAAATTCCTGTCATTTCTTACAGGTGGTAAAGAGCTGCCAAAGGAAACAGGAGCTTTATTGGGAAGGCGGCGGTGATGATGATGAGGGAGTCCACATCGTATTCATTACTCTTGGATCATTACTTTTGATCGTTCTCAGGAGATGAATGAAAAGTGTGGAGTGCGTGAGGCAGAGGCCATCAGACGCAGACAAAGTGGTGAGGGAAAAATTATTTGCCTAGACCTCACAGCTTCTGAAAACGAATCATGTGAAAGGATCACAAGGGAAAATAAATGAATCATCTGGAAAAAAAAAATATCACGTGAAAATAATACCCTGGATCTGAAAAATGACCAAAAAAGTCCAAAAATCACATGTGAAAATGAAAACTTTGAACAACATGAAGAGAAAATCACATGTGAAAATAAAATCACAGGCAAGAGCCAGTGATCACATCACATCACATCAAACACAAACATACACACACACACACTCCTCCTTATGTTCCTCCATCTGGTTCTGCTTTAATCAGTGAATGTAATGACAATTGGACTCTGACTTTGCATTAGAGTCATTAATGGCAGCTAACTGAGCCGAGCACCGCCACCGGTCCTGCGGAGTGAATCCATCTTCATCACTGCCGCTGACAGCAGCACATTAATCAGAGCCTGCGCCAATCATACGCCAATCAATTCCTAATAGTTCAGCATTTCTCTCAGTGAGACACGAAGCAGCAGCTCAGCAGCTCAGCAGCTCAACTCACAGAGCCTCATGTCTCAGGGGACAGATCTGCACAGCATCAGATCTGGGGAAGATGTCTGATGAAATGCTGAGAGGATTTTTCCTCCCATTTGAACCGGAATTATTTCCAAATTGGCTTTGCTATTTCATCAGCAAATTTAATTAAATCATTTAAGCGACTTGTGCTTGCGAAGTGCCAAGCACTATTTGTTAGGACATTTTTTTCTGGTGATTTACGGATGATAATATTATGAGAATATATACACAGTAGATAATATTTTGCAAGAATTATGAACTGCAAAAAGTATATTGTGAGACAAAAGTGTCATTATGAAAGAAAACTGTCATTAGGAAATACATTTGTCATCATGAAATAAAAGTAGTCTTTCGAAAGAAGTCATT
The DNA here is from genome assembly GCA_033459395.1 of Hemibagrus guttatus. Classification (NCBI taxonomy): domain Eukaryota; kingdom Metazoa; phylum Chordata; class Actinopteri; order Siluriformes; family Bagridae; genus Hemibagrus; species Hemibagrus guttatus. Next base: position 13,270,609 of record JAUCMX010000015.1, read on the forward strand.
TTGAAATAAAAAAAACTGTTACTATGAACTAAAGATAAAAGGTAATTGATCTCTTTTGGAGTAAAATGGCCTTCCATAAAAAACAGTAAGTTGTTCTTAACCTGTTAAATTTGAACCACGCGATGGTGCTGCCCTCTACCGGTCACCAGCGCACTCACACCTTAAAATATATTCATTCTGCGCTGTTATTGAATTATAAAAAAAATGTTAAACTAAACTTTTATCTATCTATCTATCTATCTATCTATCTATCTATCTATCTATCTATCTATCTATCTATTGTGACAATAATATCACAGACAATGAGACCTACAGTCTGAGTGACTCATATGATATACAGTAGTTCATGTCCCTTAGCAGAGAGACCTGGGAGGCACATAACAAACAATGATAAATATTCAAAAATGCAAGTCCTTAGCATTACCGTGTCCTTAAGTCTTTATGTTTCTGTAGTTTATGTCTGAAATGGAAGACTGGCCAGACGTTCAGACCTGTGTGATCGTTTAAATACATGCTCAGGCTAATTATAAAGTGGAAAGCTTATACATGCATCATTTTATCATATAATGGCTATTGCATTCTTGGTAAATGTTATGGCCTTAATATGCACAATTTAACATTTCAGACATGGAAAACAAACAAACAACAATAGATTTGAAACTAAATTATATACTGGAATCTGAATTATGTTTCAGGCTAAATTATACACTGGAATCAATGTCCAATTTCATGAGATATTACAAGCTTGCTGTAAAATGCACTATATTGTACACCGATCAGTTATAACATTATGAGCAGTGAGAGATGAAGTGAATAACACTGATGATCTCCTCATCATGGCACCTGTTAGTGGGTGGGATATATTAGGCAGCAAGTGAACATTTTGTCCTGAAAGTTGAGGTTTTAGAAACAGGAAAAATGGGCAAGCGTTAGGATTTGAGAGAGTTTGACAAGGGCCAAACTGTGATGGCTAGACCACTGGATCAGACCATCTCCAAAACTGCAGCTCTTGTGGGGTGTTCCCGGTCTGCAGTGGTCAGTATCCATCAAAAGTGGTCCAAGGAAGGAACAGTGGTGAACCGGTGACAGGGTCATGGGTGGCCAAGGCTCACTGATGCATGTGGGGAGTGAAGGCTGGCTCATTTGGTCCGATCCAACAGACGAGCTACTGTTGCTCAAACTGCGAAAGAAGTTAATGCTGGTTCTGATATAAAGGTGTTAGAATACACAGTGTATCGCAGTTTGCGTATGGGGCTGCATAGCAAAAGACCAGTCAGTGTGCCAATGCTGACCCTTGTGTACCACTGAAAACACCAACAATGGGCACGTTAGCATCAGAACTGGACCACGGAGCAATGGAAGAAGGTGGCCTGGTCTGATAAATCACGTTTTCTTTTACATCACCTTGATGGCCGGATGCATGTGCGTCCCTTACCTGGGGAACACATCGCACCAGGATGCACTATGGGAAGAAGGCAAAGCCGGCGAAGGCAGTGTCATACTTTGGGCAATGTTCTGCTAGGCTAATGGTATCCCAAGTTTGTGTCCTATTGAACCAGTGTTAATGTATTCATTGACTGAGAACTAAAGCACTTTTGTACGTCGCTCTGGATAAGAGCTTCTGCCAAATTCCAGAAATGTAAATGTAAATGCTGGGAAAGCCCCAGCTCGCAACTTACAGGACTTAAAGGATCTGCTGCTAACATCTTGGTGGCAGATACCACAGCACGCTGTCAGGGATCTAGTGCCTCAATGGGTCAGGGCTGTATTGGCAGCAAAAGGAGGATCAACACAATATTAGGCAGGTGGTCATAATGTTATGGCTGATCGATAGTACCCATGTACGATCAAGACTGTCAATACACACGATAGACACCAGGGGGAACTAAAGCTCCTCTTTTTTTTTCTTTTTTTTTGTTGCTGTTGCGTTTTTAATGCCTGCAGACCTGGCCACACCGCACTCACTTCAATTAGGAAGAATCACAGTCAAGTTTATCGAGCCTGTCTCTCATGTTTGCACTGCAATGTCACAGTTCAGGTTTACGCTGGGGCTATGAGCCTAATTTATGATCTACTTAACAAGTGCAGAAGTCAGTCTCATCCTAAATGTTAAATATGAGCATTAAAACACATCGCAGTTTTCTACTGGCGTCTCTACAGGCATGCTCAATGGCTTCATTTAGAAACATGAAATATCACCGTGTAAACGGCCATCTTGATTAAGTTTGAAGTCATTTAAAGTGATCCGGATTATAATGTAGGTCCAACTTGTTTACAAAGCAAGTATAAATATTAGAGCTATGATTTTTGGGTAAGCCACTTGTTAGATTGTTAGCTATATTATCCTCCTTTCTTGAGGAAATGAATATCGATCATTTAACATTAAGCAACATTTAAGGAAAATGTGTTTTATGCTACTTCATAAATCATAAGAGTAATAAGAGGTCACTAGTTTACTACTTAAATTCTCTACAGTATGATAATATTGCTGTAAGGTAACACAACTTCTACCAATTAAGTTCCATCATATTCATCATCGTTATCATTTTAACCTCCTTTTATCATTTTGCTCAGATCAGTTTATTGCCATCAGAACATCATTCTAATCAATGATTCTATAGATTAGACCTCAAGTTATTTTATTCCAATTCTACTGCTCAAAATGTGCCACAGCACCTGTCTTAGTTTTTCACATTTTTACTGATGCTGAACACATCTGTGAGATTTGTTCCAGGGAAATAACTGCTTGACGTGTGTTCGAGATGCTTCCCTTGCCTGCTTCTGAAATGGTTGTTTATGGAACATAGACATAGAGCTGTCTCTAATAAAGAAAACTTCTTGTAGGGCTCATCAAGGAATCTTTCCAGTAATTGTTAGCTACATTATCCTGTCTGCTTCACTTCCAAACTTTAGGCACTAACACTGAGCAATTACGTTAAAGAAGGAAAAAAAACTTTCTTTAAATGCGAAATGATCAGTTATAAATTCTTATTAAAACATATTCTTTGGATAGTTGCAGGATCTTAGATAACTTTTAGGGTTTTATCTATTTTTAGGAACATGCTCTAAAATTCTCTCAGAAGGACAAGCCAAAGAACCTTGTAGGAAAGTCCTGCTAGTTAGTGCACTATTTTGGGACTAGTCAGTTTCATAGTGATGCTGAAGAACACACAGGGAACTTTGGTTAGTGATCAAATGGAAGATTCTGGCTTGTACTAAAGACCGAAAATACTTTTTTTGTTGATGCAAGGTAACGAATACGATGTAGTTTGGGACACAACCACTCCAATCATTATGTATTATTCTTTGTTCAAGGCCACTCGGTCAGCTAAGCTGCTATGGCAACACAAACCTAATGATAAAATCATAATTAGTCATGTAGCACAGACGTGTAGGCCAACAGCCTTTAAAGGCTTTTGTGCAACAGGGCACATACTGTTAATTATTACTTTAATACATAAAGTGAAACACAATCAAATGCAATGAGCGATATTTTAAAACAATATTGAACTTCAAATATAGTGTCATTTTTTAAGCACAATTATCAACACCCTTACAATTAATATTATGTAATATCTGGAGATACAACAGGACTGATCCTTGTTCATGTTCAAACAAGGATGGAGATTGCTTGTGAATCTTCCCCACGGTTAAAGATTAAAAAAAGAAGTGATTTTATGTTTTCTGTGACGGCACATTTGGTCAAAAGTACCAAGATCAATTAAAATAACTTTTTTTTCCCCACAAGGGTGACAATTTGTTAGAATAACAATTTAGGCATGCCAATAAATTGGACAGGTTTTTAGAGGAAAATGGTACTATTTTTGAGGAAAATAGGATAATTCTATTGCTAATAGTTCTAGAAAGGAGTGTGAATCTAAATGCAATTTTATTGACAGCATAAGTGAGAAGTTATAGTCAAATGCAGTCTATCAAGGTACGGCAAGAACGTGCAAATATATGCAGAAACTTAACACTATGTTCCCAGCTGCAGGTCAGAGAGCCCTTACACCAATATGCTTAAGTAGAGGCAATTATACACGTACTCTAATCTCCAGCTGCCTTCCTGCCCGGGTGTTATATGTTATAACGTTCCCCTGTTCTGACCTGTGTGAAAGAGGCTCTGTGCAATAGTGTGAAAGGTACTGCTGTTGGAGGAGCACAAGGAGCAGCGATAGGAACAGCGACGCCACACTACCTGTTCTCAAGCACCCGACATGTTGTGCACGACAGACACTCTGGTGCACAGCCAGCTGTGGCGGCCATCTTTGTTCAGGGAGCCTTAATTATTGCAGAGGGGGGTTGAAAAAGAGCAGGCTTGGGAATAAATCAATACATCATCTGCGGCCTTGGTGTCTGAGGCACACATAGTTGAGCTGAATTGAAATCAATAGTTGTTTAATCAAGCCTTTTTTCAGGTTATGTGTACATATGCACAATGAAAACGCATCCTGGGTAAACTGAACCTTGCAATAAAATCCAACACATGATGGACATAGCTATTTGGTATTCCAAATTTGGGGTTAAAGGGTTTATTGCATGTAGGGCAGTAGATATGTATAAGCAGACGCTACAGGAAGAAGAGAACACATGCTGAGCCTCCTTTGTCAAAGCGAATCCCGCTCCCTCTGCTTTCGCTTGCAGCTGTTTACTTTGGACTCCACTCCTCATGGGTTGGGTTTGTAACTCCGAGGAGTCGAGCTGTTTGGCTTCGCACAGATGATAGTTTGCTTTATTGTTCCTCTTTTCTTTCCACAGGAGATCCCTCGGGGCTGCACTTCAGAAGAAAAGTCAGCAGATTCATGATAACGTGTACAAGCAAAGAGTTTTTTGTTTTACTCAAGCAGACCCCCCTCCATACTCAAACACCCACCCACACACACACACACACACACACAAACACTAATGCCCCCACCAACACCACCACCCCACTACCCTTTTCCGAATTAAAAGTCGCCTTTTGTGCAGATCTGGTTTCCCAAGCCTGCGTGTCCGCAAAGGTCCTTCGGGTTCAAAACCACAACTCGGGCCTGCAACAACACTGTAAAAAACAGCCCTCTTACAGAGAAGAGCAGTGAGATATCAGCTTAGTGCGAGCATGAAGCCTGAACAAACACCGCTGGAGGGGAAAAGGGGGCTTGTACAAACTCAGTGACATTACACGATGGCCTTGAGATTATCTCCAGTGAAAATGAGATGCTAAACTAGAACCACAGTTTGAGAAAAACAGAGAACCGCTGCTTGCTGAGTCATAGTGCTTCGGTAATTTATTAAGGTCATGCGACGGTAAATGAGCAGGATTCTGACTCCGAAAAGACACTCTGACCTTGACGTTCCCTGGTTTCTTGTCTTTTAAAACCAGACCGAGGCTCACAATAGCTTCCTTGCACACCAGTTCTGAGCATTAGTGTCTCGTATAACAATGCCTGGCTTTGATATCTTCTCAGAGAATGAGAGATCATTTTGTTTGGGAGCGACCTCAGAGACGGCATTCCGCCCACGTTTATGCCGCTATTTCGGCTTCACATCTGTCTTGGCTACGAATCCAAGTCATTTAATGGTGTATTCACTCAATGTGATTGCACACACACATCAGTGGGTGGAAGGACGGCTCAGAGAACTCTGAGACTCGGGGAACATTTGGATTCCCTTAAAATAGGATGCTAAACCTGAAGCAAGGCCTTGTGAAAGAAATAACGCAATGACCCCAAGTCTAAGGCAAAAAATCAAATCACGAGAAGTTTTAAGGTTGGACATGATGCGTGATGGTTGTAACTTCATTTCTGGTGATCTATTATCAGACAACACAACACAGCTAGGTCCCGGGATAGCCTTGTGAATTTTCATCTCTCTGCTACTCAATCATGTCGGTTAATTAGCCTTTTTTTTTTTTAGACCAAATGTTAGGAGCATGGATAGTCCAGAACCAGGTTTAGGATCCACTGACACACTGCATCAGATTAACTTTATATGCAGCTTTTAAATTTTGGAAGATTCATTCGTTCATTTGCAGTAAGCTCTTGTCCTGGTCATTGCCTCATTGCCACATATCCAAAGTCTAACCCAGTAAGACTTCTGAGGTGAGAATAAATCATGGATGGAATACCGGTCTCTATAAGATAAGTCACGATTTGGTAGAGTTATGGATTCACTGGAGAACAAACACAGACAACCAATGTTTAAATTGCTACACACACCATTTTTGGCGAAAAAAAATTCGATACTGAGCTGGAAAGAAATAATTATTTTGTTACTATACTTAAGTCTAGTTTTTCCAAACATATTTCTATTTGTTTGTTTTTTCTCTTCAACTTACATTGGACTTTTACATTCCAGCAGAAAACAATCAACTTTCAAACCCTACATCACTTCTGCATTTTGAATGACGTATGGTGACGTTTCGCATTAGAAAGCACCAAAGTTAATTCTTAACACATTTAAACTTTAACAGATGTGACAGAGAGAATGAGACACAATACCCAACAATGTAATCTACCTGCTGTGTAAACTTTGTATAGAGTTAATATTATGCTAGCTAACATTTGAGAGATTAGAAATAAAGTTGTTGTTGTTAGCTTAAATAACGTATTCTCACATTTATTGGCTCTTGAACTAATGAAACTAAAACATTATGATTTGAGACAAGAATCCTTTCCTTCTGGGAATCTTTTTTTCTTTTTAATTTCATTTCCAGACTTCATATAAATTTTCTACATCTAAGCGACAGTTTTGAAGCTACACTTCAACCTTTACCAGAGGATTTATTTGCATGAGTTGTACTTCTATTTGAGCAAAGAATTTAGGGACTTATATTACTCATGCGTCAATATAAGCCCTGAATATCAGACCACTGGTTTATATTAATTCTGAGACACATGATAATGACGTTGAGGTTAGTTTTTAGCGGAAGGAGATTGCAGACTTGGCTCACAGGCTGCCAAAGTGCAAACAAGTTGGGACGACTGCTGATTCATAGTGCTAACTCAGCGTCTGCAATTCAATGAGGTTAGAATTATGCAGTGTTAAATGAGCAGGACTGGGTAATTAATTATAATTGATGGTAATTGGAATCTTGACACTCCCTGGTTTGTTGTATTTTAAAATCATTTATATGTGTAGACTTCAGAGGAAGTCTACACATATAAGACTTATATAAGACTACACATATAGTCCTACATACTGTATCCTTGCATTAAACGGTATTTCTCCCAAAAAAAAAACCCCCAGCATTCCATATAACATAGATCTATATTTTGACATGAGATCTATTTGTTTGGTTTATAGATACGCCGGAGCGACTGCAGAGACGGCGTCCGCCCACATTTATCTGTCTCGGCTACAAATCCAACTCACTTAATGGTGTGGTCCCTTTAAAGATTTTAAAAACTCTATAAGCTAGCGGGAACGAGGCTCTGAGACGTGTTCATTTCTCCCCAGGAGTTTGGTTTGAGTAATGCACAGACAGAGAGATGTGTGTGGAGTTAATAGAAGCGGGCTGGTGAGGGACAGCGCGACTGCCTAAGCCCCTCTGCTTTGTTCCCACATTGCAAGGTTAACGATTTTCCGTCCTGGGTGGCTGAATTAGAATTCAGCTCCCGTCCTCGGCACTGAGACGCTGTCTGCTGCCTTCCCAGCAGCCCCGGCGCACGGTGACAGGGAGATGGATGATATCTGCAGCATGGGCCGCTCTGCTTGGGAGGAGGGGGAGAGGGTGCATTGAGTGCACTCTCTCTCGCTCTCTCGCACACACACACACACACATATGCACACAAGTTGTGCACACAGCCAGACAGTCACATATATGACAGTACATGCACATGCACACTGTCATGCACACATGAAAGCGCAAACACACAGATGCAACGACACAAAGCATAACGGACAGTCATGTTTTTTGATGTAGATGCATGTGCACAAATGACAGCATGGACACACACACACACACACACACACACACACACACACACACACACACACACACAAAATGACATGCACACACAGCACAACATGACATATTTGTATGCAGGTATACATCTGATGCAGGTACACACATAAGGTGGGACATACTGTACATACAATTAAGCACACAATAAGCAATACAGTGCAGTATAGAATGTATAGTAAGTCTATACACACACACACACACACACACACACACACACACACACACACACACAAGGACATATAGTACGTACAAAGCACATTGATTAGTGGCACACACACACTGCAGTCCTATATACACTGGTTTACACGTTTTGCACACACACATATGCACACAAAGCATACTGTTTAGTCTCTCTCTCTCTGTCTCTCTCACACACACACACACACACACACACACACATACACACACACACAAGCAAACATCTATGCATTCTGAATTACAAACATGTACGTTGTGCCTGTCTATATACAATCTCATATGCACACACACTGTATGTATATGTATATGTATATATTCATTTATGTATCTACACAAATACACATAAACACACCTTGTTTTGGATAATATTAAATATTAGTGAGCCTGCACTCACAGAAAAAATAATACTAAGCTGTACCTTTACCTGTCGCTGGGTTTGTACAGTCAATCATACGCATTCTGTAGTTTTATTATTTTAAATTTTTTACTTAGATAAGTGCATGTAGTATAACTTTTACAAAACTCCTTTATTCCTTTGCCTTTTGTAAAGCTACATAAGGCAAATCTACATTTTTAAGACCAAGATATCGATAACAATAAGTGCACACCAGCAACATATGGGAAGGGTACGGTTTAGTACCTTTACCTCAGATAAAGTTGCTACTTCTCTCAATATCACCCTACTAACTAGCAATAGCAAGTAACATAACAAGGTTCAATCTTTAGAAGGTTTAGAATTTCACACACCAAAATGAACATGAGGAACTTTATTCTGTGATGAATTATGTGTGGTTAATATGTGTGAGTGGACATGTAGTGGTTAGTGACACAATACAGAAAAAATAATGGACAATCCATCAATACATTGGAAGAGACAAATCAGTTATTTCCATTATACTTTATTGAGGATTTTGCAAGTTCATAGACACGTTGTATACATAACAGTGTATAAATTATTACTTTATTAAGGACCAGTTCATAGAACAAGTTGTACTTGCCTAATAAGTTTATGTTATTATGGGTAGGCCTGTGTGTGTGCGTGTGTGTGTGTGTGTGTGTGTGTGCGTGTGTGTGTGTGTGTGTCTATGTCTGAGACGCTGAACTCAACTACCTCTTGCCTCCTGTTTGATATGATGAATACACTCATATGTGTCTGTGAGTCTTCTGAATATGCAGTACTTACCAGCTTTGCTTTCCATACTACACACACACACACACACACACACACACACACACACACACTGCCGCAGGTGGAAGGGGTAGGGCTACATGACTTATGCATGGCTGCAGTGGAAAAGCCTTTACGTTGCTCTGGATGATTTCTGGGAACAGACTTCAGAGAGAATGCTGCTTTGCATCGGGAGAAACTGCGTATTTTTCGGCAGCACAGTGCTTAAGGTGGACCAAACCTGCAAAATAAATAAAGTAGGAAATAAGCAAATATATAAATAATTAACCAAAAGCCACCATCATCACCATTATTATGTGATGACATTATACTATTTTATTCATTTGTCTACACAAAAAACTGATATACATAACTGATGCAGATGTGTTACTGTCCTTACGAGGACCTTCCACTGACATAATTATTAATGAAGTTAATTATTGTTATGCTACACCAAAACTTTAATCTCAACCCCAGTAACCAATCAGGAACTTGGTTCCTGATTGGCATTTGGGCACTTTCAGTTATTTTATTTTTGTTACACAGCATGAGGAGATGTCACACAGCACCGAGAAGGTCAAATATTCCTACATTTGTGTGTGTATATATTCTGAATTAAAAGCATGTCCACTTGTATAATTTTTAAAAATGGACACACACACACACACACACACACACACACACACACACACACACACACACTTTATTCTTTAAATACTTTTTACACTCTCAAAAACTCACACACATACAAACACACATTTAAAGTACAAGAAATAGTATGTATTTTTTACCTGAATGCTGAACAAGGTGACTTCTTAACTTTCTATTCCTGAGAAAAAAAAAAGAGATGAACAGGACGTCAGTTAATAAGACAGTAACACGAAAAGGCAGATCGCTCTGTGTGTGTGTGTGTGTGTGTGTGTGTGTGTGTGTGTGTGTGTGTGTGTGTGTTTTCCTCAGAGTTCACTTGAGGATGCAGGAAAGCAGATGTACGAGTTTTTCCCTGCCAAATCTCTCTGTGAGCTCTAATACAAAGGAAGACCGCAAGCTGAGTAGTATAGGTATGTGTGTGTGTATGTGTGTGTGTCACACTCTCTTTCCTCTCACAGAACAACTTCACTCAAGTTCCCACGTTCAGCTGCCAATCACACACCAGTCACACTCGATTTACACAACCACAAACACAGGTTCGCTTGAGGGAAGGTTTCAGCAATATAATCAGAGTGTGTGTCTGTGTGTGTGTGTGCATGCAGTGAGTGTCTACACAAGAAAGTTAGGGCTGATACACCTGCGGAGCATGCGGCCACTGGCCGATGGGTTAAAAGTGAAGCCAGCTGTGGGTCGTGTCGAAGCTATCGCCACTGGAAAGGCCGAGCTGTGAGACAGAGCCTCATTATCCTCTACAGTGAGAGAAAAAAAGCCAGTTGTGGTTCAATAACTCCGACCAGATAGCATGTTTCCCTGGCAACACCTCCGAAGCAGCTCTGCAGAGATCCCAGAGAGAGAGACAGAAAGGGGGAGGGCGAACAAGAGGAAGGAAGGAAGGAAGGAAGGAAGGAAGGAAGGAAGGAAGGAAGGAAGGAAAGAAGGAAGAAAGGAAGGAAGGAAGGAAGAAAGGAAGAAAGGGAGGAGGAGACCTAGACAGCGTTGGGGTGGGAGGCAGTTCTGTGACACTTATGCTCAGTACAAACATTAAAGAGTGTTAACACGAAAAGCACTCTAATGAAGACCATACACACCTATAAGTACTTTTTTTTACCAGGTAATTTGTGTGTACAGATGAATTTATTTTCTCCATATTAAATCACATCCTTTTAGAGCCACCAGTAGAACTGTGAGACTCGGGATGTACAAATACCACACACAATATTTAAAGCTAATCAGATTAGCACTAATATAATTCCAATACTAATGATACATTATATAAATGTAAAGTGACATATAAATGTCAAAATATTACATATAAATGTCAAATTCCACATGAATGGTTCACTCTTATGGTGCATTCATGACTTTCAAAGTCAACTTTGGAAATTTCAACTGTCTCTCTGTCTTTATATTGTTTATGTAAGCGCCTATAACTACAGTGAAGGAGGCGTGTCCTGTCTCTATAACTACAGTGAAGTAGGCATGTCCTCATTCTCTATAACTACAGTGAAGTAGGCATGTCCTCATTCTCTATAACTACAGTGAAGGAGGCGTGTCCTGTCTCTATAACTACAGTGAAGTAGGCATGTCCTCATTCTCTATAACTACAGTGAAGTAGGCATGTCCTCATTCTCTATAACTACAGTGAACTAGGCATGTCCTCATTCTCTATAACTACAGTGAAGTAGGCATGTCCTCATTCTCTATAACTACAGTGAAGTAGGCATGTCCTCATTCTCTATAACTACAGTGAAGGAGGCGTGTCCTGTCTCTATAACTACAGTGAAGTAGGCATGTCCTCATTCTCTATAACTACAGTGAAGTAGGCATGTCCTCATTCTCTATAACTACAGTGAACTAGGCATGTCCTCATTCTCTATAACTACAGTGAAGTAGGCATGTCCTCATTCTCTATAACTACAGTGAAGGAGGTGTGTTCTCAGTCTCTATAAATGCAGTGAAGGAGGCGTGTCCTCTGTCTCTATAAGTACAGTGAAGGAGGCGTATCCTCTGTCTCTATAACTACAGTGAAGGAGGCGTGTCCTCTGTCTCTATAAATGCAGTGAAGGAGGCGTGTCCTCTGTCTCTATAAGTACAGTGAAGGAGGCGTGTCCTCTGTCTCTATAACTACAGTGAAGGAGGCGTGTCCTCTGTCTCTATAAATGCAGTGAAGGAGGGGTGTCCTCTGTCTCTATAAGTACAGTGAAGGAGGCGTGTCCTCTGTCTCTATAACTACAGTGAAGTAGGCATGTCCTCATTCTCTATAACTACAGTGAAGGAGGTGTGTTCTCAGTCTCTATAAATGCAGTGAAGGAGGCGTGTCCTCTGTCTCTATAAGTACAGTGAAGGAGGCGTGTCCTCTGTTTCTATAACTACAGTGAAGGAGGCGTGTCCTCTGTCTCTATAAATGCAGTGAAGGAGGCGTGTCCTCTGTCTCTATAAGTACAGTGAAGGAGGTGTGTCCTCTGTCTCTATAATTACAGTGAAGGAGGCGTGTCCTCTGTCTCTATAAGTACAGTGAAGGAGGCGTGTCCTCTGTCTCTATAAATACAGTGATGGAGGCATGTCCTCTGTCTCTATAAATACAGTGATGGAGGCATGTCCTCTGTCTCTATAAATACAGTGATGGAGGCATGTTCTCTGTCTCTATAAGTACAGTGGTGGAGGCATGTCCTCTGTCTCTATAAGTATGTTGAAGGAGATGTGTCCTCTGTCTTTATAAGTATGTTGAAGGTGGCGTGTCCTCTGTCACTGTAAGTATGGTGATGGAGGCGTGTCCTCTGTCACTGTAAGTACAGTGATGAAGGCGTGTCCTCTGTCTCTATAAGTACTGTAATGGAGGTGTGTCCTCTGTCTCTATAAGTACTGTAATGGAGGTGTGTCCTCTGTCACTATAAGTACGGTGATGGAGGCGTGTCCTCTGTCACTATAAGTACTGTAATGGAGGCGTGTCCTCTGTCTCTATAAGCACAGTGAAGAAGGCATGTCCTCTGTCTCTATAAGTATGTTGAAGGAGGCGTGTCCTCTGTCTCTATAAGTACTCTAATGGAGGCGTGTCCTCTGTCTCTATAAGCACAGTGAAGGAGGCGCGTCCTCTGTCTCTATAAGTACAGTGAAGGAGGCATGTCCTCTGTCTCTATAAGTAAGGTGATGGAGGCGTGTCCTCTGTCTCTATAAGTGCGATGATTCAGACATGTCCTCTGTGGCAGTTAAAACCAGTGAAAGAGGTGTGTCCTTGAACTTGAATGTGTTATACTGTATTGCAGCAGGTAGTTTTAAGATGCACAACCAGATCACACACTGAACACTAACGCCAATGCTACTGGCAACGCCCACTGCAGAGCTTTCATAAATGATCCTAGTGTTTCAGTATAAGCCTAGCATGCATTTAATGGTTGGGTGACTGGTAGGGTGAATGGTAGTGGAGACTGCAACAACAAAAATCTGTGAAAGTGGAGTGTGTTTGACTTTGGATTGGGACGGAGTCCAATTCTGATTAGAACACACAATCTGTGATTGAGTTCAGGTGACTGTCTGGCCTCCCACTGCAGTGTCTGGAAACTCAGACATCAGACTCCCCACCCGCTCCCCTCCTGCGCGTTCAACACACACACACACACACACACACACACACACACACACACACACACACACACACACACACACACACACACACACACTCACTGCTGGTCCCTCAGATTTGGATTGATAAGGCTTCGGCAAAGTCTGACATTAATGCAGCCTTCGATCGATGGGAAAAACAAGGCTGTAATCCTCCAAATCAGGACGCCGTTTCAAACTCATGAGCAGTTCTTAATCTACTTTCCGCATGTTTCACATGCACACATGTTAAGTCCAGTTTGTAAAGGACACAAGCTCTTACAATACCCCCCTAGACAGACCACTTTAATATAACATCTACCGCCGTCAGCCTTTATTGCTTGACATTTAACAGAATTTTCTCATGGTGCGCCACAAGACAGGTGAGACGATGGAGCAGAACAAGCACCTGTGTGCCGCATTTTTTACAAAACAATAAAGCGACCAAGGAGCTGCTTTAATTTCAGACAAATTGCTTTAAATAATCATAGTATTAATGTTCATTATAGGGAATTACTGAGTTTTAGTTTTTAGAAGTCTGTTTTATTACATCCCAGCTAATGTTTTCAGATTGCAGGAACGTAGAATGATTATTTGCTGAATTGCGTCTGGCCTGACACAAGTGATGTGAGCTTGAGGTAAAGCTATATAATGAAAAATAAGTGACCGTGACAAGATGACAAACGTTGATGTCCTCCCTCTAGGGAAATAATGAAAAAAAGAAAAAATTACTTCTTTTTTTCTTCATTTTAAAAAAGTGTCTGTGATTTAGAAGGGAGCACAGAATGCTAATCAAGTGTATTAAAACGGAAGTGAATACGTGAGGGTGACAGACACTCCTTCACAATAAAGTCACATAAACAAAACAAATTAGTTAGCAGACACAAGTAAAGCAATTCATACAAATCAGTGATTAAAAAGCTTTCTTTTTTTTTACTGCTCATAGTGGAAGACATTATTGTGGCATCAGCATTTCACAACCTCTTTATGAAAAGGTCTTTGTGTGTCTGCCTTCATTTGTCTTGTGTGTAAAACAAACGATACACACAAATGACCAATATGCCAATGTGTCTCTGACTAAATCTGTAAATATTAAAAGCACACAGAGTGAGGCAGGGTGCGTGTTTGTGTGTGTGTGTGTGTGTGTGTGTGTAGAGCTCACCAGACCCTTTAAAACACATCAATCCATTTATTAAACATTTTTTTTTTCATTTGCGGTCGCGCCACATCCTCTGTACTCTGCTCTGGAGGGGGGTCGAATATTTATAGGACTGTTCAGATGAGCTCTGAAAAGCGTGCTGTGTATGTGTGTGTGTTGGTGGGGGTAGGGAGAGCAGTGAATTTCATCATTGCCTTGGCGCTGCCAGGCTTCGGCAAGTGTCAGACAGATTCTAATAAAAGTGTCTGGCCCCACGGTGGGCACCGGGCTGGCGCTTGCCGTGCCACGGCTGACTGCTTGGTATGCGCGGAGCATGGCAGCGCTTCAGCTGTTGCTGGGGGCTCCGTGGTAAAGAGTCACACTGATTAGTTGGCATCGGCTATTGTTCGGTGCGAGACCAAACGGGGGGAGAAAATACAATTAGAGCCAGAGAGAGACGGTAAAAGAGACAGAGAGACAGACAGAGACAGCTAAAGAGAGAGAGAGAGCGTCTGAGGGGAAAAGCGATTGTTTTTGAAAAACAGCGTTTCTAATGTGGGTAATTTAGCAAAATTAGATTTTTAAAAGTTGAACACTCCAGGGAGGATGTAACAAAATTAGTCGTAACACTTAATGAGTTCAGTTTGTGGAGAAAAAAAAAAGAAGAAGAGCGAGTCCTACTGTACCGAGTGAACCCAGACTGCAGAGCTGTTGTTAAATGTCAGGCCACCTTTCCAGCGGGCGCAGATGCCTGGGTGGCATTAGAGAAATTAATCTGCTGCTCGGTTCTGAAAGTCTGCGCTGATATTATGAGACGAGGAGGTGTGTGGATTTAATTAAGCGGCTGAAACTGTACCGGGAGTCAGACTTTCTGTTTGAAAAAAAAAAAGATGAGCAATGAGCATGTGTTTACTCAATATGTGCAACCCTTTTAAGGACAAGGTGGTGAATAATGAAGGAACATGAGGAATAACAAGCGTAATTGATTGAAAAATGGCACTGAGGGCTGAAGGATGAACTGGGTTCTTGGGTCAAAAACGGAGATGGCTTTTGAACATTATAGAACGATCTTTTATTGAAATATACTGATTTTAAACATTATGAACCTCCTGAACCTCTTTGTGACTACGGACAGTGTTTTACTTTGCGTTTTTTTCCTGAGATCTAAGATTTCGTTAAAAAGAATCATTAAAGAAATAATCTGTTATTGACTAGAAATGGCCACTAGATGACACGTAAATCTACGCATCTTAACGCACATTACATTTTTTATTTGTGTTGAGTAACAGAGGTCTGACAACACATTGTGCTGCCTAGTGGCCTGTGAGGGAAAAACACATCAACAGCTAAACAACTCTGACAAAAAAATATCTTTATTTTAAAGTTTTATGCAACAACCTCGACAAGCGGAACACAGATTCATTACAGAACATGCCGCGTGCCATAAGCTGCAAGGAAAAAAAAGCGAAGAAAGGCGTTGTCTAGACAGCAAACTGCTGTAACAGCAGCTTTCCGCCAGGTCTAACTGTTTCACCGTCCCTGCTTCGTTTTAGTCCCTGTTCTTAGGACATCAGTTGGCTGTCCTGCCTTGCTCTCCTGCGTCGCTTCAGGAAAGTTCGGAGTTCCGAGTCGCTCTTGCCCTCCGCCCAGGTCCCAAGAGCCTAACCCGTGATTTTGAATTCACTCAGCTCACAAGTTAGGGTCTCAGGGAACAGGAGAAGTACAGCATGGTCCGAAGAGGTGCAGGGGTTAGAGTGTGTGGGGGGGAAGAACCAGGATCCTGTGTTTCTCTCTCTATCATGCACACACATTTACACACACACACACACACACACACACACACACACACACACACACACACACACACACACACACTTCTGTGTGCCTGCTCTTTGTTCAGCGTCCGGCTCTGTTCGTCTCAGCGGGCCAAAGCTCTGTCTGGTACCGTACAACAACACCGGCCCTCTGCAGACAGATCAAGATATAAAAACACACAGAGACACACACACAGACACACACAAACACACACACACTCACGGACACACAGTCCCCCCTCCTCTCCACCCCGATTTTTCACCAGATAACTTGTCCTGCATTCCACGCTAGTCGCTACAATCCGAACGCTGACCCGGCTGGACGAAAGAAGGAGACACAACCGATAAAGAGCGAAGGAGTTTTTTAAAAAGAATACGCTTTTCAGACTTTTTCATTTCTCCATCAAAAATGCAGCGGTGAGTCCGTGGCACCCTGCTCTGCGCTAACTAGCCTTTGTTGGCTGAGGTAAACCCCCAGTCAGATGGTCAGTCTCTTTCTCTTTCTCTCTCTCTCCTTTGTCTTCAGAGTCACAGCATTGGTGTGCATCTCTCACCTTGCTGATCTGCTGCAAGCGGCTTGTATGGAAAGGCAGAGGTGCAGCTCAGACACGGAGGAAGGGGGAAGGACTCGGGATTCGCGCCTCTCGCAAACGATTCGGTATCAGCAAAAAAAAAAAAAATGTGAGACGCTGATCGGCGGCGGCTGCAGTTCTCCTCCGCCCCCCCCTCCACTCTCCCCCAACCTGCACTCATTTAACTCAGACACACAGCCACTGCGACACCCCCCGCCATACCCCCCTCCTTCCCCCCTTCCTTACGACAGTAGCGCGCTCCCCTCTGGACCGAAGTTGTCATTTAGACGTGATCACCAGATCGATCGGCAGAGACGACAGTGGCGGCTTTCTTGCTGCCTTTTCTCTAGTCCCGACATCAGACTGGCCTGGCATCAATTTCAAAAGCGCACGCGCCAGTCGAAATGTCGTTTTTCGCCACGCTTGCACACAAACACACACACAGACACATATACACACCACTAGCAGACTCCTCCCCCCACAAACAATCAGCCAGCTTCTTCCTCCTCGAGGGAATAGGGAATGAGCGGACACTGCCGGAAATGAGAACGGCTCGACACGTGCCTTAAACGACCCCTCCTCCCTGCCTCACATGCACACAGGCACACCGTCAGAGACAACACGTATGATTTGTAATTTCAGAGTAAAAGGTAAAAGGTAAGACGAAGAGAGTAAGTGAGTAAGAGAGAGAATGAGAGACAGAGAGAGGGAGAGAGAGGGAGAGAGAGGGAGAGAGAGGGAGAGAGAGGGAGAGAGAGGGAGAGAGAGGGAGAGAGAGGGAGAGAGAGGGGAGAAGCTAAGTGAGCTATACCAGACAGAGGCAGGTCACTGAGGTGGGACAGGAGCGTGTGAGGTGAGGAGGCAGTCGTCTACCTCCGACACCCATCCTCACCCCGACCGTCGTCTCTCCACCCCCCCACCCCCATCACATCACCATCAGCGCAGTCTCTCTCTCTCATTCTTTCTCTCATACACACTCTCTCTCATGCACCTCAATACCTGAAACGGTCACTCACCCCCCCAAAAAAAACCGTCTTAATCTTTTCCCTCTTTGACTCCCTCCCCTTTCCTCCTTTCATTTCTCCTCCAGGTTGCCGTACCTGTCTGGCAGAGTCTCTCCAGCATCTCGGCAAGTCTGAGATCCAGTCGACAGCGGCGTGCTGCGCTGAACACCCTCCCTCTCCTCTGCTCTCACTACATCCTTCTATCCCTCTCCTTCTCTCTCTCTCTCTCTCTCTCTCTCTCTCTCTCTCTCTCTCTCTCTCTCTCTCTCTCTCTCTCTCTCTCTCTCCCCTCTGTCTCACTCACTCCATCTCGACTGCTGCAAAGCCTTCGTCCTGCACTGATCAATCCTTTCCTTTAGGGAAAAAAAGCGTTCGCAAAATGCATGCACATAAACAAGAGACACACCACCACTGGGGTGGCTAGCTTGCTGTTGCCACACACACAAACACACACACACACACACACACACACACGGAAGGCGTATTAAAATATTGGGACCACATGAAAAAAAGAAAAGAAAAAAAAAACCCAACAAAACTGAAAAAATAAAAAGAACAGAGAAAAGCCAACCTAGAGCAAAGTGATGTGATGATATCTGAAGGGAAATGCAATCTAAAAGTATGCTGCATTGTTCCAGGATTATAAGTGCATTTGATATCAAAAGACAGAATTAAAATCAGGTTTCGGCTACGTGAATGGCTAGAACGTTTAGTACGATGTTCAGAAATAAAGTGGTCTGCTTCTGGGAAGCATAACTTTTATTCACACACAGCGCAATGCCACGTGACAAAACCACTGCAGTTCATCAAACAACACTTAGGAGAAGAGAAAAAAAGCTCAATAAAATCCTTCGGTCAAAGCAGCCATCAGTGTCTTTTTGGGGGGGGGGGGGAAGAGCAAAGCCCAGTCAGTCGTGGAGTCTGAATCAATTCTCAGAGGAGCAGACACATTTGATGAGATGGGATGATGGTTGATTTATCTGTCTGGGAGAGCTTCAGGACGGCCCCGTCTTAATCTCGCAACCTGTGACCTTCTCTCGCGGCTCCCTGCGGCGCGGATGGGGGTCACGACCCTTACGCTGACAGCCAGTCATTGATTATGTGCTTAATGCAAACGCCGCCGATGTTGGCCGCACTGCAATGCAGAGCCTGGCGCTCACACTCTCTCTCTCTCTCTCTCTCTCTCTCTCTCTCTCTCTCTCTCACACACACACACACACACACACACACACACACACACACACACACACACGCACACACACACACACTCACACACACACACACACACACACACACACACACACACGCACACACACACACACGCACACACACACACACAGACACAGAGTGGTCTTGTTGAGGGGCTGCATTTCAACCTAAAGCTAATATGAGAGGTGACTTTGCCGATATGAGAGCACACCATGCTGGCTCAAACCTCAGGATGAAGAAGGGTGGTGGAGCAAGTGTGTGTGTGTGTGTGTGGTGTGCACCAGCGAGGGCTGGTGAAATCAGCAGGGAAACCTTGACGGAGTGATGGTGATCAATCAACTCTATTACTGCTGTGGCAGTGTCTGGGCCTGTGGCCAAGCTTATGCACAAGCGGACCGTCGGCAGAGGGCCGCCGTCACACACACAATCCAGACAATAAAGCGCAACCGGGTCCTCAAAGACAGACACATACAACACACACATTAGGGGCGACCATTAACCCAAACGCAAACACATAAACACACACACACGAGTGAGACAGAGACGCGTAGCCTCAGCTCACCGCCATTTTGTTGAGAAAAGTGTGTTCTCGACGCAGCGAGAGTTAACACTCACATTTCTGCACTGTGTTAGGTTTATGACACGAGGTTGCTACTAAAGCGTTGGGGGGTTAATGCTAATTTCCTACACTCTCTGTAGTGAGAAACTCCAGACTATTCATTTACTAAAACATTAAAAACGTATCAAGATTTGAACCGCAACAGAGCTATCAGCTGATTCAACATTAAGATTATTTGTAGCTTCTTCTTTCTTACTTTTGTCTCATGCTCTTCTTTCTCAATTGGCTTTTATAGATGTTAAATTGAAATATATATACGAAAGGTGTATCGACTGCAACTGTTTAGCAAATCTGACCGTCGTGCATCATGGAAATGTCCTAAAGCATGTATTAGGATGAGTCAACAATTCATGATGACCTTCTATTTTTTTAAGGTGTCACAAATGTTTTCCTACACAATTTCCTACACAATTTCCTACACAATCCCAATTAGGTTCAACACATGTGTTCCAGCTCAAATAAAGAAAGAAATCTTATTAACACAGTCTTTTGATTTTCTAGGATAGTTCTCATTATGAGATTACTTTCAAACAGATATTAAAAATATTTGTAGATATTTTACTCATTTCAGGGAAATCTCTTCTTAAATGAATACGGTCAATTTCAACAACTTTTAACTTGAAATTAGAAACAAAAAACCTCATGATGGGAAATATGATATAAATTTGCCTATACTGAAGATGATTATATGATTTAGATATATCATATATGATGTAGTAGATATGGTATATTATTTGGTACAGTAGATAGTAAGTAAAGGAGTGGTTGTTTAACTAGTGCCTCACAAACACAACACTCGTTATTCATCTAAGCAAATTGTAAAATATACAACCGCCAGATAAACAGACACGAGAGCTTCAAAAGACAAGACAACACAGGAAACGTTACAAGCTTTCTGACGGAAAAAAAAGCCGTGACATCAATCCAGACACGAGCGGAAACAAAATGTGGAGAGATCTGTGCTGTAGAGGCATCAACATGACATTTGTTAATATAATAATGTTAAATAATAACCTACAAGTAAATGGCAAGTGAATGAACAAATGTATACACACAAGAGAGTAGAGACATGGAATAGGGCATTGTGTGAGATGCTTTCTACACCCACACACATACACACACACACACACACACACACACACACACACACACACACACACACACACACACACACACAGAACAGCATTAATGACTATTGTGTCTGGTCCCCGTAGATGACGATCCAGTCTGCAGCCGCTGATCAATCCCATCGATTTGTCCCAGGGTCAAAGGTCACAAGTTTATTGATGGGAGAAAGTGCTTTACGCAGCAAGGCAGGTCCTGACTCCAGACAGATCAATGACGCTTCAGTCTTGTACATCATATGTGTATTTATTTATCATATTTCTAATAGGATTTGGTCTTTTTATTACTCTGCCTGTCTCTGCATGAAAAGCAGTGTGGTGTATTGAGCACCTTGGGACGGAACCTGGCTCACTCGTTCACTTGCTGCAGACTTTTACAGCACCAGTGACACTCAGGTCAGGTTCACTGATGCTCTAGACTTGGATGGGTGAAGGGCAGCAGGCTAAGTGCTCAATTATACACACACACACACACACACACACACACACACACACACACACACACAAACTAACAATCAATTACATCTAAGAATGTAACTGAGGCAGTGCACCTACAAATAATCCATGCATGTATTGAAGTACGTTAAAACACGCTGATGTACATGGATAAAATGAGGATTATCAATACAGCTTTAAAGCTCTGCATGTTCTGCCATGTTTTTTTTAATACAGAGAATGGATTCCCTGTAGTTATGTGACACAGAAGCAATCGATTAATGACACTTTTCTATCCTTATCCCTTACCCGGGTCTCCAGGCTTACTTTCTTTGTTTTTCTTACATTTAAAAGTCATTAACTGTATTGAGGAAAGGGAAAACATGGAATGTGAGACATTATCGTGGATGAACAGGGAAAATCTACATCCTTACCATGTCGCGACCCTACAACATTCACAACGGGGAAACGATGCAAAACAAAACCAATAAACTGAATATCCAAAACAGTCCAGGTCTGAGAACCTTTTAAAACGAACAACCTCTGAAACGTAGAATTGTAGTTAGGAATTCTAGTCATTTTCACGCCATTTCTACAAAACGTAATTATCTAACACTTAAAAGAGGGAAAACAGAATTTTAAAAAGGACATTTTACAATTTTAATGAGCTGTATCCTATCAAAGTTTGTAATAACTAAAAAAATATACATCTATATTAAAAAGATTTCCCCATGGCCACAATAACACAAAAAGTGTTGCTTTGCATCACAATGTTGATGTTATATCACCATATTGCTGAACTCTAGTCTCAGTTATCATCATTTATTTAAGTAAAACTGGCCATAACGGGGGTTGGGGGCTGTGTTTAGTAAGATCTAGTAGATCTTTGAACATTTTGTAGGTTTGTATAATTTAAGAACATTGCATTGATTGAGGTTTTCATTCAAAAGCTTTAACATGACTGTGAACTCAATAAATATATATATTTGTTTCATAAGAAAAGTTTTGTCTTTTCCTCAAATCTATGAAGATCTTTTTTATTTTAAAGAACAAGAACTCTGCTATGTTATTAAATCCCAATTAATATCCGAGGCCATTTCTTTACACTTGAAAGGTGCGGACTCCCAGAGGCCGACAGCGGAGTGAAACAAAAGTGTCTTCTTTCCTGCCCTATCTAATCCCGTAATTTATTTGTTCAGCTATCGCATAAATCGAAGCCCAGCTGTAACCAATGAGTTGTAGCTCGGCCGGTCGCGCCAGCTGGATCTGATTCTGCTGAGGCGGCGGGATTTTTTTGACACGCTTCGCTCTGCTACATCTGGAGGAACCATTGGGGTTCAGGGGGTGAGGACAAAAACTGCCTCTTAAAACAAACTCCTGCGAGTTTTTGCGTCTCAGTAACTGTCTATTTTTAAGAGCCGAATTTACAAAGTAAAAAGCGTGTTCTTAAGGGTTGGGAAAAAAAGTTAAGACGAGGGTCTATTGGTTTGTCAGTGTTTCCACAGCAAAAAGCTTTCCTAAAAAATGAAATAAAACTTTCCTAACTTCAGATTTGAGGTGGAATAAAGATCTGGGATGACAGACGGAACAGCTGAGCTGAGTCCGAAGAGGAGAGAGTTAGGCATAAAGCCAGAAATTCGCCACTTCTTCTATCACGCAGCACATCCACAGTCTGGTCAGAATTCCCACAAGCCAACTTGTACGCTCCCTGGAGACAGTGACACCTAAATATTACCTTTGTTGTCATTTAAAAAAAAATACGTTGCAACTTATTTTTCAAGCTGAGAAAAAGTACAATTTTTTTTTTACAAAGACCTGCAACAACTTGACACGCTTTTTGAAAGTTTCTTAAAGTTTGAAAGGTTTGTTTTATTTCAGTGCAGAGTAGGGAAAGACGGCAAAAGTATCCTGACAACACTTAAAAAACTGATCTTAAAAGAGATCTTTTCGCAATGCATGTTACGTAACACAAAGTTGTGCTGAAGTTTTTAAATCAGCACGCATTTATAAAAGAAAAAAAAAAAAAGAAAGCTTCACAAATAAAATGAGGGACTAAAACAATATTTCTTTACTGTCCAGTCTGTAAAATTTCCCAGTAAGATATTAAATTATTAAAATAACAACACTGGACATCATCAAATGCCCTGTTGGACTTTTATGGAAAGTTAAAGTGAGATGTAGAGAAAGTGCTTGTAGACTTTCAGTCCAACAAATCCAACAAAACTGGTCTTGTTACAATTTCTACTCATTTGTTGTGATCTCATCTTGGACATCGTGTCAGTGGTACAAGAAGTGTATTGAATCAAATCCATGTTCGCAAATCAAATCTATATTAATACCACAAGACATTTGTTTGTGCTTTAATTAAAAGCTGTTCACTCCAACTTTACCCTACTGGCTCTTTAGAAACATGCCGTAATATAAAGGTAGAAAAAAAAAAACAAGCTAAGTGAATCTAGAGCTGGAAAAAAGCTGTGGATGTAAATCTCCTAAGGCTTTTTACTGAGACAGTTCCAGGAGAAACCTAGTCACTGAGCTGCTGGGAATCGCAGCAATTTAAACACACACACACACACACACACACATACACACAAAATGCATGAGAATTTCTGTAATGGATCTACACATATATTCCACATCAGTTTCACCGATCTCTCCTCAGATTCAATTCATATTCATAATCGCATTTCTGCCACCCAAGTTTCCAAGTCAAAACACTCATTTACAACGTCTCACAGTATTGATGAATGATTCTCAGTGACTCACGTTCCTAAATCAATTTAGCTGACATCGACAGGTCTGTGAAACCACACAGCAGATTTCAGAACCTCCTCCATATTTTCTCTCCTCTCCGGTCCACTCAAATGTGCTTCACAAGCAGTGGCTTGCAGCCAAAGCAACCCAGTGTCCTCATTCTGCAGAGCCAGCGCCCGTGTCATGCTGAGCGGGAGAGGGAGGAACAAAGGTTCGGGACGAGTCATTCTGTATGCCTGAGCGCATGGTATAGCAGATACTCCATGTTTTCCTGCGAGTGACGTGAGGCCGTATATCAAAGACGCAATACACTGCAGAGACCGTAACACCGAGACCTTTCCCATATGGTACAGTTCCAGCGTTATGTTTCGTGCGTCCTGTTTAGGTCTGGATTCTGTCTGTAAATCACTGGTTAGGAGCGCTGGGTAAAATGTCAAGGCCTGGTGGGATTGAGGAAGCCTTCACTGAGGCTAAGCAAACACACGAGGCAGTGAAGGATGAAAATGGTTCCCTCATGCACACAGGATTTGTGTGTGCTGATTTACAAACGTCATTTTATCGTGGTTTGTCATATTATTATTAATAATGATGCGTGGTTTGGTGAATGGACAAATGGGAATGCAATGTGGGCTTTACATTGGGATAAAATAAGGAATTTTAAGAGAGAGTTGTCCATCAAGTCTTTCATTAGTGATGCCTCATCACGATGGCTGAAAAAATCTAACACACAGACAAACACACAGACACACATATAGTGTGGGTTTCTTACAGTTAAGGCGATGAAATTATTAGGGTTGTGCCTTATAGCATGGGGATTCAGAAACATACACACACACACACACACACACACACACACATTCACTGAAAGACAGACTGCATCCATGCGTCCTAATTTTTCAAGTGTCTCAGTTCTGATGTGAAATAGCACGCATGTTAAAGAAAAAAGTCGATGATGCTCCAGTCCTTTTGTACAAGACCCAGAGAAAAACCCACTGCTCTGTCAAATTATTGTGTAATTTGAAGTTTTACTACACAATCTCAGCTTAGCCCATTTATGTCTAGTTTTTATTCTAGACATTTTGAAAAACACAATCGGGTAATCAGGCGAAGTGAAGTAATCCACCTTATCCCTGTTCATTATACTGTTACTGTGATCTGGGTGTTTCAGCAAGAAGAAGCCCGAACAGAGAGGAAGCGAGGGCTGCACGATTACTGAGGATAACAGGAATTGTCTTTTTTTTGCTCAGATTCAGACTCACAATTCAATGTAATATATATCCTTATTAGCTGCTTTATTAGAAATACCTGTATACATGCACATTTGTGCAATTAACCGATCAGCCGATCACACGACAGCAGCAATGCAGGAACCTAAAACTTTTTTGGGGGGTTATTCTGCACCCACTCAGATTTCTGTTCTTGGTCGGCATGGAACCTGATGTGCTGTGCATTCTGAAATTATTTGAAATTGTTTATTTGAGTTATTGCATGCTGCCTGTCAGCTCAAATCAGTCTGACTATTCTCCTTGACCTCTCTAATCAGCAAGGTGTTTCTGATTCAATGGATGTTTTTTTTTTTTCATTTGTATTATGTGCCATTCTGTATAAAATCAAGACGTTGTTGATTGTTAGGAGTTTCTTAAATAAAACAAGTCCATGGTCTTGTCATGTCGTGACATGTCACACTCGATCATGTTATTTTCCCATTGTGGCATTTGATGTGAACTTCAACTGTAGTTCTTGAGCTGTATCTGCGTGATTTTATGCCGTGCACTGCTGCTGATTGGATAACCGCACAAATGAGCAGGTGTACAGGTGTAGGAGCCGAAGGTTTGTCCAGTAATTGGGCATTTAATTTTCAGTACACATTTCATATTTCAAATCATCACGGTTCAGTTACATATGTGAGATCATGTGAAACTACATCTATGCTCCTTAGTCAAAGTGAGTATGGATGAATAGCAGTGCAATATATTATGAATTTGTTGCCTGAGTTCAAAAGCTGCAAAATTAATACTGTTCTTCGAAAACAAATGAATCAAGAATGAGGTTTTCATACTATATTTGTGTAGCCCTAGGTCAGTGACAGGTAGCACAAAATCTACAGTCTGAGAGAGAAAGAAATCAGCACCAGATGACAGATATCAAAAAATTAGACAATAGTTTGATTTGCAAAAGAACAACCTATACATATAATCGCAGCAGTCGCTGCTTTTATGATAGCTATATTACACATGCTGAATATCGCAGATATTACACTCAATATGTCCACATAAGTAAAACTGACAACTAACCAGAGAATGACGCAAAAGAAAACTGTTGAGCTTTTGAGGTACATTTACATACCTTCAATCTAAATGCAGGAACAGCATGGATCAAGACATAATACTACCCTTTTATCATCAATCAGTTTTATCATCTTAAATATAAGTCCTTCAGGATTAATGTGTAAAGAGAGTACGATAAGTAAACCACACCGTGATGGACGTTTCCTGCTGCAGTTCAGCCTGTGTGTTTATATTGTAAGTGCGCTATTATATTACAGCCTGTG
The DNA here is from genome assembly GCA_033459395.1 of Hemibagrus guttatus. Taxonomy (NCBI): domain Eukaryota; kingdom Metazoa; phylum Chordata; class Actinopteri; order Siluriformes; family Bagridae; genus Hemibagrus; species Hemibagrus guttatus. The sequence goes on from JAUCMX010000015.1 coordinate 13,297,388, forward strand.
TGTGCTGTGTACTGTACATACACACAACAGCGGATTAAATCTCCAACAAAAAAATATATAACCCTTCCAAATACCACTAATTGAGAGAGTGAGCTCCCCTTTGAGAAGGGGAAAAGTTAATTAACCCACCGCATTAAAGGAAACCGTAATGTGAATTCCTCTGTCACTTTGTATTAAGCGGTTAAGAGGCTTGTGTATTCGCAAACTTTCTGCCTGCATGTTTTAAACCATATGCGCCCCCAATTACTTGTGTAATATTTTACATTTTAATTCATGAATTATTTCAAGAATTGCGGTGAACACTTATTGAGTCCACGCGACGGTAAAAGAGCATTTAGTATGCTTAATTAAACATTGTCATTAACGTAAAACCTGCTGTTGGGTTAATTTATCTGGCTCAGTGAAGCCATTTGTCTTTACGTAATTTAGTTGTGTAACTTCTACACAACCGCATTAAATACAAACCACTCTAATCATTCAAGGCCACCGGTTTCTGCCAAAGTTTTCCCCAGCTTACTCATGAGTTAAATTAGGAATCTCTACACATCACACAAACGTTTAAAGAATTCTAACAAGAAAGTTAAATTGTATAAGCCTAAGAAATACTACAACTACAGACTCTGCCCACTTTTTTGTTTTTAATCTTTCATATCATTTATACTTAAAAATAAAACTAAATAACTCTAAATAAATAAATAATTTAAAGATTAAACTAGAAATCTAAACAGGGCATGATACCACAGCCACGATTCCAATTTTTAAATTGTTAAGGAACAACATGTCATACTTTTTAACGATTTACAATGCAATGGAACAGTCGTGTCAGTCATAAGTTCCTGTTATACCATATATTTTAGCAGTTATAAACGGTCGTTCCTTCACTACTTTTGTTTCCTCGCTCTTGAAAAAATAACAGACAAAAGACAAAAACAAAACAAAATGCTGCATGTCATGTCACAGAGAAACTGCAAGGCATAACACTTCTATCCTGAGGATTTTCTAGTGTCAGAAAAGAACTGACACTGGAGACTCCTTCCATAAATGTTACATAAGCATCTCTTAACAGAAAGCTTCACAATGTCGTTGCTTGCATGGGTTATATATTGCTTTTTGTTTTTGTTTTTGTTTATTAATGCCTTTGCATTATGCAGCTCGGACATACAAGTCCTCGTGAATGAGCTGTTGCTATAAAATCTATTAGAGTGAGTGCATTAATATAAAACCTATTATTTCCTGACAAATCGTGAATTCAACAATTATAAACGTATAGCTAAGAACCCTTAACTGTACAAAGAACGCACTCTGTTGCTAAGAGTGAAACTTTTAATACATACACATGGTCTATACTTACACAATTAAGATCGCAATTGTTCTGAACAACATAATGCTAGTTTAATGTAGATAGTTTGCAACAGCTTCTCGCTGTAAAGTACTATGCCATCTTATTAGACCCTAATCGTTTCAGTATACGATCAGAATGTGAAGAAACAGGAGGTAAAAGTGAGAGGAAATGGGAAACATCTGGTCAGAGCCAACCTCAGGGACAGGCAAAGCTTTTTACAAAGGAAAACTCATTAAAAGACTAATCACACACATGAGCTGAAAGTGCGACAAAGCCACCACTTGACATTCAAACGCCATTATACCGGCATTTAAATGAAATTAATGTATATCACTCGTTCAGACTATCAATTCGCAATAACCTCTCTTAACTCTGTAACAAACAAAATTTCTGAATGAAAAGTAAGCTAAAGTAAAAGAAAATATTTCTTTACAACAAAGTTCCTTGTTTAAGGAAGATGAAGAGGGCTCGCCGGATGACATGAGTGTACTCCAAGGAAAGCTAGAAGGTTGTACAGTTAACTCCCATGGTGTAATTCTAAACCATACAACCTACTACCTCAACCTGGATGCACACGGGTTCTTCTTGTCTCCATATTCTGGTGCTTTAGATCTGGAGTTTGAAATGGAAAAAAAAAACTCACAGAAACTAACAACTGTCATTATTAAAAAGATTTACCAGGGATTTTATGATGGTTAAGAAGATGGCATGTACTGTTCCACTGAGCTTTGCTCATGACGGGTATTAAATTTAAAAGAAAAAAAAATATCCCCCAAACTACAGAACATAAATAATCCACTGCTATAAAACTGGGCAGAAAAAGACTGATTGCACCACAGTGACAGAGACCCACAGAAGCGAGCTTGGGTTACCAGATTTGCCACAAGATCGGATCTACGGGTTTATGACATGTGGTTCATCCTCAAAAAACAAACTAAACAAAAAACAAGAAACACGTTCTTTGTCAGAATTTGCCAACGTAAATCAAGAAAGAACATTTTATTCTGTTGAAAGAGAAGAACAAGGTAAACTACAACAAAAGAAAGTAAACTAAATTGTTGCATGTCTTCAGACTCATCTTTTCTTCTGAGAGTGTGTTGAGTGATTACGCAGCAGTCTGATCTTGTGATGATCTCATGCTTGATATCTGTAGTGACGCACTGAGTATAAGAGTTTAAGGTAGAAATCTTACCTGACGTAGCACAACTCCGGACATGAATCATACGCTGATGCTCATCACACTGAGAAAAACACAAACAAAGATTGCTTTCAGTCATCAGTCACAACATTAGACACATCAGACAAAACACTAAGATTGTGAGATTCTGGCTGTATCATTGTAATTACTTAGTTATAACTATTACCCTATTACAAAATGAAACTTAAATAAATAAAGCAATGCAGGATAGAATACGATGTGCAGTTCCACTGATTATTAATTACATGACTCAAATATGAAACCAGTTTTTTTCCAATAAGTCAAACACCAAAGTTCAGCGGCAATCTGCTCTGACAGACACTTGGTACCGTGTGTACCGTGTTTTAACATGGTAACACTGCACACACAGTGGTTTTGCCAGAGAGCAAAGAAACTGCCGGGGCAGGAAACCAAACGGTATTGTCATGAAAACAGCTAATGTTCAGTCGCTCTGCCCAGAGAGACATGTTCACGTGGAATCGAGACGACTGGTGCCAGGGATTTTTAATAATGCCAAAGTCTGTGCCAGCTTACCAACACTTGACCTATTCATCTGGACTTTAACACGTTTCGTTTTGTTTGAATATTTTAAAGCATCCGCCTCCTCTAACATGCTTTCTTCCCATTCTTGCAAGATTTGGTAAGAACATAAAAAAATAAATAAATACGAGCACTGCGCCAAAACTAAACCAGCCTGGGATAGTATCCAGAGATCTTGGCAAATTCAGGTAAAGGTCTGCACTGTGCAGCGCCGTCCGCCATTTTCTCAGGCATCGAAAGGCAGAAAAAAAGGAAAGAATTCTCTCTGCTTTCCAAGTTTCCTCTCTCTCTCTCTCTCTCACTCTCTTTTTCCCTCTATCACTCTCTGTCTCTGTCCTGGCACCATAACAAAACCTCAGCCAAAAGGTCAAACAGTTCTCCTGTTCGGGATCGGAAAAGCATTCCGCTGAACCATTCGGCTGACAGTGTGAAGACATCTTTTGTCTAAATCAAAACCCTTAGCCCTGCCTACCCCGAAATTTCGGCAACCTCCGGGGGAGAAACATAGGGGAGGGAGCGGGTAGGAGTGGTGTTGGGAGTCATGGCAACCTCCACCTGGCATGCTGCCCGTCATCAGTGCACAGAGTGTGAGCGCCGGCTTGCGTGACGGAGAACAGGAATGCTCTGCTCTGTCCAAAGTCTGATATTTTCACGGCCAGCGGTTCAGTTTCATGCACAAGTGCCAGAACCAAAGTCTTGTAAATGAGATGGTATTCTGGCTCAAAGCTGCACAAATGTCTTGCAAACTTGTCTGAGAAAAAAAAAAAGAACTTCATTTGATGGGATTCCTGTGAACTGTGTGAGATCTCGCTAAATGAGTAACTGTTGCTTATTTGCCAGCCAGACGTCTACAAACCCAGACAAAGACACACAAACACAAACACTCAGAACCCGGGGCGCGTAAATCTTCTGCTCTGGTTGCAGACGGCAGGTGAGGCAGACGCTCAGACCCCAGAATGTGTCCTGAATCTTAACTTGTCCCCAGAAAGCATGAGCAGTGAGTCACTGCAGGATTACTACCTTTCCCCAAGTGACTGCATGCTGCAACAGCAACATATTTCAAAGCCTCATTAAAACAATTCCAGTCTTCAAAACTGAAATACATTCAATTGGAATATGCATTAGAAAACATGATACTTCATTCTCTCTAGGCTTGCAATTGTGCTTCTGAAATAATTTGCTTTCAGTGAGGTTTGAAGCACTGAAATCTAATTGAGTGATTGGCTAATTATCAGCTGATTAACCAAATGCCAATGTGAAATTATTATAAAAAAGAATCTTAATGACTTTTTGCAGTTAATTCAACTAACAACATCGATTCAGTGTCACATTATATAGACCAGGCGTGTCAGATTGCAATCCTATACGATCACTGAAGAGCTTCCACCTAATTTCACGTAGCTGATTCAACTCTTCAGCAGATTGCCTAAATAAAGATCTACTTGTGGTGTGTTTTGAGAATGAAAACAAATCTGTACCTTTGGACAATATCTCCAGAATCTCTGGAATAAATGGAATATATCTGGAAAAAGTGAATATAGTTCAGTAAATACAGCAGACAACTAGAATTTCTTGCCCTGTCCTCATTAGACTTAGCAGATAAACTGTCCTGGGATCTATGTGTAGTTTTAATAAATCTTAATAAATACAGTGACATCGACTGAGCATAGAGCAAAACTATGAATTTGAGGCAGATAAAAATCTCAAACAGATTACAAAGTCTTTGTGGAATACTTTTACTGAAAAAGATTCTACTAATTTTATTTTCCTTGTGCCCCACTCAGGCTTTGGATTCCATTCAATAACCTTAAATCACCTCGGTTTTGAACTCAGTACCCTCCTCTACTGGCAACAAATAAGTTTAATCGTTCGCTCGAGAGTTTCTGATTCTGACCTAATACACCCAGCCTTTTTATTTCCCCTAACTGACAGATGAGCATCTGAGAGGTCTTTCCAGAAGCAAACATTTTGTACACTATTTCGTTTCCCGAACAGGAACGAATCCGCAGCAACACTTTCAGACCAACATTCCACAGAGAGATGCATGCCAAGCCTTGGCCCTGTGGAATCCAGCCCGCAAAACTCGATATGTGGATTCAATTACCCTGAGCCCGTCTGCTTTGTGCCTGCATCGGCAGATAGCATCGGAGCGGACACTCTTCTGCTCCCACTGCCCGTAGACCAGCACGAGGGAGTATAGGAATGCACTTTATTTAAGGAGAAATATCTCGGGACAAAGAGCATTTTGTTTATTTCCATCAACTCGTGACAGCAAAGACAACTGGTGTAAGACATGTATTTGTTTGCATAAACATGCATTCTAAATTGGCAAATGCAATTTTTATTAATATATAATGGAGACTGGGAAGGAGCAAAAGTAGGACAAAAAGTATGCTTAACAGAATCCATAGAAATTACTTACAAACAAGAAAACAATAACAAACCTGTCCTAATCATTTCATGAGTAGGCTTGAGAGAATTTCAGCAATTTCATTAGCTATACTATGATGAAAAGCTAAACCAACAAAAACAACTCTTTTAACTCCTTACACTCCCAGCACCTCTCAGCAGCTCCTGATTTATGCTATTCCTCACTCTTTTATATACAAACGTCCCTTATAGTTTCACTGCAGTTATTGAATAATTCCCAGTTGTCTAATTATATACTTTGAGATTGATTAATAAAAAATAAGCTGTATGTTTGAGTAGGTGAAGAAGACCAGAACAAAGACAAACTGGACAGTACATGAAATAAAAATTGAAATGTAATAAAAAGTTCTAAAGAAGATCTAAAAGAAGGACCAGTTGTTCAGGCTGGCGTGGGTTTGGTGGCATTGAAGAAACTTGTCCAAAAGGTGCAGGCATGTTAAAATAAACACTTTCAGCGTCCCCTGAGAAGCTTTTCCTTCATGTATCCTGATTGGCTGCAAAGCTCTACTCTCTAACAAGCTGAAGTCAAATGGTTCTTTCCGATAACTCATCCATATGACAGGTCTCATGACTGATTCAAGGCCATCCACCAGGGAGCAAAATCTAATTTAAGCAAAAACCACTTCCACGTGTGTTTTCCTTACATACAGATGGGTTACAAATTAAAGGAAATAATGGTGGCTCTGGTTTGTGGGGGCATTTATTTCTTGTCTCCTTAGATGTAAGCATCACTGCAAATCAATACAAAGTTCTCCTGAATATGATGAAACATTTCTATATAAACATTTATCTTCCAGTCTGATTTCGCCCCCAAACACAAGACACAGGTTCTGCATGAATGGTTTGGTGAGGCCTTCACAGTCATCAGATCTCAATTTAACTGAACACGTTAGACATTTAGCACTCTTCAATACCACATTTCATTTCTATCTATCTATCTATCTATCTATCTATCTATCTATCTATCTATCTATCTATCTATCTATCTATCTATCTATCTATCTATCTATCTATCTATCTATCTATCTATCTATCTATCTATCTATCTATCTATCTATCGGAAGAACAGCGTTGAATGCAACAGTACAGTACCAGAGACTTGGCCAAGGTGCACTGAAGCTGTTTTGACGGCTCACGGCAGCTCGACACCTTTCTAAATCGCTTCACGTATTTTTTCCTTTAATTCCAACAGTGTGGTATCTCCATGCACCAAGCTTCTTAATCTCTGCACTGATTAAAAAGGCAGCTGCAAAGGTTTTGGTTGGATGTTGATTAATAACAAAAAAAAAAGAAAATAAGACTGGAAAATTCAAACATCTCCAGGCCATCCAATATGCACGTTCATTGCATTCATAAACATACATAAATTATGCATTTTTTATGCATAAAATATGTGCATCCTCGGATTCAAATGTTCCATTGTCTAAAATTATTCCTCTGAGTACTGGGGAAAAAAAACAAATAGTAATTGTAAGTGTACCTCCTTCTCCTTAATCTATACTGTACACTGCCAAATGGTTCAATCACATCTTTTTGTTTGTGTCCTCACTCAGCTTCAATATCCCCCCCAAAAAAAGGACAATTTCATATCCAGCAAAGCAGGCAGCTCGGGGTCAAAGTTCAACAGGGACCAAAAAAAAGAGAAAGAAATAAAAAAGAAAAAAAACGTTTTCCCACAGGACAGGATAAACCATTACAAACCAGACAGGGGAGAATATCAGACAGACATCCCCGTAATGCGAAACAGCCATAATGCAGTGCCACCATCAGGACGAACCAAGTGCACAATGCACAGGGGGTGGCAGGGGCAGAGAAAAATACAGTAGATCGATACTCATTGAATTTACTTAATAGTGGTTATTTATTGATATAATCCAACAATGTCGGCAGATATGATGAACTATCATATAAAAATTTAATTTGCCTTATTACTTATATGCACAAAAAATAAATAAATAAATAAATAAATAAATAAATAAATAAAAAACAGGAACAGAGCCTACATTTTATTGCAGTCAACTGCACACATCCAGCATCTCTGAGCTGGATCACTCCTGGTGAAAATGAAATGTCAAACATTATTTTTATATGCCTTGTTAATCTTCAGTGAAAGCCTGCACACCCAGATATAAGCTCATGAGGAACGTTATATCCGCATCTTATTCTAGAGGGCTCATGAGGGAGGAAGTGTTATTTTGGTCTCAAAGCCAAATAGATTTGCAGTGGGGAGCTTCATCACTGCTAATTTAATAATGCCTCAAGCAAGGTAAGAGCAATGCGCAGGTTAAAGAAGTAGAGTTTTTGCATTGTGATGGTTATTCAGATTGTGCGCATGTGCAAACAATCTTTCTCGCAAGCCCTGAACATGAAAGCACGATCTGTGAAAAATAGGAAAGAGCTGCTGGTGGAGTTGCTAAAATGTGTATTTCAGACTACTTGTTTTCTTAGCTGAAAACAAAATGAAGCAAGTTGCACATGCGGCTCTTTGAATGTAATTTTGTAAAAAGCTTCCAGCTCCATAATTTTCTGGGTTAAAGCTCTGTGGGGAGAGAAGAAAGGAAGGTGGAGGGCAAGGTACGTCTTTGAAAAAGAGATCTTCAGTTTCCCAGTGGAAAGAGGCCAAGCCTTCTACCTTTCCTTAAATGCTTGCAGAGGTTTGCCAGGCAACGAGCCAAGAAAATGACTTTGTTTGACCCGACTGCCAATCAATTCGGGTAGCGCAGGCCCAGACTAAACAGGCAGTTTTTTAGCAAGCCTCATTGGCTGCAGCTGCCTCCAGTGGGCGGGGACGAGCACAGAAACCAGGCTGTTGACAAGGGAAAAGGGAAGGAGAGAGCTGGTGCACAGCTCATATTGAAAACACATGGCCAATAGGAGCGCAGGTGATTAGCTGACCAAATTACTTCATTAAATGCATCGTTAAAACAACGGTCGACGTCATAAGTTAATCGGATGCCAGTGGAGGAAGAGACTGCCACTCCATTGCATTCCTGTCATTTCCACACAAAGAAATCTTCACTTCGCTGTGTGTTGCTAGGCAGATTAAGCTTCCTAGTCAAAAGTGTAGATTAAAAAAATACATGAATGACAAAACGAAATTTTTACTGCTGTACTGTATGTTTAACCCTTAAAATTCCCTGTCTGGGGACAACCCAGATTAGTCAAGGCTCTATTAGTGGTGAGAAATCAGTCCATTAAAAGGGAAGTTCCTGATAACAATGTCACAGCATGAGTAGTGCTAATTTAATTAATGCCGACTTTGAGAAAGGAAAGCATCTCTTTGAGGGGCTCAGCCAACCCAAGGTCTCTGTTAAGCCCTGTTCAGTAGAACAAGACATGAATTTAAGTCTTTTTTTCAGAGTCAGGAATAAAAAAACACATTCAATTTAAACTGGGGGCTTAATCAGTTTGCGAACAGGATGCATTGATTACCTGGACCAAATATTGCTCAGCTGGAGCAACTTGTTCTCTTAACTGAAAACCAATCGATGCATTATGAATTTCAAGCATATGACTTTGAAGAACGTACATGTACGCCTCTTCTATATGACTTTATAAACACTTGAAATCCATAAAAATGGCATTCACCATGGACTGAAAATGCATCACCCTAATTGACCTAGACAGTTGAAATGAATTTGAATGATGGTGAGTTTTAATCACTTTATTCAGGGTGTCATAATGCAACTTTTTGGAAAAAGGCATTGGGTTATCCAAGAAGTAACATACACAGATAATACTAAACAAATAAAAGTTGATATGCAATTAAGTAATGATCACACAAAAACAAATCAGGCTATTAAGAAAGTTTCTTTAAACAAAATTCACTAAAATCTCCATGCCTAGATCTGGGATATACGACAAGACATCCATTGATTATGCAGAAAAATTTCTACTGTCATTATAATGTTATTATAATTGTTGTTTTATGCATTTTTAAGACAAATATTATATTGTAAAACATAATCATGTGGCCTTTAATAATCCTCAGAATTACACCATTGTCATTACAATCACCTTATGATTTAAAACACAGCTCTAATTAAGCAGAGGCATTCAATACATATAATTCACGAACTAGTGAAAATACTGATACTGAGTAGCTTTTGTGTGTTACACCTCAATCCCAGGTAAAGTGAGTGAAATTTGCTTTGAAATGTAAACCATATAAAATTATGAGCTTCATAAAGACCAGGTCATATAAACATACAGCCCATACTTGCTATATACCTATACCTATGCTATTTACATTCACTTCATGGCCTGCCTCTTTCCACTGTCCATTTAAGTACCCTAATTTTAATCCCCCATGTCTAAACCGCATCCCTCTTCCGCTACGACAAACAGAATTAAGTATAAAAAAACCTTTGGCATTTTCCACCGCCTGAGATGTTGCCGACTCAGCAAAATGCTCAGAGAACCACAGCAGGAATGATACACAAAGGCGTAATTATAATTCTCCTCTGTGCTATGTAGGAAATTTGCAGAACCAAAATTGCTTTGCATTTATAGAACAGGAAAACAATGAACTTCTCTCAGCCTGAGAAAGATGTAAACAGTCTAGGTAGCTATTATATACACAAATTAGTGTTTTACAAAGACAAAAAGCCAGGTGAAAGGACACTGTTGATCATAGAGCAACAGTGAGAAAATCTTGCGCATGACACTGCTGCTTGCTGACAAAAATGGACAAACAATGATTCACAATAACACTTCAACTCACCATCAGATTTACTAAAATTACACCCTTTATGCAGTTCTGGTAAATTATGATGCACACACCATTGTGTCATAGATTTTTGGATATTTGTGTAAAGTTATTATCTGAGTCACGCACAGGAAAATATGTGCAGAACTGATCCCTAAGAGTAACCTTCTCCAGATTTGCCGCTATTTAAAAAATACCACTGGACTATAAGCAGTGATACGATTGCACAGTGTGGAACGACTAAAACTGAAGAAGTTCTTAATTTATGTTATGTTCTCAAGACCACAATGAAAACAGTTGCTTTTCATTATCCTTCGAGCTCATATTAGGGTCTAATTTAAACTTTATGTTTGTCTAGCATATGGTTAAATGTGTTTCTGGTCCAACATGTGGTTTGCTCACCAGAGCTCTGTACAGAGTAAGCAAAGTAAACAGGAACTGACTGGTTTAAAAATCGTGGTTGTATGGCGTTACCACTGGGTCCCCCTGCTGTGTTACATGTTCTCAGCCTCTTTTGTTTGGTGTTAACCCATTAAATCCCACATAAGAGGCCATTGAGACAAGTGTCACGTACCCTGGGGGGCCACTTTGTTTGGAACAAAGAACTTAAATGGGTTACACACCACTGCAACTGATCCTCCCCGGTTGTTTCCTTGAGTCTATATTATTCTTAAAGCATGCTCCTAAGCAAAACATTAAAGGTGAAGTATGTAATGTCAAGTGACATTATTCTACTCCTCAAACTAGCTATCAGTAGCGAGAGTGCTGCCTTGGAACTTTCCAAAACTTTTCAGTGTATTACAATTTACAACCTAATTCCAAACAATATTTCTAAGAAGATTTTTTTAAACTTTGAAACTTTTAGCAGAACTTTGTGTGCTGTGTACAAAATATATAAAATTGTAAAACCATGATCGGAAATCTCCTCTAGTGCAAGTCTGAAGCAAAACAATATTGACCATGTTTTCAGAACTGAACTAAATCTGGGAAGGCTGGTGTATTGTTACACACAATCAGACAGCTGCATGGCATTTGTCTCTACATGTTATGAACACACTTTGGAAAACATTTCCTGCCAAGAGGTATCTTTACATTGAATGAACCTCTCGATAATCCAGTAGCGGACACAGTGTTTTATCTATGATAACTGTCAAATAACATTAGACTTAAACAGTTGGCAAATACGGGTTATTATGGGAATGGCTCTACACCCTATGCAAGGTAAACACAACACTGGTGTAATTACTGCACTTCTGTCCTCAATGATGAATGATGGCTGGCCTTGAGACCGATGGCAAATTACCATTTTAAAAATAGCCCATGACGTGAACAGGTCAGCAAAGCCATGACTTCAACAGTCTCTGTGTATATTTATATAGGAACGGACACGCCGAGGGCTAATGAGGCCCAGTAACCCAATTAGTACCTTGTCCTGATCCTGCTCCAAACTAGACCTAGATCTCTAGCGACTGGAGACAATCTGGAAGGTGGTGCAGAGCTCAACCCCTCCTAGCTGCCAAACACACAGTTATCTAAACAGAGACCTTCAGCTAACTGACTTGCTTCAACCAAAGAAGACTAGACCTATGCAAAAGATTTTTTTTAAAACAAGAATGTTGTATTTTCCTGAATTAATTTTGCAAACGAATCTAGTGGTTAAAGCACTGGTTTACATTTCATAGCCATATCATAGTCGGCTTCACAGCTCTGGGAGGCTTTGTGTCCTGAAATATATCAAATTCACACAGCAAGTCAAGCACTATATCATTAAACACCATTGTATGGGCAGGCTAATGTTTGTGTTTGATCTTGCGGCCCCGTTGGAGTGCTCTTGACTCTAACCAGTGGCACTCTTAAACAGAGATCAGATGAACGCCTCTGCTTTTCAGATAGTTTATGAAACATGAGGGACTCTGACAGATCGCACAAAGACAAGTTTCCTCTCGTGGTTATGCTAACAAAGTCCTCTCTGTCCTCACCTTTAATCCCTTTTGGCACAGATTTCTGATCACTTGCCAGGATCGTCTTTTCACATAAGGAAAATAATTATATAAAAAAAAAAAAACAACAACAAAAAAACAAAACAAAACAGAAGAGTAGCGCCAAAAGCACCTCGCTTCAGTGTATGAGCTCCTGTTTTACAGCCTCTTCGCTGAAAGACGCCAAAGTCAGACGACACACAGCGAATTCAACAGATGCCTTTTTCAGCCCCATTACCCCGGACCACAACAAACACCTAATGACACTGCCACCGGGGACGTTCACGGAGGTGCGGTTATCGCTTACACTTAGCTGGATTTACTCATGTTTTTAAATATTGAAAATGTTTTGATGATTAAATATTAATCCACACTTTCCTTTTAATCTTACTTCTGTTTAGCATGGAGATGATAAACTGCGGATGAATATATCACTAGCTCATATTAGGACGAAAATATCATTATAATGAAATATACTGTACGTCATTAATTATTTTAAAGGAAAAGAAAGCTGATTAAAACGACTCACTAGGCATAGTCAGTCGTTATAAAAATGTTATTTCATTCATCTGAAATTAATTTTCTGTAAAAATCATTTGATATTTTTTGTTTATCCATCCTCCGGGGTTTTAGAAAAAAATAGATCAGCAAAGAAATAATGACAGAATGTCTTTGAATTACATCTAAACCATAAAAAAGGAAGTCTTCTGTTATTTAATTGCAAGCATGCTTTCTCCAAGGGCGGTCTTGTATAATTTTTTGTGTTCTACAAAATTGAAGTAGTGTGTTTGCGGCTGTCCAGTCCACAGTTCATTTTATGCAGGCTTCAGAAGAAAAAAAAGGAGGTTTTTTTTTTTTTTTTTTTTTTTTTTATAAGTCGCCTTATGTCTCATAATGCAACACAATCCAATGTAGTTCTTTATATGTGTTTGAAAAAATAGCAAAAAGAATGTATAAAATAATAAAAATAAAAAAACAAAAAAACAAAAGAATGCTGTCTAGAAGTTTTAAAAATATAGAATTTGTCTAAAATACTGCTGGTTGTCATATTTAGGTTAATTGTGTTCTTAAAAAAAACCCTTGAAGTAGAGACATTTAAAGTAACCAAATCTAAAATATTAAACTGTATATTCTTTCAGAAATCTCAGGGACAAGCAAACAGTTTCTTTGGATAATGAGAAGAATATAATCAAGATAAATCCAAAAATGACTTAAACCATTGCCTTTCCTGTGCCCCTATTTTTAAGCTCCACTTTCAAAAACCCACCATTCCAGCCACATGAGCTAAATGCGAGTAATGTCCTGAGATCTGCCCTGTGTTGCAGCCCTTTTCCTCTTTGTGCACTGCACCGAGGTTCATTTCATCTCCGTATTAATCCTGCCGCTGCTCCGCTAGCAGGTGAACTCAGCCGAAGACTTTCCCACGATCCGGGAGCAAATCCTCTGCCCTGAGCCCTTCCTAGAAGACGGCCATCTGTCCGCTCTGCTTTTCACTCTGGGAGGGCAAGCGTCAGCTGCATGACCAAATTCAACGTTCCGACACTTCCCCCACAGTCACAAACCCCCGGACCTTAAACGCACGCTGTCCACAAGCCACGAGAAGCCAGGCGTTAAATATGTTTGCTCTTCCTTCATTTTTTTTTTTTTTTTTTAAGAAAGACTTGAAATATGACACCTTAAAAAGTGTCACAGCAGCAAACAATTGAATAAAAAGTGACAGTAATTTCAAGGTGTTAACCCAACTAAATATCATGAGACAATTAAGGTAATGAGTGAAAAATAGGATGCCACACTTTAAAACAAACAACATAAACACTATGCATTCATTTCTAAATCATCTTTTCAAAAAAAAAAAAATAATAAAAGAGATGCCGAACAACATAGGCCATCCAAAATACAGAAACCCACAGATATTCAAAACAAACACAAAAAACCTCCCAGAGACGGACAAATCTCCCTCCACGGATAATATCTTCTTCTCCTAAAATAAGAAACTGGTATCACCGAGATCATGTGACGCACTCTACCTCTGTACCTCCTCCCTCTCTCTCCCCCAAAACTGCCATGTGCTATCATTTTTGTTTTGCTCTCAAAAAGCTGCCATGCTGTTTGCGGAGTTTGTCCTGGACCGTCCTCGACCGCTTAAAATGCGTGACATTGCCTCGGCGGGAGCATGAGAACCAGAGGCTCCTCAATAGCGAGGTCTCCATGCCCTGGCCCGTAACCATGGAAGCAGATGCCTCCTCTTACCTCCTGGTGGTCACGGGGCTGCACCCCGTTTCAAAAAGCAGGTCCCGCCTCGATTTCTCTTCATCCCCTAGCGAACTTGTCTGCTCTTCAATAGGGGCAGTCATTGAGCAGGTCATTGGTCTAGACTTCGTTTGCACGGTCCAGGGAGCAGCCTTGATGTAACCCTTGCTCTCCGGCTGCAGGCGTGAGACTGCGGACTGCGGGACGTCAGAGACGCCGATTTGAAAAGGAGCCCTGTCTGATTTCGCCATTGTGCCTTTTCATTCATCGATCGAATGAATATCGAACCTTCTGTCGGTGCATGTGTGAAACAGATAGCTTAGCTAGCATTTTTTTCACTCTTCTCCTCCTCCTCCTCCTCCTCCTCCTCCTCCTCCTTCGGTAAGGACCGGCCAAGTGGCCTGCTCCCATTCCTATTCCCCATTTCATTGATTACATAAAGTTTTTAAATATATATATATATATATATATATATATATATATATATATATATATATATATATATATATATATATATATATATATATATATTCAATTGTTTAAGAATTCTCGTAACAGTTAATAAAATATTTCATTTTAAGGCACAAGTATGTATTCAGTTACTGTTGCTAGTCTTTTCATTCAGAACTCATCTATAAGAAACAGTTGGTCAGAACAGAGGATTTCATTGCTGTTTAAAAATAAAATAAAAAGATGTAGCTGAACACATCTCAGTTTATTCAACATTAATGAAAATCATAAGTTAAAACATGACTTTACATTAACAGACTTCATTGCTCAAAATCTTGTTCCAACTTCCCAATGTGCAATTTTAGAAAACAGCAATCGAATTATAATTCATTCAAAACATTTTCATACAAGATATAAACATATATCTGAAGGATAACAATTTGATATTAGAACACACACTATTATGCTTTAGTAACAAGTGCTAAAGTATAATAAATAAGTTTATACAAAGTGTGCACAAGAGCTTAAAATGTGACTTTTGTAATATTTTTGCTTTTTCTTTAAAGCGTATTGAAAATAATTTTAACAAAGCAAAACAAAACGGGAAAAAAAATCACTGAAAGCAAAAGATATGACATCATATCTACTGTGTCCCCAGGGACACTTCCTAGTTTAAATATAAAAGGGTGCACAAAACACACACACACACACACACACACACACACACACACACACACAAACACCCACACACCGACTAGCTTTTAGATATTAAGACTATTTAACAATTGTAGATTAATCTGTACTGTTAAAACCCATAGTGTTTCAGTTAAATTTGTGATACACGTTTAATTTGAACCCTTTGATACTCTCCATGATTAGCATTAGTTTATTTTTTATTAAAAATGCATTTTTCAACATTCTTAAAACATTTAGGATATTTTCTCCAATCAGTTGCTTAAACAACATTACCATTCGGATGAACCCTTTTAAAAAAAAAATCCTTTTAAATGAAGGGTACGGAAATCCTGATCGTAACATCTATGCTGCATTTAAAAACATGTAAAGCATGTTTTGACGGAGGCCACGCCGCACTCCATCTGACACGTTACCATGGAGGTCGGCAATAAGGGAGCACGGGAGGAGGACAAAACACCCGGCTGAAAGTGAGCAAATTCAAAGGCAAGGGAAGGAAAAGGAGCAGTGAAGTGAGAAGACAATGTTATTGTTCCCAGGAAGCAGAAAATGAGCAGAGCAATGGTCTTTAAGCTGCTCGACTTTGAAGCATAACGAAGTGAAACTGTGGTCGTAAAGGATGGGGAGGTTTCCAAACCTCGTCGGCAGCACGGCAGAGTGAAAGTACAATTTTAAAATTTGATTTCTTATTCAGATTTTTAGCTGCAGTGTACCTTAAAGCTTGTGTCATTATGGTGGCTTTGTAAAAAGAATTAATGAATTGTCATAGAAAGGTTTCATGACTACATCATTCTATCTAAAAGGCTGTTGTCATGTCTATATACACAGACATGTGTATATAGACATGACACCAAAATTTTAAATCAAAATAGGGTTACATAAATATACTTAATGCTTTGCCTAATTTTAAGCAACTAAATCCTGTCCTTTATTTCAATTCAATAATAATATTTTAGCCGTTATATATTCTTATATACGTTCTGCAGTATTTTAAATACCTAATAGTTGTGAAAATGTCATTTTGAGTGTTAAAAAAAAGATCAAAAGCAATAATCTCTCTGTACTACAAGAATATTTAGGATTTTTCTTCTTTCTCTTTTTCTATCCATATATATCTACCAATTCAATGACAATACAGTGCAGAGAAAATATATAGAGTTTTTCATTAATATAAAAGAGGATATAAAAATGCTGGGTGCATTTGATATTTTTCTCTTTTTTGCTCATTTTCGACACAGAAAAAAAAAAAAAAACAGAGGACAAAATCCCGAGCTAGTTTGTGTAGAACAAGAGATGAACGGATGAAGGGCAGCACACATTTTAAACCGTGGTCAGAACAAAAAATGGTAAAAGTCAGAGAGCATGAAAGCTCCATGTCTAAGCCGTTCCTGTGTGTCCTGCATCACTGGTGCACTTTAGAAACAAGGTGGTTGTCAGCCACGGCTAAACACATTAACTCAAGTTTCCACACATCCATCACATTAGCTCCATTAGAGGTAGGCTGGAATGACCGCCGAATAAATCAAAACTAGTCTGAGCTCTAAATATATTCAAGGCCATCCTGCTACATAGCAGTACGCTTTTTATTAGAGCCAGGTAGATAAAAATGTAGATTGCAGGTTTTTTTCACCAAATCTGAATGAGATGCAATTAATAAATAATAAAGTTGGACAACATCCTAATATTACAAGTAGATTATTTATGACATTGTTGACTGACATATGTTAATTAGAGGAAGTCTGAATGACCGCAAGCAATTCCCAAACCCAAAATATGAGTATTTCCTTAGCTCTTTCCTTTTCCATTTTTTAAAAAAATAAACAGATTTTTTTTAACTGAAATGTTCCTTGTGCATTACTGTTGCTCATAGACATAAAGTAGCCTAAGAATTTCAAAGTAAAAGAAAATCTACATGCAAATGAATTACATTACATTAAAGTCTTACCATAAATCACATTTTTATCAGTTTTCACATAGAAACCCTTTCTGTAGAGCAGACAACCGAATAGTTCACAAGATCCATCACTTATCTGAATGACGGCGTAACTAAAATCAATTTTAAGCTAGATGCAATACAGCTTTGGATTTTTCTTTATTATTATATTTGTTATGAAGTAATATTCAGCCCTGAGCTTAGTATGCATTGAGATTTTTATAGGAAAATGAGCTGAGTGTTGATAACTGGGTTTGATGTTACAGAAGAAGGACATATACCAAGACAAGCAAATTTATAGTAAACAATTACAATTATGCTATATGATTCTTTATAAGGAAGTAAAAATGAAAAAAAAAAACAAGTTTCCATGTACTGTTATGAAACTAATTCATTTCAATTTAATATTAAAAACGACTTGAAGCATAAGAAGCGACAGCAAAGACACTAACCTTTAGATAAAAAAAAAACAACAATTCAAATGATTTATAAACAGAATTAAATTGAAATTGCAAAACAGATACCTTGACATATTAAAAGCCACGTTATTATGATTTGATTGCACTGTTCCTGTGCTAAAGTGTTCAAAATATACACAGCATCCTGGCACACAGCCACAGAGTCGAGCAGAGAGACAGACATTATGAAATCCTCAAGGATAAACAGACCTGCTAGGGCACCTAAGGATGCCATTACTAATAAGAGGCGAAAAAAAAAGAAACTATGAATGCGAGTCCTCCCCTAGGGTATATAATGTCTAGAGGCACTACTCAAGGTGTCATATTCACTCGGGCTAACGCTGCCCTCCCCTCCAGCGATGGATTGTGGATCCATAATGATGGTGTCACTTGGAATCGCCCTCCCTCTTTCCTCCCTGCACATCCCACACGCATTCATGTGCATGAAGCACCCACAGAGACGCACACATTACAACACAAGTCTCGCCATTACACGAGCTCTAATGTCAACATTACCTCACTTACCTACTGCATAGCTGACTAATGGGCTATTGTCGTTCGTAAAGGTTCAAATGGTAGCAAAATAAACAGCTGAAAACAGCTTTGTTTAGAAAGGAACGTCATTATGAATTTAAAAGAGCAGTGCGGGATCTGACAGTGCCACTTTCATATGTAAATCCACGCCAACATTTTAGTTCATTCAGGCTAAACGATGGTAAGCACGACATGAACCAAATTAATTACAGTCATAAGAAGAAGCAAAAAAACAAACAAACAAGAAAAAAAAAAACCCCACAACATTCATATCCAATGATCAAATATGTGATCCATCACACACCAAGAATATAAATGCAGGAGTGATTCTTTTAAAGTGTCCAATTTGCCAGAGTAAAAAATAAAGTCAATTTGCCAAGGATGTAATTTCATCCTAACATAATAGTGTATATAAAAACCTTCACATTCTTGAATGCTAAAGGTTATTTATTTATACTAATTGAATGCACATGATTCACTTCATCAAACCTAAGGAAGTGCAAGAAAGTAAATATCAGTTGTGTTGCAAAGATGTTTATTTTTTAGGTAAATCGAATTAAAGATAATTCTTTAAACCTTACGATAAAAAAAAAAAGAAAAAAGAGCCAAATATGAATTTCAGTCAAATGTATTCTTTATTATTAGATATAAAACATCTTCATACACTTTAATGATAAGGGTGCTTGATAGTGACAATATATATATAAAAAAAAAAATAAATAAAAATAAAAAATAAATAAATAAATTAGTAATAGTTACAAAGTTAATCAAGTCTAAATAAATGTAAAAGATTGTAAAAGTTAAAAATGAAAATTAAGAATCATTTTATTGAATATTTAGATATTTCAATCATCTGGTCTATGGTACTAAAGACACTGAAATCTTTTTAACAAAAGATTTCATTCTTACGTATTAAAACATCTTCACATTCTTTGATGATAATGATCCTCGACGTTGACTATTGTTATAAATTGTTCCTAAATTAACAAACACGATGCTTTACATCAAGCTTTAAATTGTGTAAGAATGTAGGAAAATGGGGTTTTAAATGTAAATGAATCAGATTCTCAGTTTATGTTTGAGAGATTTAGACAGGTTGTTTGGTTTATTTTGGATAACATTATTTTCATAACTTTTATTTGCTAGTGCCAAAGATGTATTTTTTATTCATATTCATACATATTGTTATTATTTATAAAAGTGTTCACAGTTTTTGATGATAATGGTTCGTGATTTTTTGACTAACTGTTGTTTATTTTTAATAACCAAACATGTGATTCAGGTAATCGAATGTAAACAAGCTTCAGAATGTAAGATCAGGTGTCACAAGTGATTCAGGTTTAAGGTAGCAGTATAAGGGGCTATTTTAAAACAACTGACCATTAATTAAGAATGATGACTTAAGAATCAGTTTTATTAGTTTATGAATTAGACATTTGTCTGTTAGTAAATTTTTGCTAGTGCTAAATTTCATTTAAAAATACTAAAATACTATTTTTGTAAATTGTAAACCTAATCATGAATTGGTTCGTTGACTATGTAGACATTTAGACCATACAGTCTTTTACTAAACATGATTTTTGTTCTTGAATAGTGAGTAAGATTATTTTTTTTTTAATCATTATTGTACTTCTTTACAGCCTAAAGATTAGTCAGAATTTAACAATAAGCTGTGTAATGACCAGAGCTGCAGTAAAGTTGATTTTTAAATGCAAAGGTTAGTTAACTATGTTGACATTTGGTCTGGTCAGTTAGTTTGTTACTAAATATATTATTGTTTTTTTGTTGTTTTTTCAATGCTAATCCTGATTCCAGACTTTTGGTCTGTAGTCTATGGGTGTGCTTCATCGTTCGTGTGTGTGTGTGTGTGTGTGTGTGTGTGTGTGTGTGTGTGTGTGTGTGTGTGTGTGTGTGTGTGTGTGTGTGTGTGTGTGTGTGTGTGTGTGTGTGTGTGTGTGTGTATGTGTATGTGTATGTGTGTAGACTAAAAGAAAAAAAATTACTCTGAACACACAAAGGCTCTACTGTTTATAAAGGAACAAAACATTCCCAAAGACACTCAGGTTCATAAACGAGTGAGTAAACGAGCGTCCCATCTGCCTTTCCATTGCAATGTTTCTCTTTTAAATGAGGCTAATGGAGAAACAACAGAGTGTCCTCATTCAAAATGACTGTAAGGCAAAACCCATTTACCTCATTCTGGCTAATAGACCACAATATTACTGTCACTCATCACATGATACATTAGTGAGACGTTAAAGAAAGATAAAAGATAAATAAGCACGCAATGTGATATCAATATCTATCATAGTTTTTTATTAAAATAAATTATAATTATAAAAAAAATATATAAAAAAATTATAAAATTATAAAATTATAAAAAAGAATTATAATTCATTCTCTTGTATATTAATAATTTATAATTTATTCAATTATAAACTGATTATTATTCTTGTCTTTTAAATAAATCTTTTTATATTAAATTTATATCCACATTATTCACTGTTTAAGAATGACAATAAGAAGGCATACTGAGAAATTAATCAGCAAAGTAAAGACTAGAAGAATATATTTTTCCATATTAAGAAAGCAGGTTTTAAACCTAAGCAGCTACTTTGAGTAGTTTATTAAAAAATGAAAACACATGCTTATATTGACACTGATTAACACAATCATAAAGTAAAATGTAAAGTGGCAGGGCATTGATAATACGTGCTCTATATCCAGCAGGACAAATCTTATTTGGTGCAAGCCGTGCAATTGGGCCGGCAGGAGCCTAGCACCCTGAGGCGAGATTATGAAGGAGGCATGCATGACAAACAAAAAGAAAAAAAGAAAATACAACAAGAAAAATAAAAAAAAACGACCCATTTGACGTGTTTCTTTTATCCCAGGGGCTGAACTATTCAGAAACTGTCAGTGTTTTCTAAGGCTTGTGGATCTAAATTACAGATAATGGAATTACTATTAAAATCTCACACTTACAGTGCAGAGATAATTTGTTTCAGGAAGCAGAAAATCAACAGAAAAAGAATAAACAGAAATTGAGCGAATGGGAGAAAATCATAATGTACTGTGTTATGTTAAGACGACTTAATTACCATTTTTTTTTATGATTTTGACAAAAAGAGAAAAGGCAAATGCAATGTTCTTATTAAAATGTTTAAAATTGGAATTAAATGCATGGAGAAATTTCTGTGTGATCCTTCAGGCTACAAAAAGAAAGAGAAGCAGCAAAAAAATAATAAAATGAAGAAGGAAAAGCAAGTTTAGAGAAATAATAGTGAATGAAATGATGGTTGTGATTGGTCTTTGAGAAATCCTCGTTGTCGCTGAGAGAGACAGAGTGTGTGTGTGTGTGTGTGTGTCAGAGAGAGAAGCCGTGGAATGTGCTTGCTTTTCATTTCTCCTCAGCACTCAGGCCCGGGTGGTCAGGGGTCAGGCCAAGCAGGCCGCTATTCATGGCCAGATCAAGTTTATGTGAGAATCTGCTCCTCCTTTGCCCTCCATTAGCATATCAATGCTTAATAAAATCGCTGCATGAACGTGTGAGATCCCGTCACCCAGGAAGTCATGCTGAGAGACTTTGGCTTGGGAAAAAAAAATCCCTCTTTGCTTTGTGTTCAGAATAGACCCCCCCCCTCTAAACCCACCCACCCAAATCACCCCTCCCTTTCTCAAACAACACAACTGCTTCTGCCATATGCACAATCAAAATGGCACACACACTCTCACACACACACACACGCGTGCGCACACACATAACCTCTACTTCACACACCCCCTCCTGAGCGCTCTAAGCTCTCGCACATGCACACCCGCAGGTCAATCCCAATGTCAGCCGAGCAGCTTGTCATACGCGTACACATGTGTGTGCACAAACACACACACACAAGCTGGATGATACATAGTTTTCAGGGTGTGAACAGACAATGACGTGTGGGGAACGCCTCGTACACGCAACCCTGCTTCCTCTAACCGCCTCATCAAAGCCTAGCTCCTGTGGGGGACCAGGGAAGCAAAACAGTCGATGGTGATACAGAAATCAGGAAAACAGGGAGGAATTAAACACAGCTCTGCTGGGTTTTTTTTGTTTTTTTGTTTTTAATTCTGGTCAAAGTGACCTGTGATGTGAGTGAACCACCAAACCTTCGCAACTCTTTTTTTCCTCTTAATACATTCAACACTGTTATACTGCAGTCCAGAGAGACTGCTCCTGTCTCAGATAAGCTTGCAGATGTGAAGGTGTCACTTGAAGGAAGGTAGGCGGGGTGCAGTGCAATATTTTATTAATTTCGATCACAGGAAACACACTGCTGAAGAGCAAGAAGACATAAAGAAAGATAAGGAAAAGGACTGTTGAAAGTGATGGGTAAGAGACGGGTCAGAGCACATTCGTCTCCATTTTCCATATACACATCACACTGTTAAAGCCAGGTGATGTGGAATATCTCATGTATGAACACTTTTAGTCGCTTTTATATATTTTATCTGAATATTAATAAGCACATAATACGTAATAGTTAATAGTTAAATATAATACGTAATAAAATATTAAATTAAATTAAATTAACTATCTGTATAAACCCCCAAGTCTGCCTTCATTGCAAACCGAGGGCAATTTCTTGAAAATGCTGCTCTGTAAGCAAGAATTCATGAATGAGTGCTGTGTAAACATGCATTCCCAATAATGCAAATTAAAACTGGCAGCAATGGCATAGCATTAAATAATGAATGTACTGCAGACACTATTCTGACGCCTCTGAGATGGTGAAAGGAGGCCTGGGCCAAACCTGACACTCAAAAATCCAGAGTACTTCGATTTACGGTCAGGTGTGAAAGCTTACTTACCCTTGAGACAAAAATTACAAAGACAAAAAAAAAAATGCAGTAAGTTAAACTTCACAGATTTTCCCTTGATTATTACTAGTGAAAACAGTCATACTGAGCGCTTAATAATAATAATAATAATAATAATAATAATAATAATAATAATAATAATAATAATAATAATAATAATAAAAACATAGCAAATTCCTTTTTTTTTTTTTTTTTTAATATTTTAAATAATGTATTAACCTGCCCTTTGCCTTTGCTTTCATTTAATTTCCTCTGAGCTCAGGAGACCATTCATGACCAATTTTAGACTATTTTTATATGGTTAATTGTACCTTATGTTTAGGACCCTTTGTCTTTCAAAGAATACAACAATATTTCATATCCAACCCTGAGATAAACTGCAAATGAACTATGACATGGGGTGCACAGTACTTTTGTACTTGATTGTACAGCACATTAAACCACAAAAAAAAAAAAAAACAACTCTCATGGATGTAAAATTTTATTGCTATACTAAAAGAGCAATGCCTTTGCCTGGTGAACATAAACAAGTGGGACGCAACTACAGTGCTCTGGATGCTGATGTGCTAATAAAGCACAAAAATGACATAAAGCCACCACATTGTATATTGCTTGGTATCACAGTGCAGGCGACAATGTGAATGCATTAAAAACGGGTTTAATTTGAATGACTGGACTATTAAGAGGTGTGGTTTGCCAATCAAATCGGCTCAGGTTGATGTGTGTGCGGTGCAGCACAGTAACATTTTCATAATGACATACCACGAGGTCTTACGTGCACATTTTACATTGAATTTTAGTGGCAGAAATAAGCAGCTGGCTGACAGAATGCATTACTTGACATTTTTGTGGTAGTGTTATAAACGCAGAGTCTTGGATCGAACGGTGTGTGCGTTTTTATTCTAATTAAATATATCATTAAATAAAGAAAAAAAATTATAGGTTTTGCTGTTTTTGAGAATGAAATGCAGGGTGGCTTAGTGGTTAGCACATTTGGTTCACACCTCAAGGGTTGGGGGTTTGATTCCCAGCTCCGCTATGTGTGGAGTTAGCATGTTCTCCACGTGCCTCGGTGGCTTCCTCCGGGTACTCCGGTTTCCTCCCCCAGTCCAAAGACATGTATTGTAGGTTGATTGGCCTCTCTAAATTGTCCGTAGCATGTGTGTGATTGGGCTCTTTGATAGACTCCCATTCTGTCCAGGGTGTACCCTGCCTTGTGCCCATAGGCTCCAGGTTCCCTGTGACCCAGTAGTAGGATAAGCAGGTATTGAAAATGGATGGATGGATGTTAAATACATTCATTCATTCACTGTCTACCACTTATCTGATCTATTCTATCTATATTATATCATATATTATATGTTTATATATATATATATATATATAAACATCATATCAGTTATATTTAACATTTCATTCTCAAAAACAAAACAAAATTTCAAATTTTTATTTGTCACATACACAACCATACACAGTGCGATATGCAGTGAAATGCTTACACGACTGTTGTGACCTCGAAAAGGAAATAAGAAATAAGAAGTGAGAAGGAAGAGGGAAATAAGGCAAAAAGAAGAATAAATATAAAATATAAAATCTACAATATACAAGTTATAGATGTAGAAATATATATAAAAAAAAATATAAAAATGTAAAAATGTCACTACGAAATGTCACTACAAAATTTCACTGCATTCTTACTTCATCAATAGACACGAACACTCACCCCTGTACTAATGATTTGAGAAGGCAGAATTTGATGCTCGATATCGGTATCAGGCCGATACCAGCAATAGCTGGAGGATTGGATATCTTTGAAAACATGTTGGCTCTCTGATCCTGAAACACCAAAAACTGTGGAACTACATTTGAAAAAATACATGCATTGTAACTAGAAATATTTCTTTGTTCGGATCGATTGTATTCTATTTATAATTGATTATATTTACAATGTAAATGACTTCTTTGTGGAAAAGTTTAACTGTGGAGTGCTTTATTTAAAAAAGAAGAAAAAAAATGAAACGTATAGGATGGGTATCGATATAAGCTAAAAGTCAAGGTTTCAGTAACAGAAATGAAAAATTCCTGCCATCTTTAGTCACATCATTTCACATCAGTTTCCCCACGTCATTTTTTTGCTTAACCAACCAGGAGAGCTGTATAAAGCTGTATACAGCTCTCTCTTATAACCTGTTTCTATATAACCAGCTTAGCAGCAACTCCAAGAACAAAACGAAATTTCACTTCATTTTAAATTCAGCATTAATAATCCTGCTGAAACTGTTACTGCATTGCTTGTTCTATTTATTTTTATTTGTGGTTGTTTCTGTACCAAGTATTTGTGTGCAGTTGGCAGTTTAAGTTGAAGAGAAGTGACTAACAGTGGCATACGACAAAAATGAGTTGAAAGAATGAGACTTCAAGTCAATAAAAGACTCTATCGCAGAGAAGCATGCACATTTATGGACCAAAACCAGTTTGAAAATCCCTTTGCCTTGGTGGATTTTGAAGATCACATCACCTACTGTGTTGTTCCGGCCTCCTTCAGGACAACAGGACACACTGGATAGCGACCAACTAAAATAGCAACACGCCAGCTTTAACCAGCAAATTAAGCTTGCATCAGAATGAAAATAGAGCCATGATGCAATTAAGTTCTTATTCTTTTGATGTCCATTTTAGCCTTCATCAAGTATAACACTGACCCCATGTGCCCACCGCAGGGCTGTGTCTGCATGGCACACGAACATGGAATAGCGGCATGACATCAGTGCCCTATCATTTCGAAAGACACATAGAAGGCCCACAAACACAGCCACAGGCCCAGGCTGTCAAGTGAAACTCTAGCTAACCAATATGCACTGCTTTTCATCGTAGCTGGGGCCAGGGGGCTCAAATAGACCCCAGCAGCCATTAAGAGCCGATCTGATTACCGCACAGTCTGGGGACTCAGACCAACAACCTCCCCCCACCACCATGATCCCTAAACGCCAGGGCACTGAGTTCATCCCTCTCACGTCAGGCACCAGACATTTCCAGCTTGAGATCTCTCAGTTCGGCTGTCGGCTCTTCCAGCGCGAGCATATGTGTGTTTCTCTGGCCAAGCGTAAGTGAAACCAATCACGGAGGTTGTAAACAGAGACACAAATCTTTTTTCCCCCCCTGAGGAAGGTCCGGGTCTCCAATTTAATTTCCTCTCACAGAGAAGACTTTTGCATCACTCCACTTCTAATTACAGAGATTTTTACAGTGCTTTGGTTATGTTTTCAGCATATGAGCTGCAACTGAGTTGATTCTCCATAAAGAAAAAAACATCCTGAGTATGCCGACATAACAAATAGCTTTGTTCCAGAGACACGTTTAATAGCCGATGTACCACAACGTGTTAAGAAGCAATCTCCATTTTATTTTAGCCACAGAGAGAAAAACGTTCATCTGATTAGCAGGTATGCTGAGAGGTAAGAGGCCTCATCTTCTTTCCCCATCTATTCATTGCCACCGTTTAATTTATTTTGGCTGCATAATCCTTTCACTCTCAATAGCAAATTTAATAGGCCCCATGACCGCAGCAACAGACCAGTCAATATAAAAACCAGACAGCTCATTACTTCACACGCTGCTATCTCCTGCAGCTGGAGACTTCATGTACACAATAGCAGCAGCAGGCTGTATTAAGTTTCCACTTGCCAGATCCCCATTTATTGCCTCTAAATCTGTCTCACAAGAGCCCTTTAGCTGTGTGCACATATACACACACCCAAACACACACACACATGCTCCCTTTGGAGAAGACTCCCCAGTGTCTGGTCTGGTTGGGTCATATGAGACTCGGACTTATCTGCTCACATATGCACGCAAAACTTCAGCCACATGTTCAGATTATGTTTTCCTGCTAGCGAATCAACCAAAGACGTTAGACGTTTATTTGTTCAAACACAATAGATGATAAGCAGAAGTATGTGTGTGAATTGGATTTGAAGGTGATAAAAGTGAGTGTTTAACAAAAATGAATAAAGAATGATTAGGGTCGTAGAGTCGAAAAAAATTAAGACTCGTCTCCATATTAGAAAAACCTACTGAAATGCAGTCAGAGGCTTGTCAGAATAACAAACTGAAACAAAGTAACTTAAAACGTCAAAAAGTTCATAATTCTATACAAATATTGAAAAGCTTTTATGGTAAATCAAGAATGAATTGAAGCATCATGATAAATCCGGCTGTACTAAATTAATCCAGATAAATAAAAACAGGTCTAACAAAACAAACAAAACAAAATAGTTTCACTTGTCAAAAGACTGCAGTCTGTTTTCTATATTTTCTACACTGTGATATCATTCTCTCGAATTACTGAGGCCAAATTAAGAGTGACATGACGACCATGTGATGAGACAAATTTACAGCTCCTCAGAGTCAGCCAAACTTCCAAAGCCTGGATCACTAACAGCACCGACTGGTGACTTTCTCCTTGTGCCGCTCCTCCAATTACGGGCAGACAATAGGACAAGTTAACCCCATGGTGCCTTGCCATTGTCTCACACTAAATATTTGCCTTTTCCTTTTGTGTCTGGCATACTCCCCTTTACTCGTATACTCTTAAAACGCCAGCCTTGGGCCCCCTCCACCCTTGCACCCTCCTGGAAGACGTCCTAATGCAAACTGCCTCCCCACCCGTCAGCCTGACCATCAAAGGGACAGCACTGAGATGTCCGGTCATTTCGAGTGGACCATAGCTCTGAGACAAAGAGATGTGTTGCGCCCTTCCAATGAGCCCCTGCTGTGGGCTTAGTAATGAGGAGGAAGTAATACCACTGTGCTTAGACAGCCAGTCTTCTCCCATCTCCAGAACTGCCGTCACACCATGACAGCATCTGCACGCTTTTGAAAGGTACAGCTGAAAAGATTTTTTTTTCGGATGGGTTAAAAATAAAAACTTGTCTCCTTCGGGCGAGTTATTACTATATTCTTTGCTAGATTATTAACCTTTTATTTGCATTCACACCTGTCCAGATTGGGAACTGCGCAGATACTGTCTGTGCTAAATTTGTTTGCGGGTTTCTATCCTTCTCTCAATCCCTTTTCACTCAGCTTTGTGCCATTCAAGTGCACTGAATAAGAAATGGATCACTGCAAACGGCCACAGTCTCTGGCTCAGACATGACATCATCGCTTTTATGGCTCACCCGGTGAGGGACTGTGTGGGGGAGAAAGCTCCTTAGTGCCATTTCACTGATAACAAAACCTGTGTTTGAGAGGGGGGGGGTGGGTGCTCGGAGACCGGCAAAAAAATACAGACAGAGCACCTCAATAGTATACAATGGACAAGTTCAGGAAACCTGTCATTGAAACAGTGCAGTATTGTGCCTGAGCCACAGTAACGTGACGGATTTTTAAAAATATGTGAAAAAGTACAAAGGAAAGGTTGGATTTATGACAGAAAATTAAACGTTTAACATTTAAATGTGTTCTGATCTTGCTAAAAAAAAACAACCATAATACTACTACTAATAATGATGATGATGAACAGCAACTGTGGCCTAATGACGTGGATAATTGAGGAAGAATAATGAAAAAAATGGAACACAATTAAGGTGTCTAATCTATCTTAACAACGATCATCTTATCTTAAACACACTTATCTTAACAATAACAGCTGACAGTGTGTGATATTGCAGCATCTGTATAACCTCAAATACAAATGGTGTCAAAATTTTGAAAAGAACTAAAAAGCCTAACAATTTCATCTTCAAGTTTCTTCCAATTTCATAGTATAAAAGTCAGAAGTTTAGAAGATTTCAGATAAAATAAAACTCAAATTACTTTAAAGAAAAAAAGAATACATATTTCACAGAAAAACACCTTATAATCAAACTCAAAAAAGACCACCACACTATATCTACTTTTCAGCTCTCTAAACGTTTTCACATAAAATACGTAATTATTTTAAGCCGAGAAATGATCTTGCTTTTAAAATGGTCGATAATCGCTCCTTGTGAGGAAATGTAATACCTGGAGAAACACGTTCTATGGGGTGTGGGGTGGGGCTGGGGGTTTCTGTTCCTCGACGTGCCACCAGACACCTGGAAGCTAACAGCTCATAAAACACTGTGGCTAATTGTGGTTTTCCTTCTTTTCCCTGCAAATGGCAACACGACACATTTACGGCCTGAGAGGCAGTTAGAAACACCGTGCACCTTGCATTACGCCTGTCAAGGTGGGGAGGGGGGGCAAAAGCCCACATCCACCTGACTATCCGTTAGATCAGACACACACATACATATACATATGAAAAATAATACAGACCCTTTCCTCCAAAGGTCTCAAAATATCTTAACTTGAGCAGTCCTCATTAGGGTTGGTGCAGAGTGCACGGCACATTTCAAAGGAAGGAAGCTATGTGAAAAGCTTATGAAAATGTGTGTGTGTGTGTGTGTGTGTGTGTGTTTGTGTGTGAGCGAGAGAGGGAAGAAGGGAGGGGGATAGTAGATAGCCATGTTTCAGAAAAGTCTGGGCAACAACTTATGCCTGGAGACACTTTATTAGGGAACAGCAGAGACCTCAGCCAAAAATAAACCTTCGCCACAATGACTTCATAAGCCCTCGATAAGAAGGTGTGCGATTCTGTTACTTCAGGAGATAGTGCCCTACATACCTAAAATAGGAGATCCGCTGGAGTGCACAGAGAGAGAGATCACCGTATTCCAATTCGACTGCAAAATGGAATCGACTGGGAAACATTTGCATGTCAGAACATTTGACTAAAATAATGTCTCTTGTTTTATAACCCATTGTGAAATGACTCAAAATATATATACATATTTTATAAAAAAAAATATATATATATAAATATATATATAAATGTGTGTGTGTGTGTATATATATATATATATATATATATATATATATATATATATATATATATATATATATATATAGCTTCACTGCATCCTTGATAAGCTTACTTTTTTTTAGGGTTAAACAATAATTCAAGAGATGGAAGGATTGAAGCTGCAGTTGCAAGACACAT
The DNA here is from genome assembly GCA_033459395.1 of Hemibagrus guttatus. NCBI lineage: Eukaryota > Metazoa > Chordata > Actinopteri > Siluriformes > Bagridae > Hemibagrus > Hemibagrus guttatus. Next base: position 13,327,784 of record JAUCMX010000015.1, read on the forward strand.
GACTAATTCACATTAAAAAAAACTTTTATAAATAAGATGTATATGAATAAAAATATTAATGCACTCCATGAAGAGAAAAATAACATTTAAAATACTATTTTACTGCTAATCGTTAATTATTAGTGAGATTTCAACTTCTCTTTACTAAGATACTAAACGAAACCTTATTGTTATTATTTCTTACACTGATCTAAATTTCTACCTAGGAATTTGGCATATAAATATGAGTTGATAAATATATTTTTTTCAGGAATGAGTTGAGAATATTACAGGCCAGCTCACTTCTTCTACGTAGCTGACCTGAACAGAAAACTCCCGTAAGCAGGTTAACAGGCCGTAATATTTTCCCTGTCCGATTTCCTATCTAAAAGACTACACGTTAGGGAAACAAATACATTTTTTCCCTTGAAAAACCTTTTGAAATATCCAGAGCACAAACCTGAGTGGATTGAATTGAGAGCAACATAGGAAACCTTGCTATAAGTACAGCCAAGTCAAACCACATTTCACATTACAAAGAAAGCCTGTGTCCAATTCTCCGCAGGAGCAAGGAAATCACTTAGTTGTGCAACTGCTCAGGCAGTGCAATGTACACTCGTTTCCGAAAAGTCCCCCTCATCCATTGCCAAGTGCAAATCATGTGCGCATTTCAAGTTTAGTTGTGAAATGCAGGAAAAATGTATGTGAAAGGTATTACAACAGGATAAGTACAAAAAGCACTTGTGCAGGCCGCAGGCAGATTTATGATCAGCCGTTATCTGATCGGATTCTCGATTTCGCTATGGTACAAACACACACATCCTTTTAGGGCCGTGAGCGGATAGCACAGAAGGAATTCAAACAGCACAAAGCCCTCGTTTCACCAAAACCCTGATAAAAATGATAAGGTAGACTGAAGAAGAAAAAAAAAGCTTCACTCATGTAGAACTCGCCACTCGTTCTCTGCAAGAAATAGTAAACAAAGCACACACAAATCACTTCGGCAAAACACTCCTGGGCATCGTTGTGAGGGTTTTTTTCAGCTTGAAACAGAACAGCCCATTGTGTGTGTGTGTGTGTGTGTGCGGTGCATCTAGGCAACTTTAGCTGAGCGAGGGATAGAGCGGGAGAGTTGTACTCACTGTAGTGGATAAGAGTAGCCAACCATGGAGAAGAGAAAAAAAATCCTCTTTCTCGTCCTGATCCATTCTGCATTTTGGAGCGTTTAAAACAAACAAACAAACAAAAAACAAACAAAAGAAAGAGAAAAAAAGAAAGGAAATCTCTCTCCTGGACGGAGCTGCTCAAGCGAGGCCCCTTGTTCACTCACTCCCTTGCTGTCAGGGTTGGGAAACCGGCTTCTGTGTGCCGTGCAGCTGTGTGCTTCTCCAGCACCCTCCTCCTCCTCCTCCCTCGCTCCCTCCTTCCTTACTCGGGTCCCAATACAATGCACTTCTGTACCACGGTGCTGCAAACATGGCCGAAACGTTAGTCGTTTCCTACTGAAAATGTAGTGTGATGCGATCTCAAGCAGAGCTCGAGAGTAAATAAATAAATATATAAAGCAAGCGAGCGAAAAACCTTCAGGCACTGCCTGGTGGCGAGAAGAGCAGGTTTAAGTTTGCGGCGCTCTGCTTTCCCCCTCCTGCTCATTTTGTGGAATCACTGCTTTTTCGGCGGTGGGAGGGGATAAGGCCGAAGCTCCCGGGCTGAGGAAACTGCGCATAATCCCTACCGGCAGACACTTCCTCCCCGGCACTGGTTAGAAGCGCTGCATGGCCCGTCGGAGTGAGCAGGAATGTGAGGGCTGCTCTCAAAGAGGCCCAGTTAGACAAGGCTCAAAGTCACTTCACCGTGACCTTGAGGTCACACACAGCAAGTGTGTGTGTGTGTGTGTGTGTGTGTGTGTGAGAAAGAAAGAGAGAGAGAGAGAGAGAAAGAAAGAGAGAGAGAGAGAGAGAGAGAGAGGAGAGAGAGAGAGAGAGAGAGAGAGAGAGAGAGAGAGAGGGAGGGAATAAATTACAGAGGGGGGAAGGGGCTGCATTTAGCCAGACAAAATCTCTTGACAAGACATGCTTCCCGACTTGACTTACACAGAAACCAACAGGAGAAGTAAAAATCTCAAAAGAGAAACCTTTTTACTTTAAATTGAGATTCTGTTTAGTTGTAATATATACAGAGTGACGATATGACGGTGTAACAACGAACTGCAGTAAACTGTGATATTCTTCTAAGAAAATGAGCTTTTTAAAGAGGTGAAACTAGAGCAAACTATATTTCCACATTGTTCAGATCAAATCCCTGCAATGACACCACGATGATACGTGATGTTTAAGGTCATTCTTGTTGTAAGTGTGAAGTAAAAAATTAACGTGTTACACTGAAAAATGTGGCATTGGATTGTTCATTTATCACAGCACAACTTTTTTTAAAATACCATCACAGCCCTAAATCTATCAAAATGATGAATATACTCAGGACGCTTAAAATACTGCTGAATAAAGTTATAAAAAAAGCGAGAAACACTGATGCTGGAAGTTTTTTATGCTCCTTCTAACATTTAGCACAGTGTGGATAAATCCTGATCAGTGTTGTTCTGAGAAGTTTGTATGAAGAAAAGCTAGACTGACGTGGGCGTGGACATTTCAGTAATAAAAATGTTCATAAATTAAACTGCATAAGAAGCTCAGAAGTGAATCAAACATGATATAAGTGTTCCACAGTACACACATAGCAGCCTTTTTTGAGGTTCAACACTATATAATATCCTGGCTAATGCCAAGACTTATTTCAAACTATTAAGACTTTTATGTCTTGTATGTTGATTCTGAAGGAGGCATTAAACAGGAAAGGCAGAGACATGATTTACAAATACAGCCCTTAGAGGAGTTAGGTTCCATTTGACATTTTGGGGAAAAAATGGTAATAGTATAAATGTTATTTACATGACACTGAATATATGTTCAAAAGTTATTTTTTTAATAAATCAGCTTTTGACCTTATTCAGGGTGAAAAAAATGTAGGGCATAATTTTTAAAAAAGCAGAGAATTTGTCAGAAACATATAGAATACGCATACAAACATAAATATATGACTTTCTAATTATATTTCATCCTTTATAAACAGGAACATATGTGCTTATAGATATTTCCCCCAATTTAAATCCACAAATGTACCATAGTGAGAATATACTGGCATGTGAACACAGAGTACAATACTTTACCAGATCGTTCAGACACACTGGGTCAAAGATTTTCGGAACACTGTACACACAATGAGCAAAGCTACACAACACTGAGGAGTCAGTTAACCCTTAGACCAAAACGTTTCAAAGTAGAGTGCATGGAGATATTTCTAAACACAAAGTCAATAGTTTGGTGAGTAATTTAACAACAATATCAGCATTTACAAGTGTATTTTAAAGTGTACTTGTAAATGGATTCATGGTAATACCACTAAAATGTCAAGTCTGAATTGTAAAGATCATTAGCATGACACTGCATCAGAGTTTTACATGAAGTTGTTGCATAAATGAATTTTTTTTTATATATATCTATATATATATATATATATAGATAGATAGATAGATAGATAGATAGATAGATAGATAGATAGATAGATAGATAGATAGATAGATAGATAGATAGATAAAAACCTTATTGAGAGATAAACCTTTATGGCTTTATATATATTAACCTCACAAAAGAATCTATTAGAAACCTGTCTATATTTATTTAAAAAGTCAGGATTTTACAATTGTGTTTCCAGAAAGATATCTGTGAATAATTAAAAAATTATGAAATACTCTTGTGCATTTGTGTTCAATAAATAACTCTACATATATCATCCCTTACAGGGCTTAAGACACAAAATGACAACGAAATACGTGCCATACTGGTGAATGATTATATCGGCTTTAATCGACAGGGTTACCACTAAATGCTAAAGATGCTAAAACTGCGGCAATGGCCAGAAATAACAGTGTGTGAAAATGACGATAATTAACTTGTTCTCTGTGGTGGTTTGGCAGGAGAAAGCGACTCATTATTTACAAGGACAACTTCTTAAAATCTGTCTCCATGTTGAAGATTTGTGTCATATATTTCACTCAGCGCATTGAGTGAAAAGAAAGGGTTGCCTAAGGACAAATCGCTTACAGGTTATATAAAACAAAAGTGTGTGATGGAAACTGGCATTGTAAACAAAGTGTTTTAAAGATTTACTTTCTGTAAGATTTGGCAGTCGAACAGAGAGAGATGAAAGATAGTGATAGGAACAGGGCTTTGGACGTCCGTGAGTTGTTTTTTTTAATTAATATTTCTTCATGTGTTCCAATTTTTCCTGGTCCTTTCAAACTGGGCCCATTTTAGTATATAACACATTGGCTCTGGTTAAGCAGTTAATGACATGTTTGAGGTTTAAAGCTAGGATGGGCCTAATACTATAACATAACCTTGCTGTTTTGATCCCTTGAACATTTCCAAGTGCACAATGCTTTGAGCAGTCAGTAATTGGTAAAAATGAATTTTCATAATATATCAGTCGCACTTTCATTGGCTCAAAATGGTAAATTTGGCTTAAATGAAACATATAAATAAGTTATTAATGGTCAAGGTAAGAGCAAATAAAATAGCTTTTTTTTTTTTTTTCATTTTTACGATCTACTGAAATCGCTCTCACTCAACAGACCTTCACTTTTCTTTTAAGTTTTAATCTTTTTCTTTAAGTTTTCACTTTTCACCTTAAATGTTTTCAATACTGGTTGAATTCATCTTAAATTTAATTGAAAAAATAATGCTGGCTGTTGAAATTACAACTGTCTTATTGTTTTTTTGGTACGGCAATCAATATTAAAATCCCATAAAATTAGTTCTGCAGTAACAATAGCCAGATCATTTGTAAATGTTAATTTTTTTAAATTTTTTTTTTAGAGTTAACTTTTCATTACACAGATGAATTCTATAGGCCATGATACATATGCATGTTCCTCAGTTGTGTCACTTTATAGATTTTAAACTTTGAACATGGATCCATATAACCCAGAGGTTTAATAAACCAAAATGCAGTGTCATGGTACCAGAAACATGACAAGAAAAAAAAAAGGTTAGAGATATGGACCATCATTTTTATTCTCCATTTGAAGTGAAAAATTGTGAAAGTAGCCTGATTTCATTAAAAAGAGAAAAGGAATAAAAAGACTATGAACATGCTTTCAGCTCATAGTTACACAATATGCAGTTTTCTTTGATTTATTTAATTTATTACTGTTGCGTTTACTCCTTTTCCTTTATTTAAATGTTATTACTATTACTGTTGTCACATTCTTTTACATTCTGATATATATATATATATATCAGTGTCCATTATCATTATTTTTCAAATGAAAATGTGAAGTTCGAACACTGATTGGCATGCATTCATTTTCTTTTATTCGCCAGCATCATCTACTTTACTGAAGTTAAAATCTTGTGCAGAATTTAAGATGTATGCATAAATGCTTTAAGTGCCATTGGAGGAAAAAAAAAAAAACCTCAGCCTTAAGTAATTCCATTCAAGCAGGAATGCAGTCCAGAATAAGAGACTTGCGGGGTGCGTGACCTCCAAAGTGGTGTATCCTACAGCAGCTGCCTCAAATTATGATCTACAGCCAGGAAACTATTAAATTGAAAAGGTGCAAGTGTAGGTCTATACCTCTGCAATACATAAGGGAGTTTTTCTATTCATTAATCAGTAGAGAAAGTAGACGCTGACAGGCTTTTAAGGACATGCACACAAAATGATTGTGTACTAGTATTTGGTCACTCAGCTTTCTCAAGAATTTCAGAGGTTTAATAAAGAAATAAGATAAAGAGGTATCATGGTAAGCAAATAAAGTGTCTACAATCTACACTTTGAAATAAATCTGGAGTAGACTAAAAATCATCGCTAATATACAAAAAACTGTTTGTGAAACAAAAAGGAGAGATTGAAAATCAGAATGTCCCACTTTTGACTACATGCTCGAGCTGGCTGAAGGGATCACTAGCAATGGCATGTTTACTTTCCTGGTGGAATAACATTACATTCTGTGAGTCTAATTGCAAACAGTACTGTCTGGAGCAAAATTCATTAGCGTATAACTGGGAAAAAAAACAAAAAACAGCTTCTCATCAACAGAACTGATGATTAACGAATACAGAGATGGCTGTAAAGCCGCTGGAGACAGACACCCGCTTGCCTCTTGTTTGTCCACTGATGAGAATCTTGTTCAGGCCAGTTGTGTCTCCATGGAAGTGGCACCTCAAGAGCCTCTCCTCAAACAGTGACCCCCCACACTGGGTTTCAACCTGATCCCTCAGTTCTCCCCCTTCCTGTTCAGGCTGGAACAGGCTGCCTTAGCTTCCCTGTGCGTCCTCGGTGTTCCTGTGAAACACCAGACTCTGGCGCAGTGCCCAGGCGGCGTTTTTTCCTCCTCGTACCAACTTTTATCCGACCATAAAACACGGCCCAAGCAAAGCAGCCCCCAGAAAGCGTTGTTAAGCTCTAAGTGAGCTGACAGCAATTTGAGCTGCGTTTTTTTTTTGTCATTCCTTTTTTTCTATAAGAGGCAGCATGGTGGGGAGGCTCTATTCTCGAGGTTTGCCTGTTGACTGATACTCAATTGAGATGGGGGGGAAAAAGCACACACAGACCAAAAATATTCAAACAAAATGCCCATGGAGACCTTATTTTTCTTGTGGACTGCCCAAGGCACACACGAGGGACTGGGCTAAGTTATAAACTATCATCCAGAGATGGGTAATGACCTTATTGCAGATGTAATAATAAACTATTTTAGTGACACAATTTGTTGGATATCAAACTGAAATCTACAGAGCTCTAAAAAAACATGCTAAATCTTACACCACTTATTATGCAGTCACATGGTGTTTCACTATTACAAGAGAACAGCAATCACAGCAAATGTGCCCATTCTGCAAACCCAGGAGTTTTTAATGGTTGATCTAAAAATTGGTTCCAGTGGCTACTAAACAAGCACAAGTAACTCTTTAGAAAGGAGAAAAAATAATGAATGGCTATTTTTTCTCCTGCCACCACCAACAAAAAATATGGTCCTCAAAAATACACACAATGGTTCAGGATCAGCAAATATGTAGGAGCAAGCAAGCACTCAGGTGAACTCTTTCTTTTGCCTCTCATATCACTTTTAGAAATGACATAAAAAAAAGAAGAAAGCTGATCAATTCTTTATATAATATTATAATATTTAATAACGTTAAAATAATAATTAAAAAACAAAACAAAACTGATGCAAGGACCACAGCAAAGATCAAGTTAGGGGAAGTGGAGTTAAAAATCGGTGGCCCTATGACGATAATGGTTTGCAAATCCAAACCAGAGAGGCTGATAGATATTGATTTTTGATGTCCTCAACCTACCTCAGCTCAGTGGGATGCGGTGTCAGGTGTCATCGACAGTCTAGACGCTGTGACGATGGAGTGTCGTCATGGCAACGACGAACCGTTATCAGCAGAGTGTGGCGGTCAAGGACTTGGATGAGTCAGGTTTAACAGATTCTGACTTTTTGAAGCCAAACTCATAAAAACAAGAGCCTTAAAAGGCATCAAGACAAGAAGCAATTCACTGAAGCAGAAAATGATGGATTGCTGTCCGGTGACTAGGATGTTGGAGGCAAGTAAGACATGAAGTATCTGTTTGACAAATGGTTCTAGAGGTGCAAATCTGCACACGGTAGCTACTTACCAAAATACTTATCAGCTAAATCTTTACATTTCTTGACAACAGCAGATTGTTTGAAACAGCTGACATAAAATTGTCTCTGATGATGTATTTGTAGCTTGGATAATATCGCCTACCTTAGTTTTGACTTATCAGGCCAAATGCAGCTTACAAACTGCAGATCTCAGAAGTCCGTGGTTACATCATGTCATCCTCCTCCACATGTTGGGCACCGTAATCGCTCACTGAGAGTAGATCTGGCTTAAATGAAAATTTTGGTCAAATTTCTGCAAATACAAACAAATAGGTTATTAAACTACTGTTCAGAAAGCAATAGACTGATTTCACATTTATATTGTCACATTCATCCCAATCGATCAGGAGCGGTAAGAATCAACATGCTGCTTAAATGCAAAATGATTCAAGAGTGCAAGTGCAAGTTTATTTCATAAATAACAATTAGCAAATTCGCAAGTCATTCTAGTCTTCCACCTTATGTACCCTTCTGTACAATTTACAAACAGTTTCGTAATACTCAGTGTGTCATCAAAGACAATTATCACTGTTTAATAATGAGCTTGTAGGCGTGAGAAGTTAATTAAGTTAAGTCTTGCCGTTTTTAAAAATAACAAATTAGCACAGAACTTCACTGGCTATAGAGTTTAAGGCTAAGGTGTTAGATGTGTTACATTTGCTGCATATGAAACATAAAACTGCTTTGTTTAATGCAATTAATTCGAAACAATGAGAGCATTAAACTGAATACTAACAATGTGTGAAGAGCTAGACTGCTTTAAAGATAAAAGTTTATATCCACAGAAATGATAAAACCTCTCACTTTAGGGTTTACTATCAGAGTAAGATACAACTAGGTTCTTCAAGGGACTTGTATGAAGGATGCCTCACATAATCACATATAAAAAATGTAATCATTGATTAAAGCTATAACGTCTCCTGACAAGGCTGATGAGGGAACAATTATACAGAGCTGCTATAATGTGAGATGCTGTAATCACTGGGAATTTGTTTTGTTCATATTTGTTAAATAACATTTAGCATAGCTATAAAAATGTCAAATGGCTGAGGTATAATCTTTTGGACTTCTCAATTAGTAAACAGCCCACAGAAGTGCTTCATAAATCTTTATAAAAAATTTTGAGCAGTTTTTTTTTTTTTTTTTTAACTGTAAGTACTCAATAAATTAATTATACAACTAAATTATACAACTAAATGATTCTGAATTTGGTTATTTTTATATAGTAAACTTAAATGAGTGTTATGTTAATGACAAAATGAAAAATTATTTATTTTTATTAATATTATTACTATTATCTATTAATAGTATTTTAATCATTTCTAATTCATAGGTTATGAAGTGAACAACTTGTTAATGTTGGTAGAAAGAAGCTGAACCACATCAACATGGCGTTAGCTTCATTTTCGTCGATAATATTATCATTTCTTTTTAGTGTACACACAGATATCACACTAATAAGTGACATCAATGACTTTTTACCTCAGGTCATCCTCTTTTTTTGATTTGTGTTTTCTATAAGGAGGTAAAAACGTTTTTTGAGTCCCTTCTTTTCTCCAGGCACAACAAAAACAACGACGGTTTTTCCCCTCAGAATTCTCCGTTATTTTTTAAAACAAACAAACAAACAAACAAACAAACAAACAAACAAACAAACAAACAAACAAACAAACAAACAAACAAACAAACAAACAAACAAACAAACAAACAAATAAATAGGGGGGCACGGTGGCTTGGTGGTTAGCACATTTGCCTCACACCACCAGGGTTGGGGGTTCGATTCCCGCCTCCTCTGTGTGTGTGGAGTTTGTATGTTCTCCCCGTGCCTTGAGGGTTTCCTCTGGGTGCTCCGGTTTCCTCCCCCGGTCCAAAGACATGCATTGTAGGTTGATTGGCATCTCTAAATTGTCCGTAGAGTGTGAGTGAATGAGTGAATGAGTGAATGAATGAATGAGTGTGTGTGTGTGTGTGCCCTGTGATGGGTTGGCACTCCGTCCAGGGTGTATCCTGCCTTGATTCCCAATGATGCCTGAGATAGGCACCGGCTCCCCGTGACCCGAGAATAGATTGGATAAGTGGTAGACAATGAATGAAGGAATGAATGAAATAAATAAATATAATATCCCGCCTCAAATCTCTCAGCCAACGATCGCAGTGAGCCGTTCCTCAGTGATGATGGCTGTGTTCGAAATAGCACATTGTATTCTAAATTCCGCATTCAGTTATCTTCTCTATAACACATACCGTACCTCAGAGTGGTGATAATTGTTATTTGGGATAAAGCGCGGTCACGTGACAAGCTTACCTGTCAGTCAGATTCACTTGTAGCAGTATTTACCTCAGAATCACTTCACACTCCAATTTATACATTGAAAAATCACAAAAAACACCAAATAATAACAAAATAATGTTATAACGACTAATTGAAAGGCTTTCTGGTTGTTGAAACATTGTGCAGCCTTAATTTTAGTATTTAAATGCAGAGTAAAAAGTGCAGAACTTGCTAATTTGCTAGTCAGTCCGAAGGCTTTTGGCAAGTTTTAATAAAGAAGAAGAATCAGACAGGGTGAAAACCGGAATGCTTTATTCCTCATACACCACAGACTTTGGCTAACAAATTAAAATCTTTTTAATGGACTGACACACATTTCATGCTTTTTGTCACTTATTGTCACAGGAAGTCCTCGAGAGTTAGTTCTTGTTGTCACTTACGTTATAGCAGCTAGGCATACTTTCCTCAGAATCAATTTTCACTGTCTTAAAATTAATAAGACCCAAATTGCAGCTTGTCACTAAGAAACTGGAAAGCAGTTGATTGGGACTCCTCTGTTTAGGTTACAGAGGGTTACAAGATGCTGACACTGCAGACTCATATCATACAATGAGGTTTTTCTTTGGTAAATAATATTTTTTATTTGTTACTATAACAGCAATAACACATTACAAGAAGTGTGCTGATGTATAATTGAAACAGGAACTCTTGTCAGAGCTGCTGCTATAGGAAATTAATTAATACTGTCTGACGAATCTGATTTGAATCTGAATTCAATAACGCTGCAATCCAATATTAATAACTGACAAACATTTGATTGTTACAGGACAGATGTGATAAAATACATCACAAATGTTTCCCTTTCACTTAAAAGAGGTCAGACACTTACCAGGCTACTAGAGGAATATCACGTGCTGTCCCATTCATTGAACTGTTTTAGCTAATTTTCACGTTTTCTTATATCAAGGCATTACATGAATGTATATCATCACCACTGTATATGACAGATTTAATGCCAATAGTTCTTTCATGTTATATTTATGCTATTAAAATCTTCATTATGCTGTTTTGTCATTTAGTACCGATTTACTTGTTTTCTTTTGTTACCTCTTGTTCATGTTGGACATGTTTCTATATGATGAAGTATCATTTGGAAAAGGTGAAACGTGAGTTGCTTCATACAAACTTTTATTTGTACACTCTGTTATATGTGCAATCATGTTAACCTTGTGCTGTCCATAACTCTTACAGTCAGGCGTATAACCAATGTGCTGGTGTTGCCACCTTATCGCTCCAAGGTCTCAGGTTTTATCATGACCTTGGGTTACTGTACTTGTTAAAATTCAGATGTTCTACTTGTGTCCATGTACGTTGCTCTGGGTTCTCAGGTTACCTCCCGGTTTATGCTGGAAGATGGATTGGGGACTCAACTTCCTGTATTATTGTGTGAATGTGTGTGAATGGTGACTTGCAATGGTTGATTTAACATCCAGAATACGTTCCCACTTCGTGGCCTATGTTCCCATGAGAGGCTCTCAGATCCGCTGTGCTCCTGACCAGGATGAGGCGCTTAGTGAAGATAAGTAAATAACCCATATTTTGTACACTGTACATTATACTGCATTGAAGCTGGCTCTAAATGAAACGATAGTGACATTTTTGTTTTAAATAGCATTGATGATCGCCTACTGAGACCACAATGTAGTTTCTTGGAAGGAGATACGCAAATCCCTAGCAATTGCAAATAGAGACTTAATACAATATTATCATGGTCAGCATAGTGTTTAGAATCAAAGCATGACTGTGTCACGTCCCATTAGGCCAAAATTCTGTGTGGCAGGAAATGTGGCCCCTTCTTTCCCTGCAGGAAATGTTTTTAGGAATGCACGAACGTAGCACCTACTCCCGTTCGCTGTAGAGCAAAGCAACAAGTAGTGAGAGTTTGGATGGTGGGGACGGCTGTGAAAGCGCAGAGCTGAATCTTTTATAAACAACCAAACGGATTTCAAAACACTATTATCTTGTTCACGCAAAGAATGTTCCCGCCCAATCCCTTCTTCCAAGAAATGTGTCACACTTTCATTTGAAGCCCACTTAATTCAAAATAACAAGCTTTAATTGAGCAAAACAGTTATCTGGCCTAAAAGCGCCATAAATAAAACTTTATTCTCTCAATTTATTAACAAGCCATGTGGCGTGTCCACGGCTGCCTAGCACAGCGCTTAAAACTTTGAGAATTGCAGTCCTTAGGTCAAAGACCTATACACACATCTCTATACATCTCGAGCCATCTCTGACTCTCCTGGTCTTTACGTTCAGTCCCATTCATTAGAAAAACAAAACAAGTGCGAAAATGCTGTAATAAAGGGTTGGCTGAGCAGCAGGTCTTTCCTTTTTACTCCAAAAACGGTTGACTCAAAAAAAAAAAAAAAAAGTGATTGATGGAGGAAAAAGCAAATAAAAACAACAATAAAATAACCAAATACATTTTCAACCTCGCTTGATAAAGCCAGAGCAGCATGCTGTAAATTCTAAGCTGTGAAGTTTGTAATCCCATTTTGTTATCGCTCATTTTCCTTCTTCTCTGAGCCATATTAGCTTTAAAAGATGAGCGAAAACTCCAAATGCTAGTGATAAATGATACGGATACAGATGATAAAAATGAGAACTAAAGAGAAGTAACAGCTGAAGCAGCCCTGCTTTGGAGGAAGGCTTTGGGGGGTTAAGAGAAGTCCGTCAAGGGCTCATCTGCCGTCGGCGGGCGTTCGGCTGAGCGTGAGGGAGGCCATGATGCGACTGAAGCGCTCGCACAGCTCCAGGGTGGAGTACGACGGGAGCTTGGGTGGCTCGGTGAAGCTCCTGATCTCTGTGGAGCAGTCGAGCAACTTGGGGAGGAAATCGGTCAGTTTCTCCTGAAGGTTAGCTGCAAAGACACGAGTGGAATGCGTTTAAATACAGAACAACAATAAACAACAGATAAGTGGACCAAATTCTGTGGTGATGTGGGCTGAGCCGGAATAGTTTGTCGACAAAAGGCTGCTTTTCATTGAATGTAAAAAAAAAAAAAAAAAAAAAAAAATGACTGAGCTCAGGGGAGTACTCAGGTTCATGCTGGGTCAAGAAAAAAACAAAACAAAAAAAACATCTTTAATGGAAACTGGCTTAAGACTGCTAAAGTATGAATGACTTTTTAGCTTCAAGAAACATGAAGCAATAAACTTGTGATCTGATTTGCAGGACTAAGAGCATAACACAGTAATGTACTATAAAACTATCATATAAAACAGAATGACACGCAATTTACACACAGCAGCATGCTGATTGGCTTGCAGCTCTAAACATCATGATTACTAATTAATTAGCTGTCTCATATACACCTTGAAAAAACTGAAATGGGTCTCCATGTGTGTTTGTGTTAAACTTTCAAAATGCATCATTTATAACTGAATGTTTTTACAATAAATCTAGAAAAGGAATGTCTGGGTAACGTGAATCAAAACTGCAGTAATATACAGTGTATTCTTTTTTTGATTTCTATTACCCAATTTCCAATTTTCTATTATCGCTTCCAAAATTATGTGACTCCCAGGCCTAATGTATTTCCATTAGGACTGTCGACAAATTCCACTGTTCGAATTTCTGTAACATTTTCATATATTAAGTCACCTAACATAAGTCTTCTGAAATGCATACTTCCTAAAAACAAATTACACACAATTTCTATCATGTGGGAATTTTGCTTCATGTAGGAATGTTTCAGATTTTCTATACCTATATAATAACAGCGTATTTTTATCCATATATAACCCACTATTCAAATTTTAGGCTGTTACATGCCATCAAATGTTCTGGGGCTTCGGGCAACTCCACATAAATTCAGTTTGACATATAAAACTTTTTATACAAAAAATTTAAGACAATGTTTGTTCTTATCCCAAATATAATTTATTAGCGTAAACGTTTAAAGAAAAAGCACAAAAGGATGCCTCAGAGCTAAAAGGGATTTTATGAGACGTTTGAAATATAATAAAGAATTAGTGTGACTTCAAACTTGATATCAAACTGCAATAAGGATTTGGACTCTGCTGCTGCTGCAGAATTCTTTCCTTAGTTAGAATACTTATATATCTACTTTAGAATTCAGTTTTATACAAATTCGACTGATTTGGTATAACATGCAACTAATCTATAATTTTTAATATCTTCTTCTTCTTCTTTCGGCTTTTCCCTTCAGGGGTCGCCACAGCGAATCATCTCTCTCCACCTATCCCTATCTTCTGCATCCTCAACCCTTGCACCCACTAGCTTCATATCCTCATTTATTACATCCATATACCTCCTCTTTGGCCTTCCTCTTTGCCTCCTGCCTGGCAGCCCCATGTCCAACATTCTCCTACCAATATACTCACTGTCCCTCCTCTGAACATGTCCAAACCATCTTAATCTGGCCTCCCTAACTTTGTCCCCCAAACGTCCAACATGAGCTGTCCCTCTGATGTACTCATTCCTAATCCTGTCCAATCTTGTCACTCCCAAAGAGAACCTCAACATCTTCAGCTCTGCTACCTCTAGCTCTGACTCCTGTCTCTTCCTCAGTGACACTGTCTCTAAACCATACAGCATGGCCGGTCTCACCACTGTCCTGTACACCTTCCCCTTGATTCTCGCTGATATTTTCTGATCACACAGAACTCCCGACACCTTTCTCCACCCATTCCAACCTGCCTGCACTCGCTTCTTTACCTCTTTCCCACACTCTCCATTACTCTGGACTGTTGACCCCAAGTACTTAAACTCCTGTACCTTCTTCACCTCTTCACCCTGTAACCTTACTGTTCCACTTCCCTCCCTTTCATTCACACACATGTACTCAGTCTTACTACGACTGACCTTCATTCCTCTTCTCTCCAGCGCAAACCTCCACCTCTCCAGGTTTTCCTCCACCTGCTCCCTGCTCTCACTACAGATCACAATGTCATCTGCAAACATCATTGTCCAAGGAGACTCCTGTCTGACCTCCTCTGACAACTGGTCCATCACTATAGCAAACAGGAAGGGGCTCAGAGCCGATCCCTGATGCAGTCCCACCTCCACATTGAACTCCTCTGTCTGACCTACAGCACACCTCACCACTGTTCTGCTCCTCTCATACATGTCCTGCACCACTCTGACATACTTCTCCGCTACTCCTGACTTCCTCATACAGTACCACAGCTCTTCTCTTGGCACCCTGTCATACGCTTTCTCCAAGTCTACAAACACACAGTGCAACTCCTTCTGACCATCCCTATACTTCTCCATCAAAATCCTCAGAGCAAAAATTGCATCCGTTGTGCTCTTTCTGGGCATGAAGCCATACTGCTGCTCACAAATTTCCACTACCTTCCTTAACCTAGCTTCCACTACTCTTTCCCATACCTTCATTGTATGGCTCATCAACTTTATCCCCCTATAGTTACTGCAACTCTGCACATCACCCTTATTCTTAAAGATCGGCACTAACACACTTCTTCTCCATTCCTCAGGCATCCTCTCACTCTCTAAAACCCTGTTGAACAAATTAGCTAAAAATTCCACTGCTGCCTCTCCCAGACACTTCCAGACCTCCACCGGAATGTCATCAGGACCAACTGCCTTCCCACTTTTCATCCTCTTCAAAGCCTTCCTGACTTCATCCTTTCTAATCTTATCTACTTTCTGTTCCACAGAGTTCACCCCTTCTACTCTTTTTTCCCTCTCATTTTCCTCATTCATCAGCTCCTCAAAGTATTCCTTCCATCTCCTCTGTACACTCTCCTCACTTGTGAGCACCCTTCCATCTCTATCCTTAATAACTCTAACTTGCTGCATATCCTTCCCATCTCGATCCCTCTGCCTAGCTAACCTGTACAAGTCCTTCTCTCCTTCTCTAGTGTCTAACCTAGTGTACAACTCTTCATATGCCTTCTGCTTGGCCTTAGACACCTCCCTCTTCACTCTGCGCTGTAACTCCTTGTATTCCTGTCTATTCTCTTCAGTCCTGTCCATGTCCCACTTCTTCTTGGCTAACCTCTTCCTCTGGATACTATCCTGAACTTCCTCATTCCACCACCAAGTCTCCTTATCTTCTTTCCTCCTTCCAGATGACACACCCAGCACCTTTCTCCCTGTCTCCCTGATCACTTCTGCTGTAGTTTCCCAGTCATCTGGCAGCACTACCTGACCACCCAGAGCCTGCCTCAACTTCTGTCTAAATTCCTCACAACATTCCTCCTTTTTCAGCTTCCACCACTTGGTTTTCTTCTCTATCTTTGACCTCTTCGTCTTACAGACCATCAAAGTCATCCTACACACCACCATCCTATGCTGTCTGGCTACACTCTCTCCCACTACCACTTTACAGTCACTAATCTCTTTCAGATTGCCTCTTCTACATAGGATGTAGTCTACCTGTGTTCTCCTACCTCCACTCTTGTAAGTCACTCTATGCTCCTCCCTCTTCTGAAAATAAGTGTTAACCACACCCATGTCCATCCTCTTAGCAAAGTCCACTACCATCTGTCCTTCAAGGTTCCTTTCCTTAACTCCAAACTTGCCCATCACCTCCTCATCACCTGTGTTCCCCTCGCCAACATGTCCATTAAAATCCGCTCCTATCACTACTCTCTCACCCGTGGGAATACTCTCCATCACCTCATCTAATTCACTCCAGAATCTCTCTTTCTCCTCTAACTCACAGCCTACCTGTGGGGCATAACCACTAACAACATTCAACATCACCCCTTCAATCTCTAACTTCAGACTCATCACCCTGTCTGACACTCTCTTCACCTCCAGGACATTCCTCACAAACTCCTCCTTCAGGACCACACCTACCCCATTTCTCTTACTATCCACACCATAATAAAACAGCTTGAATCCTGCTCCTATACTACGAGCCTTGCTACCCTTCCACCTGGTCTCCTGTACACACAGTATATCCACCTTCCTTCTCTCCATCACATCAGCCAGCTCTCTACCTTTCCCTGTCATAGTACCAACATTCAGAGTTCCTATTCTCAGTCCTACACTCTTACCTTTCCTCTTCTCTCTCTGTCTGCGCACTCTCCTCCCTCCTTTACTTCTTCGACCAACAGTAGCCCAATTTCCACCGGCGCCCTGTAGGTCAACGGCGCCGATGGCGGTCGTTGTTAACCCGGGCCTCGACCGATCCGGTATGAAATTCGTACTGACGATTCGCATGGTTAAATTTGGCAATGTTTTACGCCGGATGCCCTTCCTGACGCAACCCTCTCTATTTATCCGGGCTTGGGACCGGCACAGAAGTCACTGGACTGTGACCCCCATGGCTAGATTTATAATTTTTAATATAATCGTATCTAATAAATATTCAGGGATTTATCAGAGTTTATAGAATTAAGGAGTGGTTATGCTGAGGATCGGAGTCAGTATCCACTTGCACCCATGAGTCCATAAATTATGCTGAGAACTTATGTTTTTTTTTGTAAATAGTTCAATACACATTAAGTGTCACTTACGCGCCATTTCCTGGCCCAGATATGAGCACCAGCGATTCCTCATGTCCTCTACAGCCACCATGTCCTTCTCCATCTCATCAAGCAGCAGCAGAGGGATGCACGGCACCACCAGCTCATTCATGATGCTCAGTCCATTGTTCACCTCTAGCTCCTCGCCGCTCTCGAACATGGCCGCTGCGTGCTCGTTCAGCTTCTGCGAAGATCATACATGCACACATATATACGTTATGTACCCTCTACCATTTAGAGTAAAACTCCTGCCCAGAGTGTTCTAGAAATGATCTGGAGTGCTTTCCTCCGTTATTGACGCAAAGGCAGACATGCCTGCTGATGCACTTGTGGCTGTTCTCAAGAGCCCTGCAGCACAAGCAACCTTGTTGACCTTGCAGGACTCTGCTAGTCAACTGCGGAATTAGCGAATAGGCGTGTGTCGCATTAAAGGGAAAAAAGAAAAGTAGCACAGTACATTAGCTATGTCAATGTTAGCAGTATTTCTAATTAAAGCAGAGCAGTGGGGGGAAATAGTCGGGGCTTGAGCATGAGCCAGAGCCCCTGCACAGCTCCAAAATGGCGGAGGTGAAACGAGGACAACGGCACAGTAATGTGTTTGCACTCGCAGCAGCGTCTGCTTCCTAGTCGCAGCCCGATGATTACATTAGAGCACAATAGCCGTTTAGGGTTACCGGGTGCACACACACAAACAGGCCCTAAAGTTCTTAGAAGGAGCACACACTGAGAGAAAGCCACACACACACACACACACACACAAACAGCATGGCCGATAATTATTCGATAAAGCTAACAAAACGGACAGGGAATTCAAACACAATAACCCTCAGAATCCTCGTCTGCTTTGAAGTGTGACAGTAAATGCAAGCAAACCTATGACTTATAAGATCATTTTAGATACACACCCTTTCCAAACGTACAAGCATTATAGTCATTAAAGTGATCCACTTTAAATGAGCTCAGAGAGAGAGAGAGAGAGAGAGAGAGAGAGAGAGAGAGAGAGAGAGAGAGAGCGAGAGGGAGAGGGGGTGGAAGGCCAGAGGGATTGTCTACAGTTCCCATGGGTCAGCAGTATGATGAGAAAAACACAAATTAAAACGATATGATTTTTTTGGTAGATTTTTTCTGCCTTTAGTCTAATTTGATAGCAGGGCCTCATAGCTTAAACACTTTTTGCATCCATTTCACAGAGACTACATAAAGGCTTTATCAAGCTTTAGCACTCATTTAAATTTTTGTGTTCATTTAAAGTGTTCTGTCTCTCTCTCTCTTTCACACATAGACAGCAAAATACTTAACTTTTAAGGATCTTTTTCAAGCACCTCTCATATTCCAGGTTGCCAGGTTGGATGACATGTTTTGGTCTTGAATTAAAATGAATTGTATCATCCTTCAATTATTTGAGGTAATATAAACTAGGGCAGTGGGTGTGTTAGGTCTGTATGTATGTGTGTGTGTTAGTACTGATTAATGGTTATGGCAGGGATTCAACATCATCTTTACACAATTAAAATCAGATGATTAATGGATTAATAAATCTCAGCCTCTTTTAATGGTGACAATAAACTTTAAACAGTTTCTTAACCACTTCTAAGTTTTACAAAAAGCGAGATTGAAGTATCTTACGTGTGTCCAAACCATTGTTGAAACATGTACTTCATACGTTGGTTCAGTATTTTATTTGCTTAAACGCTGCCAAATTAAAGAAATTAATGAAAATATGTCCTATAAGCCTATGCATGTCACAGTTTAATCTCGGAGAACTCTTATGAGTTTAACTTTATATTTGATCATTTTCATGTATTTAAAATGCTACATAACATGGAAATGGATGGAAAAGATGGAAAATGCTGCTCCACACAGCTGTGAGACACATATGGGAGGGGTGATGTGGTTTTGACCTCGGGGGCAAAAAGCTGATGCACCCACGCACACGTGCACGAACACACAAACACACTCACCAGCAGGCACTCTCTGCGATAATGGCCTATGAGCTCTTCGTCATGCCCTCGGTACGGCCCTTTGGACAACAGCTCTTTGTTGTACTGATACGAGTACACCAGGTACATCAACGCCTCCACGTAACTGCAACAGGAAAAAAGATCACAGTGAAGCGTGCAGCTACAATCAACACTTAGACATTTACGCATAATTTTATACTGAAATGGACCCTGGTACATTACCGAACTAGGTGTGTTATTATTATTAAACAGTTCCTGACCCAGTTGCATTTAATTGTCATTGCGACTGTTATGCATAAACCATAATTAAATGTACTAATTAAAAGATTTAAATTTCTCACTAGGCCTCAACCCTGCACTTGGAAAAAGAAGTGCAAGAACATAACAGAGGTTACGCTGCCCCCTGGTGGAGATAAAAAGCAACACAGCAGGCTTGGAAAGGTCAGTTCACTCAGGTGTGTTTACCTTTTCTTCTGAAACAGCTCAAGGCCGATCATTAGGAAGATTGTGGTCTCGCGGAAATTCCTGTAATCCTGATGCCACATCTATTCACACAAAGCTACAATCAGCTCACAGACAATAACAAGCTACAACACCACAGAACAATATATGACATTACAGGAATTTTTTATTCTTGCATCTATAACATGGTTGCGATTACCAAAGACAAGAAATGACATGTCTTCCTGAACTAAGCTGGGAGAGGGGGGCGGCTGGGGGTGAATTAAAAAAACCCACAAGGACTGTTTGCTCAAAGGTCATTTAGAGTTTATTTGTGAATATTTAAATAACCCGAACTTATTTTTTCTGTATCGCTCCAATGTTAGTCAAATGCAGTGATGAATGTCGTTCTTATTCTAGTCTCAGTTGCCTCAGATGCTCCTCCCACACATCACATACGTTCTGTACACGTGTTTGGCCACAAGCTTTAGAATCTTGTAGGCTGCGATCTGACTGGCTGGTAGCACTTCTATGTGTATCAGTGCAATTTTTATTTTTTATTTATACAGCTCTTTTAACAATAGACTGTGTCACAAAGCAGACTTAACACTGCAAAGTGTGATTATACGTGTTTACACAACATTCAGCCCAAGTATATTGGGAATGAGAGTCCGTGTTGAGCACAGGATAGTTTTGATGATTACAGCAGCAGTTCTTAGATAAAAAGGTCTACATTATTCAGGTGAGATTTGACAAGGAAGTAAGGACAAGACTTTGGAATGAGCTGGTTTTGCAAAGTGCAGATCTTTTGAGTATTCATGGGGTGTGTTTCCACATCAGCATGATGAAAGGTGTTTAACTTCAGTGGGTGTTTTTGAAGGAAATCAATGAACACTTAATGTTGACTTAAAAAAAATCATTTTTTTTTTTTTTATCTTTACTGCAGGACACAGCCAGTAGCTTGTTCATTTGACTATGTTTGCAAAGCACCAGACTTTTTAGCAAAGCTAGAAGCTAGAGTTCTGTCTCCTGAGACTAACTTTATTCATACAACTTTATTAACAGTTTAAATTGTGTTATATAGTTGCTCTTGTTAATCAATAACTGACTAAAATCTAACAACTGCCCTTAGGATGAAAATGAGTTTTCTGTGCTTTTCTCTATACGGAAATCATGCTAAAATTCTTGTCAATGGACATCAGACACATGATGCAGAATATTCAGCTCATCATGGCGATGCAACTCTTCTAAGAGCAAATAGACAGATACATGGACAAACAACTAAGCAAAGGCTTAACGCTGAAAAAGAGTAAATTATGAGAATGCAGTACAGGGATAATAATTTGTGACTACAGTGGTGGGGAAACTGCTGACCTCGTACTCCTCCATGTTGACTTCATCGGGCTTGATGAGCTCGAGCTTGGCGCGTGCCACCTTCATGATGCTCTTACATCTAAAACAGAACGCATATCGCCATTAGAGCTCAGTGCGTGCAGCGGGCGTGACTCACCAGCTAATCTGAGAAATGAGACTGTTAGATGGTGAGCTGTGTCCCGAGGCCTCATGCCTGAGGCTATGAATCATACTTTATTACTGTGAGCAAAATGGAAAACTGCACTCCGGAGCTGTGTGTTTGGGCCCCGCTCTCATAAATCTAATTATGCTCCTCAAAATAGAGAGGGAGGAAATCAATTCGCTTATAAATATGGCTTGTGTGGCACACTTGGCATGGTACAACCCACAGGGGGAAGGGAGCAGGCACTGAGGAACAGAAGAGGCAGAGCCATATTTTGGTTTGTGAGTAGATAAAAACAGATGGGATCCGAGTTTTCTGCCACATCCCGGAGAAAAGTATTTCAAGTGGTCCAGCAAGAAAACAGACATGTTGTCTCACTACCAGAGGATCCGGAGTTATAGTGGCGGTGACTGGAACTGTCTGGATGACATCATTTAGATATTAAGTTTATTATTTCAGTAACTTTTTATAAAAAAATAACAGAAAATAAAGTGGAAACAACATGACATCCCAGATGGTATATGTCTAGACTGTTGGCTGAGATTTTAATCCAATTTCACACTAAAACTTACAAATACGATTATAGAAACCAATACAAATTCCTTTTATTCAGCTTTAAATATCTTGCTTTTGTGATTGCTATTGCTTAAATGCTCATTCTTCTTAGGTACTGAAACAATGAGAACACATAAGAAATGACCAAAGACGGATGCTTGCAGCTTAGCTATTGGTCGATTTGCTTTTAAAACGAATGCATGGAAGACACTTTGATTTTTTCCAAAGTTGTGTCTGTACTAATCACTAATAAAGGAAAACTTTGGCTTTTCACACTCTTTCAGACTTTTACTCAACTCAAAAACAAACATAAATCAGTTTGTGTTTCTGTTTAGGTTTATAAAAAAAAAAACCCGAATTTTAATATGGTAACATTATTTTGCTTTCATATACTTGATACAGACTGGCAAACACAATACATTAATACTATTTAGAGCACATGCAGCTTTTTACCTCTCATCAAAGCCAAGGTTTCTGTCTGCGAACTGCATGAGCAGGGTTCTCTCCAGGATCTTCTTGGCCGCATGGTTGTGGATTAAGTAAATGATGATGTGCTGCAGCCGATGGTCATTTTGAGGTGCCGTATCCTCCTGTGCTAACCGCACCAACCGAGTGTATTCGACTTTAAGTGCCTGACGAACAGACAGGAAGAGAAGAGGAAATGAACGTCACAGGAAGACAAAATTAAAAAAAACAACTAGGTTTATCTGGACAGGAAACGTCTCTCTGTTAAAGATTTTAATGATCATTAAACAAAATAGCAGAGACTGCAGTTTTCAGTCTGATCTAAAGTGTGTGGGTGTGTCATCACACAATGATTGACGCTTACGTTTGCCTGGTAATGCAACCAAGACCAGCAGAACAGAGAGAATGAAAGACTAAATGTAATATTTTGTTTATACACCACTCAGAAGTCAAAAAAGTCACAGAGGAGCATTTTAAACATCATTGTGTGCTCGCAGCAACAGCAAAACCGATTCAGAAGTTATGTTGTGTACTTACTCGCTGCTGCGCCGCTTCGAAAAACTACACTGCGTACCAAAAGTGCTAAAGTGGTGTTGCTTATATACAATTTTCTACTATCAAACTAACAGCACAGGCTAATGCACAAGAGTTTGAACTTTTACAACACAAACAGCTAAAGACTGTGAGGTTTAGTACCTCTGCTGATTCCTTTCAGAAAAAATGAACAAAAGAACATGTAGAAGTACTTAGTAGGACCAAATAAAAACAGTGTATAAAAAATTTAATTGAAAATGTTCAGCAGGTACAAGTGAATAAGTAAGCAGGAAAAAAAAAATGTCTTTATGTTTTCTGTGATTGAGCCAAGATCGAGTACTCCCACAATTTGCCCACCTGACTGGCTACAAACCAAAACCAGAAATCGCTTAACACCCTTTTACAGAACAGTGAAAGACGCGTACAGTAAGAGATGAATCACGAACATAACGTTAATATACTCTACCTACAACACAACATATTTAAATGATGCTTTTTGTCTTAGACTTTAATAAAACAGGTGAAGGTATACATTTCAACATGTACTTATGTGTGGGCCAATTGATGCCTCGTTGATCGAGACGAGAAAAAAAATAAAGCGATGAATGGATGGATATCAGCGATTAGACATCTTTCTTGACAGACTGAAAAACAGATGGCAGCTCTCGCTGGGACGCAAAAACGATCCAGATCACAGCAGCGAGAGTTTGACCGCCGCCGATGATTTATCTGTCAACCGCTATTCCAGCACAGACATCGTCACAGCCCACTGAAACAGACGATTAGCGTCTTAAGAGCTGTCAGTCATCTGACTCACAGTCAAGGTGGTGGTGCCAATCAAGAAGACATGTCAAGGCAGGACAGATGTAGGAAAAATCTAGAACAATTAAAAAAAGGGGGAAGACGCAGGCGGCTAAAAGGCAATTAAAATCACGGCTTTAAAACAAACGTCGAAAAATTAACCAAATGTAACATTTAGCGAATGTAGATGTATTGACAGTATACAGCTGAGAAAGAATTGCTGTGCAACAAGCATGATTAGGAATATTTCAGGAAAAAAAAGACGACTAAAAAATTAGTAATATAGCTGCAGACAGCAATCATCGGCGACCAAACACGCCTTCACAAGTAGTTTCCAACTGAACGGTTACACAGTATAAAAGAAATTACATTCATGTTTCTTGATATTCGACTAATGCTAAGTGAACTAGATTGGCAGGATGTTGGCTACCACTTTTCTTTTTTAGTCAACTGGACACTGTCATGACATTCTGTATTTAGATGCATGTGTAAGAAATGGTACGTTAACTATACATGTTCTCAGAAAAGTGAGAAACAGTGAGATATACCACCAGTTCCACTTTGCTGCCAGACCAGTGTTCAACACAGGAAATGCAGAGCATTTATACCCTAGACTTGAGATGAGTGAATATAGTATCGGCAAGCACTGAGAGGTTCTGAACCATTGCTATGGCTATCAAGCTGAACTATTTAAATGACTCTGAGAAAATGTGTCTGAAGCTTTAAGATTAATTGTGTTGTATCTAGTAAAATGTGGTCATTTTTTATTAATTTTATATATATTTATAATATATATATTTTATAATAATATGAATCCTGAGTATGACCTGTGTTGTGTAACAACTTGTTTTTTCCCCCAGTCCTTTAATTATAGTCCTTATTTTGTTAATAATAAATTAAACAGACAAAAACAAACCTGACTAAGAGTTATTGCTAAAAATTGCAGCTATGGCTGACTTGTAACCAGCTTCTGGCATTGTTTCCAATGATTCACTTGTCTTGTTGCCTCACGGTTTTGGAAATACGACCAGGACAGAAAACTCTGTTCGACAAAAGCACTGTCTGTCAAAACAGACCCATCTACAGGAAAAGAGCAACAGCGTATGCCAAGTTTGTCATAATGACTTACAGTTTGGCCTGCATGAGTCCTTTTATGTAGAAGAAGAGGCGGAGGAGTAGCAACACGAAGAATCCCAACAAAAATAATAATGTTCCAGCACTACATGCTTGGACGCTTAAAAATCATAACAAAACGATAAGATTTCAGGATTAAGTGCTTGGACCCCTAACTATATTGTAGCGTACAATTTCATGTTCAGTCCTGAGGCCACGTCTGCTGGTGCGAAATGACACCAAACTAAGCACTGAGAAAGAAACATTTAGTTTTTATATTGGCCACATCCTTTTGTTTATTTTAATAGATAAGAGTGTCATACACTGTCGGAAACTCCATCGGAGGAGACTGTGAGGTTTGAGGCATGCATTCGGTTGAATTCTTTTCATGTGGTCGTTTTGTGCGACCACAGAAAGAAGGTTAGCGCAATCACTACGGTTTTACAGGCACAAATAGTACAAAAAGTACCTTGAAGAAGGCTGCTTCGGGACCAGACTTATCATAGACACTCCTGGCTTTGCCAATGGCCATTATAATACCCTGCATGTCTGGAGTCATCATGGTCTGCCCAAGGAAGGAAACCACGTTAATACTATCCTCAGCAGCCATACAGGGATGCAAAAGACACTACGAATTCAGTCGGTCAGTGAATTCAACACACAAACAAGCACATCCATACCACAGCAACTAAAATACAGGAAAAGCATGCAGTGACCTAATATCTTCAGTGCCAAATCCAATCAATCTCATGCTGTATGTACGTCATGATCAGTACATTCTCTACTTTTTTCTCTCTCAAACATCAGACAAAAAATGAGAAGCCACAAAGCACAATGCTCAATTTTAAAACTTTGCAGTAGAGCAAATGTTACAGCTTTACCTCTGGCTTTTACAGAACACTGACAATGGAGACTCCTTCCATAAATGCTACACAAGCATCTCCTCACAGAAACCTTCATCATATCAATGATCATCTCTTTTTATTCAAATGTGTTTATTATTAAACTTTGGAAGTTACTATAGAAATGAGAACGTATGCTAACGAGCGCAGTAATATCAGAATCGAGAATTTAAGAGAACTGGGTTTAAAGTGCGTTTAACACATCTAAGCATCTCCTGTCAAGTTAGAACTACACTTCAATTCTGTATAATAACAGAAACCAGTTAGATGCTACAAAATGTTTCAAACTCAGAAACTTAGTCAGATTAGTAAAAAAAAAAAAAGCATTGATCAGAGCACATGTCTGCTATACTAAGAAGCACAAGAGTTCCATAAATGCAAACAGGCTGTAAATGATGCAGCTGCTAAACATGTCTGGAAAACCCCCACATCACACACAAACACTGTCAGGAACGGCTACCTCGTCATCATACCCCCCCTCTCGTGACTGAATTACGAAGGTTCCAACGTGAGGGATGGCCACCTCCACCACACGCTGTGGAACGGCTGCGGTGGAGGCGGAGCCATCCTGTGCTGGGTGAGGGGGAGGGGTTTGTGCAGAGGATGCGTTGGACTCTGCCTGCAGGGACAGAGGTGAGGAAATGGTAGGAGAGGGACAGACAGAACAGAGACAGACGGTGAAAGAAGAACAGCTGGGAGAAATGGAAAATGAGGTCTGACATGAATAAATAAATATATACATAAATAAATAAAAGCCATTACGATCCAGGTCACAATATTAATTTACAAAGATTAACGTCAAACTGCAGCCCTGAGGCTAAATGAAAGAAGAATATAACCAGAGAAAAATAATCAGGAAAGAACAATTTCGCATATAACATGTTACAGGAACAATTAGAAATGAAAAAGCGCAAACACCAATAATAGCCAAGTTATGGAAGTATAACATATTTATTCCACTCCCCAAAGACCTACTTAAACACTCAATATTCTGCAGAGACGCATGTTCTGTGGCACAGAACAAAATGACTTATTATGAAGGATTGAAATGAAAATCCAGGATGATTTTTCAAGCATTATTATTTGTTTTTAAGAGCTACTCAAGACATTGCTCCTTGAACTTGAGCAGTCTGTGTCAGGGTTGAGCATTAAGTACTGTCTGTGCTATTTAATGAAGAAATGTTGCATCTCAATTGCCTTTTGTATTCATTATGTCTAAAGCACAAATCCACAGAAAGGAATCTTATACAGGTCCTTAGTGGAGAAAAATAGGGGGGAAAAAAAGCAAGCGCTTCAAGTACTTGGTGAGAACCATTCTGAAATGTTTTTTCAGAGCAGACATGAGAACTTCACAAGGGCACTAAACTATTCAAGATAAAAGTAATTAAACATTTAAAGCAGGTTAGTTAAAGGTGGCTGGCTCTCTGTGATCAAAAAAATAAAACAAAGTAGAATGTCTCTTCAGGGATTTATAGACCTCTATGATTGAAATATTGCTGTACACAGGGACACAAGTGTTTTGTCGGCAACAAGCCAGCTACCTATTACTGATCATGAGTTTTCTGATAAAATTGCTTTCTCAAGCTGTATGGTTAATTTTATAAATTTAACTGATTAGAAATATAGGTCTATGTTGATTGAGCTGAAGTAAATACGGCTAGAAAATCATTTAAAGCAGTGTGTGTGTATTTTATTTAACAGTCATATCCTGAAATAGGGAGTTATGAGGCTAATAAATAAGGAAGTAAACAAAAAAACTCAGGAGAATGTGATGTTTGATAAAATTTTAGTAACGCTATAAAGTAACACCTGAGCTGTCTATAAAATATAGCAACTGAATTGATCTGAGAAATAAAACACTGAGAACTAAGACAGCCTTTAATACCCCAATGTACACACTTACTTCCCTGTCAAACTAATCTAACAGTGTGTCCCAGCAGGTTCTCTGAGTTCATTAGAAAAAGAGAGAAAACGAACTAAATGGCCCCAGAGGAACTGACCCAGACACCACTTGTCTGGTTTCTCAGTGTGTGTGTGTGTGTGTGTGTGTGTGTGTGTGTGTGTGTGTGTGTGTGTGTGTGTGTGTGTGTCTTCTTACAGCATAAAGCAGAGTCTCGGGATTCTTCTCATCCTGCTCAGCTGCAGCTTTGTTGATGGCTCTCTCTGTGTCCTCCTGCAGGTGTTTAGAGTCGTCTGCGGGCGACGGCTGCTCCATGTAGTCCGGGTCCTGCTGGCCAGCTGAGAGTGCGCGCGTACACACACACACACACACACATACACACACAGAGTCAGCAGCTCATTAGGACACTCCAACTCTCTCTGCAATGTGTGAAAAATCTCTGTAGAGAATTTCGTCCACCTGTTTGCATATCGCTATTCAAATTCATTACATTTACCACCAAAAACCGAAAAACTACTACACCAATCTTTTATACTTGGTTTGTCAGAATCCTCTACTACTACTAACTCATATGAACACACAATGACCTATCTTTTTGGAAATGGTTTTAATGCAGTTGTGTGTTTTACCACAGCAGTGTTAAACATTTAGTTCTGAATGATTAGAACTTGATGAATTTTCTCTAACAGCTTACTTACTCCATACTTGTGCGTTTACATGTGTGTGTGTGTTTACTGACCCGTGTTCTCAGCTGGGCTCGTCTCGGTGCTCATGGGACGGGGAGACGCAGTGGCAGTGGCGGCTGCGGCCATGGCCAGCTTCTCCTGCTGGGCCTTCCTGGCCTGCATGGCGTCCCACTCCTCCAGCTCACGCTCGAAATGCTGGTTGTCCTCCTTCACATACTCCTTCAGGTCTGGAGGCAGCTTATCTAGGCCCCTTAGCACCTGGCCTGTCTCCTTATCAAACTCCTCTGAGGTGTACACACACACACACACACACACACACACACACACACACACACACACACGAAAGGCTTTTTTTTCCACACACTCAGCCAATGTCAACATCTTACACCTTCTGCTTCCCAGATGTAGAAACACAAAACCAAACATTCTCAAGGATACTCATTATTACGCATTTTAGAAAACATTTCATTATTAAAGTATGAAATTTTGTATTTGTATTTTTTATAATGATTTACATCTGTGCTTCATGTTGTAGGTCTGATTTTTGTTACACATACCTTCTTTACTTTTGTACAAGACTAAATAAAAATATGATTTATTAAAGATTTGAGTTCAAAGAGGAATTTTATTATCATGAACATAACCTCTATCACTGTGTCATGCTTTGAGAAGCAGCCTTTAATGATACCAGAGTGCACTGGGAAAAACAGAGATTCCGGTTTTCCATGATGGTGATCTCTACCGGTGTCCCAAAAATCCAGCATCATAAAACCGGCAAAACAAAAGCTTTAATTATGTCCACCATTTCCCTCAATAAACAAATTTAGATGCAATATCAATTCATACACACACGTTTTTTCTCAGTCAAACTGCATCCTAAAAATCAAGTGGGTGTGACATCAGACAGTGTGAGGAAACAAAACACTAAAACCAGATATTTATTGAAAGGTTTCTGAGTGAGACGGATGTCTGTAGGCTACATTAACCTCAAAGCTCATGCACAAAAAAAAAGAAGTGGAATGACACTGTGTGTGTACTAAAGAGCTATATGAACAATAACATAGTTATGAAAAGCTCTTCCTGTACAAGTGTACACTTTAAGAAAAAAAAGGATTATTAGATTATTGCATTAAGTGCCTGTAAGCTTTTGTGAAACTACCTTGGATGAGGAAAGGCTTCTTGTCGTTGATGTACATTAGGCAGTAAGCGCTGGCGTTGCGGTAGCCTCCAAACGAGTCCCTCACCAGCTCCTCCCACGATGACTTGGTTACAGAAATGTCATTGTATTTCATCCAGCAGCTGTGTTGGGGGTCGTAGATGTACGCCCAGTAGTGGCCTGCATTGGCCTGGCCTTCGTGCACCAGGACTGCATGCAGCCGGTATGGCACCTGAAACAAGGGCAAAAGGCCATCATGAAAAATATGGACTGGTGTGAATGGCAAAATAGTGTGTATGTAACATAAAGAGATAGTCTGCCCTTTAAAACATTTGGTGGTGTGCTGTTATTAGAAAAACTAATCAACAACATGGTGGGGTGATCAAGCAGAGTCTATGTTACCACTCTGAAGTTGATTATAGTCCAATAACAGCACATCCTAATGTGTTTCACTCCTCTTACACCATGGCATTTACTGCAAACTAATACGGCTTTATTTTTTTAAAAATTCACCTGCATCATTGTCTTGTCTGAGTACATGAGCTCAATGGTTCTGTGGATTCTGGATATACTCCCTTGAAGATCTGGAATAACATGTACACAGTGTAAAACTGGACATGACATGTATGGACAGTGTGTGTAGGTGTGCGCGCTGTTTGTAAATCACTGCACCTCTTGTGTCGTTCTCCACTTCGCTCCTCCAGCGGTGCAGGCAGCCCTCCAGCACATGCAGCTCCTCCTCTGTGATGTGGCGGGGTGCCGGGTGCATGGGCAGGTCGGGGGGCACACGTGACTGCGTGAAGGGCTTGTGGATGGGCACACGCTGCTGCTGCGGTTGCGGCTGAGGCTGAGGAGAAGCCCCGGAGCTGTCTGGAGGGGCTGAAGGGCCCTGCTCCGTCACACTGCTGTGAATTAAGTGCATTACGAATTACAGTCCACATCAACACACCAATAAAAGCCTGACAGAGAGCAACACAAACTATCAAAATCATAGTTTAATTATTGAGCAAGACAAAATCATGATCAAAGTGATGCAGATGGAGCAAATCAGAATATTGTGTACACATGAAATCAACCAGAGTCGAGCCTTACCTTGTTGCAGGAGGCACCAGTGCTGTTGTGCCACCGGGTGGTGCTGATGTGTCGAAGTCCTCTATGGGTGAAGTGCACACAGGCTTGCTGGAGGCGAACTCCATGGCGTATTGAAGGACATCTGCCAGAGGAAACCTCTTAGGACCAGAGCCATAACTGAGATACCTGAAACAGTGCAACAGAATGTTCTGGTGAAAAATGTGCGTGTGTGTCGTCCAAATTTCAAGATCTATAAATATAAGGGAAACAAATGACGCTGTTGTGAGGTCTGCCACAGCAACAGCTCGTCTCCACTTAGACATTCACCACACACTCCTGCCATATTGCTTTACAAATATTTATAATGTCACAGCTTTCAATTACACTACTGAAAACATTAGATGTCTGACACACACACAGCCCAATCCACCGTGTCTACTTTACACTTTAGTGTACAGAGAACTAGTTACTTCAACACTCTGTGTGATTCAACACACAGTGTTGTTCTGTGTGATTGTAGATTCGTGTCCTACATTTTACTTCCCATGGAAGACCGCTGTTTTTATCCTCACCTCTCAAGCCGTTGCTGGAGGACGGTCAGGTGCTCCTTCAGTCTTCTGATCTCCTCCCGCTTGATTCGGGTGATTTCACGATTTTTGTCCATATATCTGAGCAGAGGGGGGATTTCCCAATTAAACAATTTGAATGACCCAGTGTCTGCTACACATGAGAAACAGGGGATGCGTGGAGCACTCACCTGTCCATGTAGAGCATCGGGGGGAACTCCAGCTTGTTGTGGATCTTCTCAGGTCGGCCCAAAGCCTGGTTAAACTCGAACCGTGACAGCTCGAAAGTCAAAACTGGGGGAAGTTCAGTAAACCAATGCTAAGGAATAAAAAAGCAAGCATGGTTAAAAAAAGCATGGCTAGGCTTTTTTTTAGTGAATACTTTTACATCCTGCTGTTATAAAAATTCATGGGAAGAGGCTCTGTTGTGCATGTACACTGTACAGACCAGCACATTTAAACAGAATGCTTACCTCCTGTCCAGATTTGGCACAGTTTTCTGCAGAATGCAGAGACTCGATCTCACCCTCCACCATAGCAGCCTCCAAACACTCGTGGAGGTCTTTGAAACCATTCACCTGTAGTGGGTACTGTCCAAACATCTCTGTGTTCTCAAACTTCTTTCCTGAAACAAAAACAACATACATGCAGACCTTAAAGACTACTCATACCTTGATCGACCCACATGCAATACTTCCGTGACCAGCAGTTTTGCCAAAAGATATTCCAAAACTTTTTATAGACTCTTATTTGTGTAGTCATTTATCCCTTGTTTTTGGTACAATCTTGAAATTAATCCATCCGAAGGTCAATCCCACCTCAAGGATGAATGGAGGCCTTCAAAGCTCATTAACACACAAGGAACAGAGGCTCTCCACTGACCACGACTCATAATCCCTCACCTTCAAGGACACCTACAGCCAGGAAGCGACCATAAAACAGCTCCACCATCGGGTTCTTTGGCTTCTCACCCTCTCTGTAAAATGAACAAAGGAACTGCAGTGAGGAAATCAGCTGCACTTGGGTGAGCGTTAACCCTGTCATCCCATGGGTCATGTTTGGTGCTTATTCAGTGGAACTAATCGAAGTCATGCAGTTAAATGCAGCCCATTTATCATCATAGTGCTCAGCTAATGGCTAGCATACATAATAGGTAAAAGTTCATAGGTCATTTTGATTGATGAGGGTGTGAGGTATGCAAGAAAAGAACAGGAAAGTCAGCCATTTGTCATAAAAAAAGGGAAGGTCTTCTGCTACAGCAGATGCTGAAGCGTACCTGTCTTCCTCTGCCTTCATCTGGAACGCGTCCTCCAGCCAGTCTAGCAGTTTGTGCGTAAACTCACTTACATCCTGCTGTTAACACACAAAATCACATTCACAATGTCATAAAAGAGCTACAGGGCTTTTTACACACAGGTCACGCAAACACCAGCAGAACAGTAGCAATCAATGCCCACTTATCACCACTAATGACTTATAAGTGTTAATATACATATTAATGCACAAGAGCCAGATACAATACAGTGTTTTAGGTCACAGAATATCTACCAGAAGGTCTGCGGTCTGATAAACGTCTGAAGCAGTCTAGACAGTCAAACACTTAGGCCGTGAAACAAACCTGCTGCGACTCGCTGGATTTAAAGGCATCCTTAAGGATCTCCACAGCCTTAGACGGGTCGACGTATTTCCTCCTGGATCCCACCATCAAGGAGAAGAGATTCCTCAGCTCCTGCATGAAGGGCAGGTTCCTGTGCTCCTAAACATACAGAGGATAAAGATTTAAAATATGCTTTTAAAATATTGGATATATGTTTTAGGCTTATTTATGTACTTCAATACTATATATTTATCCTGTTAAAAAGGTATGGATCATCATTTTAAGATGGTAGAGAGACACCAAAATGTAAATGCATAACATAAAAATTTCATCTAAATTAGTATTAAAGACTGAAGGTGAATTTCAGGAAATGTTGGGCTGCATCAGTGGTTTTGCATTTGGTTGCTAATTTGCTTTCTAATTTGTTTTGCGTAAATAAGACAATTGCGAAGTGAAGATACAGTGATTTTATGCTGAAAAAGTCAACAAAAACAAATCCCTTGATCTCTGTTTAGGGAACTGTGTTGATCTACAGGGCCTTTTAACCAGTTTTGATATGTTTTACAGATTAAACACCCTTTCCATTTTCTTCACATTGGCACAAATTATTGGAAAAGGCTGGTGAGAACTCTGGAGATTGACGATGTGAAGGATGGGCAGAGGAGGAAACCAGGAGTTAGAGCTATTATCATACGACTAAACACTCAGCCAATTGATTACTCATTCAGCCAAACACAGAATGTGCAAACTTTTGATATAATCAATATACATGCTGAGATGTG
The DNA here is from genome assembly GCA_033459395.1 of Hemibagrus guttatus. Classification (NCBI taxonomy): domain Eukaryota; kingdom Metazoa; phylum Chordata; class Actinopteri; order Siluriformes; family Bagridae; genus Hemibagrus; species Hemibagrus guttatus. Next base: position 13,361,360 of record JAUCMX010000015.1, read on the forward strand.
AGATAGAAGAATTGCATTTTGAGATGTGCTGCACGTCCAGACGGAGAGCAGCAGAACATATTGGTCACTTCTTACATCCAGTGACTTCCCCCTCCTTTTCCGAGTGCTATTTGTCATGCTAACAGATTACAGCCTAAACCCAGCGTGAGCTTTTCCACCAGCCTTCGTAAAGCAAGCGAGAAATTGAGTGCAGGACTGAATCCTACTAGGCATGGTGGTCTAGTGGCTGTGGAAGCAGCTTAAAACAGATTCGATATAGTGTTAAAGCTAAAGAACAAATAAAGCTTGAAAATATTCTTCCTACAGTTCAGTCCCCCTGCATGATAGTAACCAGGCCACTAGGATGAAACTGGGGCACTGCAAGACTTTACCAAAGGTCATTGGGATGAAATATAAGCTGGTATGTGTATATATATATATGTGTGTGTGTGTGTGTGTGTGTGTGTACTAGTAATACAGGCGGGTTGTTGTGTGAGTGTGCTGATGATGATCACCTTCTGGTTTCGGGGTAAATCCTGGACTCGGGTAGGAGGAGAGTAGTTCAGCACAAGTCTCTGGAACTCCAGCAGGTTAAACAAGGACTGAAAGAAATAAAACACACAGAAAATGATTTAAAAAAAAATTCTAAAACTATTTTTCAATAAATGATCAAGTATAAAGAATTTATTTACACAAAAAGAGTCCAGATAGTTGTGTCCCACATTTTACTCCGGAGGCTGTGCAAGTTTAAAGTCACTAATAATAGTCATTAATTCCTTAATTATTAGTCACTTTTTGTGATAGAAGTACATTATGTCAATATTGACAAAGTATGTAGACATCAACATGAGAAAAGTAACAGCACCCTATAAATGGAGAAAGTGTTGATGTGGCACATTTCTACTGTTTAGTCACAATTTTGTCGTTTTTAGTTCTCCGAGAGCTTTGCCTAATAAAGAGTTTGTGGATGTTGATAAATATAAATGCAATGTACTATAATTTTGGGGCACTTTTGGAACATTTGAGTTACATTTTTAATTTTATAAATGTTTGAAATAAATATCCTGTTTTCCAATCTCATGTTAATAAAATGTTTCCTTGTTTGGAGTCGCTGTTTGACATTTTTTTTCCCATGTCCCAACTGAAACACATGCTGTGTTTAATACCTAAAAGTCTAGCCTGTGGAACTGCTACACAACAATGAGGTGGAGACGGGATACATTAGCCTGTTGTGCAGGTTAAGTGATTAAAGCTTGTTTTGTTTTGACTCTTGAGCAAGAGGCCTGACTGAATTATTAATTTACAAGCCTGCACAGCCTAGAATGTCAACAACACTCCCTGTAGCCTTCAAATGTGCTTTGGCTTCTTCAGGAGTCTGATTACACATGGCAGCAAACAGCATGTGACTGTGTATCCAGTAACCCAAACCCATATCACTCCATGGCTTGTGTTTTACTGTGGGCCAGTGAAAAATTAACATACAGCACAGCACTATGAGGGCTGATTTATTTGGCACAATCAGGACAAATTAACATTAACCACAATATGCCCTTTGATATTTGTTTACTCGGAGAAATAACTTCATAGAGATTCACAGAACTATTAAAATCAATTTAATTTTACAGACACTGATATCCCATATCTAACATGTTATTTACAATTTTGATAAATCATTTTTATAGAAAATAGTGTAATGTACATACATTTCATATTTAGTATTCATAAGGGTGACAGTATAATCTAGGTCACAGGGCCAGTCGAAGAGCAACTGAAGGTTTGCAGTGCCTTAACTACCTAAATGTGGCAAATGTTTTTGATGTCACAACCTTCTGGTCACTACATCAACCCTATTCTAATCTACATGTGGTGTGTCTGTAGTGTCAACTTAAAAAAGCCTTAATAAAACTGATTAAATCAGAAAGCTGTGAACAGTGAGACCTGGGCACAATGGCGCTCACTTGTATGACGGCGCTGAACCAGCAGGTGTTGCCCACATTCTTCAGGCCAACGGGGCAGTTACCCTGCCGCTTCCTGTCATGAGGGTTGGGCGAGTCGCTCCACACCTCTGTGTGTGTGCGCTTCAGGCTGGCTTTGTTCTCCGCTATACTCGCCTCCAACACCCTGAGAGAGAAAACACCACCCAGTTTCATTACAGTCCTTAAAACAATGAGACATTGTCTCTATCTTTCTCACACACACACAATAAAAATAATGATTGAAAAATAATAACAAATGAATAAAAATAAAAGAGTTTCTGTTGAGGTGTGTGAAGCACCTGCTGATTGCCTGCTCCTCATCTGTGATGCCTGTCTCTCTGAAAGCCCTGTTGGACTCCTCCAGGCTGAGCGCGATGGCTCTCTGAAGGTCATCTTTATCGTCGCCGGTCAGATCAATCACATCTGAAACATGAGCCAATCATCATGGCACTTCTTTTCTTCACTTTGAACTACCACAGTGACGTAAATGAAATGTACAGATCTCTACTACAGTTACATTTACACCACCATCCAGCTTTAAGAAGCTCCTACAGCATTTGGGGAAAATGACCAGGTCTGGCTCTGCACACATGCCAAGAGATTGGCTATTTGTTTTCATGTATTCATGAGCCATATTCAAGAACAGTGACACCATTAAATACCTTCAGTTAATATATGCAGCATAGAATGTTAACCATTTATCATCCAAGTATGTGCTCATGTCATCACTGTCCACATGAACAATAGCTACATAATTCAAATTAAATGAGCCATAAGAAAGATGGCAACTAACCCTAGCACATTTTTAAGCTGTGTACCTTCATACCAGGATCAGGTGGAAATACATACTCGTGTCAGCCTGGCTGCCCACGCTGATGTATCTGTCGTTGCCGATCTGTGAGGTTTGATAGTAGGTGGCTTCATCCTGTTGAGGGACTTTGGCATTCTTCTCTGTAAGAAAGGCTATGGCCTCAGCTATGTCACCATTGCTGACCTGGAAACAGGACCAGAACATGAAAAATGTCTTTGACATAGCAGTGTCACACTTGCACCAAAATGGTTTGATTTAGGCTGCTTATGTTAAGTTAGTTATGGATGGCTACTGCTTGTGTGGTAATTTGGGAAAGCCTGTTTCTGTGTCACAGTGGCTGAATCCAACAAAAATATATTGAAAAAGCTTTGGCAAAATAATAATCTGCATCTTATGTTCCATTAACTTGAAGTGACAAGGGAGAATGAGGAAAATACTTTTTATAGCTGTTAAAACAGGAACTAACTTGTTCAGTAGATCATGACATTAACACGACAATATCTTCAATATCAAAAATTTACATAAATGTTATATAATAAACAAAAACATGGGCTTTTAAATAAATAAACTTTTAAATAAAACAATTCAAGGTGTACTGATATTGGAAAAGAATTAAACTCTATCATGGTAACAGTAACTCTACTTCATGTCAGTCCACATGTCTTTGAAAAGTTTTCTATAACAACATGTAAAGTGAGGCTCTGTACCTGTAAGGCCTGCTGCAATAGCTGAACATCTGTAGTTCCAGTAACTTCCCTCAGCTGATTCAGTAACGTTTGCTGATGCTGTAGAAAGAAACACACACAAATCTCTACTTTTATTCACAGCTAGAAATACACTCTCTCTCTCTATATATAATATATAAATAAAACATTGCATGCGTCCAACACTTCTTTAAATGCTTAAAAAGGAGGACCTATATCTAGAATTACTGTTACTGTAACTATACTAACGTATAACCGTGATCATGATAATCTAATAAACCTACATACAAAAGACAATAAATGCAATATGAAAAAATTAAAGTTCCAGTCAGTGATCTAGCCACAGAGACCAAAGTTCCTCTTTCTAAGCAGATACTCAAGTAACTCAAGACGACAACAGCAAAAATTGCTGACCCTAGCTTTAATTCTTGCAAAAGCCTTTCACAAGGCCTAAAGAAAAAAGTGCATGAAGTGACTAGCCTTAAAAGTGACGAGCCAAAACCATATCTGTGCCTTTACGGCTATATGAGTTTGATGTAACCGAAAACTTTTTTTAACAGATCATGTGCTCAAGCTTTCAAAGTCCTCACCAGAGTCTTATAGAGAAACAGCAATATATAATGCAGGCACACTTTATCCTTGATAAAGATAAAGACTAATAATACTACTAATAATAAGAGAAATCAGGTAGGGTTAAAAAAAAAAAAAAAAAAAGGTGCCAGTTTCAAGTCACATCTCACTTCTCAAACCAGCTGTTTCAGAGCCATCTGTCTAATTTTAATAAAATGTCATATGATGATATGACAAAGCTGTCAAGCAAGTGTCATCGAACGTTTCTCCTGCTGCAACATCCTTGCGAGTGTGTTTTATGTGGTTTATATTTTGACACATTGACAGAGATGCAGCAGCAAGACGAGTGCCATTGTTCACACACTCAAATGCGTAGCTTATGTACAACTGGAGGACTAAAAGCAACATCTACTAAAAGGCACATTGGCTTTTAGAGGCTTTTTTATTACTCTTTAAAACTTTCTGCCGTCATTGTGAGAGTTGTCATGATCTGTGTCTCAAATGGAAAACACTGACCTTCCATTCAGTATATAGTATCTAGAAAATCCAGGAGACCAGTACGTAAAACAGACCTTTCAGTGGGCAACAAGAGTAGTTTTAAGACAATTCAGTAGACAGTAAATGTAATAGGAAACCCGGATAGTGTTGGCAATCAATAGCTGTCTAGAACAGAAATGACTCCAAAAGATGACAGGATACACATCTTACAATATGTATATTTTAAAGCAAGCGTAATTCAACCTTTACAGTAAACTCACTGGAACACTGCAGCACCTTTAATATCCCAGTTAATTGGACGTAAAAGACTAACATGATGACCCATGAGCTCTCAGCTCAGTTCTTCTCTAACTACACATAAGGAGTAACTTTACTGTCAAAGGTAACTGTGTCAATGCTACAATAAATTACAGATTTGATTATCTGTTCGACAGATAAATTGACAGTGCGTCCACTTGTGCTTACAACAGACAGGAAATGGCTCCACTACAGTAGGGGCACACTAAGGGTGGGATTTGTTTCTAGCTTCACGAGACGATTCAGATTCAGAGACTCACGATCGGTTATCTTATCAGTTCTGGATAACCATGAATTATCACTGGTGATGTAACAAATCACTTTCCTTTTCTTCTAAACACAAAGTCAAGTGATTAACCCGCTTGTGCTCATAACTACTGAAACACCAGCATTGCTGTATTAACAGCAATTTTTTTTTTTTTTTTAAATATTTTTTCTGCATTATACAAATTACACCGCATCAGGCAAACTTTCCCTCCTTGTCTACAGGACATGGCGTCTCCACTAAACCTTCAAACAGTGTGCACTCCAATCGAACTGCTCTGCTGCTCTCACATGATACGACTCACTGACTTTCCCAACATGCAGAACAGCATTTCACAACAGTGATTTGTTGAGCAGCGGCAATGCCAAAAAACCCAGACCTCAGATGACACTGAGCACAATAACAAAAGACATCCTGTCTGTTTTAAATGGTTTAAAAAGATATCAAGGAAGGACTTCGGTCTGGAATGCATGTAATGTGTGGTTTTATAGGTCAGAGTTTTTAGTGTTTTTTTTTAAATGTCTTCATATGACCACGGTCAAAGAAGCACAGCGGTAAAAACTCACCGACAAACCACTGCGCTTTGTCCCAATTCACATACTTACATTATGCACTAAAAGTATATGTAACACATCATGTAACAGAAGAGATGGTTGCTGGCTAGTTTCACACAGTCACCATAAATGAATTCCTCACCTTGATTTCAGCATTTCTCCCTTCACTATTTCTTACAAAATTTACTTGGTAAAATTCTATTTAACATGTCCTTGATTTATTTCCCCACGTTTCTGCAATGTTTGCAGAGTGAAGGTGCGAAAGACTCCCTCACCAAGGAGATTCACACTTTGAAAACAGTATAGTACAAACATAGTACAATTTGGGGCGTGCACACACACACACACACACACACACACACACACACACACAGTCGTGAAAACAGTCTATCTTTCCCTATGTATAATATCAAAAAATGCTGTCCATGACACAAAACGTGCAAAAAGCTCTAACACATGACAATACTGTACACACCCCAACCTGTACACACCCCAACCTGTACTGTACACACACACACACGCGTTACAGCAGATTTATTTTCAACACTGACATGCACGTGCAAGAGAGATAAGGGTGTAGTAAGGGTATTATAAATGGGTTATAAATGTAGGTGTTGCATAATCAGTGTGTTTTATATCTCCTGCAGGGTAAATGACACAGTAAGTAAAAACCACTCAAATGCAACGTCTAAGAATAAAAGTAACAAAATGTTAGAGGAGTATGCTAAACGAAATGAAGGACGAAATATTAAATGAGTATGCTAAACGTTACGTGGCTAGTAACTCGTTTCTAGGCGTGTCACGCAGCCCATGTCAACATTAGCTCCGTAGCTAACTGACTAGCTGACATTTTAAGCTAGCGTAGACATAACGCAACACAATTGACGCAGGAATTTTTCAGGGGGAAAAAAAACCGTAAAATAAATAAACACCCACAAGCCGTGCGTCAAATAAATAGCAATTTCAGAGTAAGTCAAGCTAGCTAGTTTATTAGCTAGGTACGCTAATGCTAACTTTCCCAGACTGGCGCATAGCAAAACATTCAGCACACGAGCCATTACCTTCTGAGAGTGTTGCTGGAGGACATTCTGCTCCACGGTCATGGCCGCTCCAGGTTGTAAATGAAGTGAGTTCACAAATAAAAAAAAACACGTGGAAGAGAAACTCCTAAGCTAAATAATAGTTACTTAAAACGTCCCCCCGCTAAGCAGCGCAGCAGCGGGCGCCATGGGAAGCGCAGGCATGGGATTGAAAAAGAGTAGCGTCGTTTTTTCTCTACCCGCATTCAAAACATTCCGCCTTCACCACTCGGATTGGCTAACAGTTCACATTTTTATGATTAAGCCAATCAAAATCCAGCGGATTTACAATGGTGGCCAATCATAGTACAGGATGTGAGATTTGTACAAATACGGGTGGGGAAAACAAACGCAGAAGAAGGGACGCTTCGTTTATATTGGAGTTGTGTTTCTATTAGTTGGGTCTGGCTCAGTTTCACTTAGACCTCAGTAACAGAACATTATTACATTGTTCAGCAGTTATATGATGATGATGATGGTGATGTTACTGACGATGACGATCATTATTTTTATTGTAAGAAAAAAGATTATTTAACATAAAAACAGGTTTAACATGGAATGTTGTAAATGTATCGAACCCGTCTCTTTTTATTTCAAAGACAATACAGATGAACTGAAACTGAAACTTTGGGGGCTGGAAGCTGTTCTTGGAGGATTAAGTCATTTACCAAAAAAAAGGAGAAATGAAACCTCAGCTACTAAATATATTAGTTCCAGCCCTGCCCTTCCTGTCTGATAAAATTAGACTAAACAAATTGCATTAATTATTTATTTATTATATTAATTAACAGACTTAAAGCGCAATTTTGTTTAGTTTTTTACCCCCAATATAAAATATCTAGTTAAATAAATAAACACACCCAAAAATTATTTAGAAAGAAATCATATGATTTGTAAAAGTTTCTTTGGTGGGAGGGGGGAGGGGGGCGTTGTTATGTTACATTGTGCCGTTTGTCATGAAGGCAGCCTCGGATTTCCAAAGTATCGGATATTAGAAGTGATTCAGTGTGTAATATAATGTGTCAGAGTGTCAGAGCTCTAGTATAACTGTAACCTTTCAGACATCTTCAGAACAAAAACATCTTCAATGTGTTTAGTTGTGTGAGTGTGTGTTTAGTTGTGTGAGTGTGTGTTTAGTTGTGTGAGTGTGTGTTTAGTTGTGTGAGTGTGTGTTTAGTTGTGTGAGTGTGTATTTAGTTGAGTGAGTGTGTGCTTAGTTGTGTGAGTGTGTGTTTAGTTGTGTGAGTGTGTGTTTAGTTGTGTGAGTGTGTATTTAGTTGTGTGAGTGTGTGTTTAGTTGTGTGAGTGTGTGTTTAGTTGAGTGAGTGTGTGCTTAGTTGTGTGAGTGTGTATTTAGTTGAGTGAGTGTGTGCTTAGTTGTGTGAGTGTGTATTTAGTTGTGTGAGTGTGTGTTTAGTTGTGTGAGTGTGTGTTTAGTTGTGTGAGTGTGTATTTAGTTGAGTGAGTGTGTGCTTAGTTGTGTGAGTGTGTGTTTAGTTGTGTGAGTGTGTGTTTAGTTGTGTGAGTGTGTGTTTAGTTGTGTGAGTGTGTGTTTAGTTGTGTGAGTGTGTGTTTAGTTGAGTGAGTGTGTGCTTAGTTGTGTGAGTGTGTGTTTAGTTGTGTGAGTGTGTTTAGTTGTGTGAATGTGTGTTTTGTGTTTGTATGCGAGAGCTTATTTCTTTAAGATAACAGAATACGACACGCTCTAAAAATGAACTAATATTTCTGTGGAGATGGAGTGGGATGCAGTGAGAAGAGGGTGTGTTTAGTTGTGTGAGTGTGTGTTTAGTTATGTAAATATGTGTTTAGTTGTTTGTGTGAGTTTGTTTAGTTGTATGAGTGTGTGTTTAGTTGTGAGTGTGTGTTTAGTTGAGTGAGTGTGTGTTTAGTTGTGTGAATGTGTATTTAGTTGAGTGAGTGTGTGTTTAGTTATCTGAATGTGTTTAGTTGTTTGTGTGAGTGTGTTTAGTTGTGTGAGTGTGTGTTTAGCTGTGTAAATACGTGTTTAGTTGTGTGAATGTGTGTTTAGTTGAGTGAGTGTTTGTTTAGTTGTGTGAGTGTGTGTTTAGTTGTGTGAGTGTGTGTTTAGTTGAGTGAATGTGTGTTTTGTGTTTGTATGCGAGAGCTTATTTCTTTAAGATGACATAATACGACACGCTCTAAAATTGAACTAATATTTCTGTGAAGATGGAGTGGGATGCAGTGATAAGAGGGTGTGTTTAGTTGTGTGAGTGTGTGTTTAGTTATGTAAATATGTGTTTAGTTGTTTGTGTGAGTTTGTTTAGTTGTATGAGTGTGTGTTTAGTTGTGAGTGTGTGTTTAGTTGTGTGAGTGTATGTTTAGTTGTGTGAGTGTGTGCTTAGTTATGTGAATATGTGTTTAGTTGTATGAATGTCTGTTTAGTTGTGTGAATGTGTGTTTAGTTGTGTGAGTGTGTGTTTCGTTATGTAAATATGTGCTTAGTTGTTTGTATGAGTTTGTTTAGTTGAGTGAGTGTGTGTTTAGTTGTTTGTGTGAGTGTGTATAGTTGTGAGTGTGTGTTTAGTTATGTAAATATGTGTTTAGTTGTTTGTGTGAGCGTGTGTTTAGTTGTGTGAGTGTGTGTTTAGTTATGTAAATGTGTTTAGTTATTTGTGTGAGTTTTTTTGTTGTGTGAGAGTGTGTTTAGTTATGTAAATATGTGTTTAGTTGTTTGTGTGAGCGTGTGTTTAGTTGTGTGAGTGTGTGTTTAGTTATGTAAATATGTGTTTAGTTATTTGTGTGAGTTTGTTTTGTTATGTGAGTGTGTGTTTAGTTGTGTGAGTGTGTATTTAGTTGAGTGAATGTGTGCTTAGTTATGTGAATGTGTTTAGTTGTGTGAATGTGTGTTTAGTTGTGTGAGTGTGTGTTTAGTTGTGTGAGTGTGTGTTTAGTTGAGTGAGTATGTGTTTAGTTGTTTGTGTGAGTGTGTGTTTAGTTGTGTGAGCGTGTGTTTAGTTGTGTGAGTGTTTCGTTATGTAAATATGTGTTTAGTTGTTTGTATGAGTTTGTTTAGTTGTGTGAGTGTGTTTAGTTGTGTGAGTATGTATTTAGTTGAGTGAGTGTGTGCTTAGTTATGTGAATATGTGTTTATTTGTGTGAATGTGTTTAGTTGTGTGAATGTGTGTTTAGTTGTGTGAGTGTGTGTTTAGTTGAGTGAATGTGTGTTTAGTTGTTTGTGTGAATGTGTTTAGTTGTGTGAGTGTGTGTTTAGTTGTATGAGTGTGTGTTTAGTTGTGTGAGTGTGTTTTTAGTTATCTGAATATGTGTTTAGTTGTTTGTGTGAGTGTGTTTAGTTGTGTGAGTGTGTGTTTAGCTGTGTAAATACGTGTTTAGTTGTGTGAATGTGTGTTTAGTTGAGTGAGTGTGTGTTTAGTTGAGTGAGTGTGTGTTTAGTTGAGTGAGTGTGTGTTTAGTTGTGTGAGTGTGTGTTTAGTTGAGTGAGTGTGTGTTTAGTTGAGTGAGTGTGTGTTTAGTTGTGTGAATGTGTGTTTAGTTGAGTGAGTGTGTGTTTAGTTGTGTGAATGTGTGTTTAGTTGAGTGAGTGTTTGTTTAGTTGAGTGAGTGTGTGTTTAGTTGTGTGAGTGTGTGTTTAGTTGTGTGAATGTGTGTTTAGTTGAGTGAGTGTGTGTTTAGTTGTGAGTGTGTGTTTAGTTGTGTGAGTGTGTGTTTAGTTGAGTGAGTGTGTGTTTAGTTGTGTGAATGTGTGTTTAGTTGAGTGAGTGTGTGTTTAGTTGTGTGAGTGTGTGTTTAGTTGAGTGAGTGTGTGTTTAGTTGAGTGAGTGTGTGTTTAGTTGTGTGAATGTGTGTTTAGTTGAGTGAGTGTGTGTTTAGTTGTGTGAATGTGTGTTTAGTTGAGTGAGTGTTTGTTTAGTTGTGTGAATGTGTGTTTAGTTGAGTGAGTGTGTGTTTAGTTCTGTGAATGTGTGTTTTGTGTTTGTATGCGAGAGCTTATTTCTTTAAGATAACAGAATACGACACGCTCTAAAAATGAACTAATATTTCTGTGGAGATGGAGTGGGATGCAGTGATAAGAGGGTGTGTTTAGTTGTGTGAGTGTGTGTTTAGCTGTGTAAATACGTGTTTAGTTGTGTGAATGTGTGTTTAGTTGAGTGAGTGTGTGTTTAGTTGTGTGAGTGTGTGTTTAGTTGAGTGAGTGTGTGTTTAGTTGTGTGAATGTGTGTTTAGTTGAGTGAGTGTGTGTTTAGTTGAGTGAGTGTGTGTTTAGTTGTGTGAATATGTGTTTAGATGAGTGAGTGTGTGTTTAGTTGTGTGAATGTGTGTTTTGTGTTTGTATGCGAGAGCTTATTTCTTTAAGATGATATAATACGACACACTCTAAAATTGAACTAATATTTCTGTGGAGATGGAGTGGGATGCAGTGAGAAGAGGGTGTGTTTAGTTGTGTGAGTGTGTGTTTAGTTATGTAAATATGTGTTTAGTTGTTTGTGTGAGTTTGTTTAGTTGTATGAGTGTGTGTTTAGTTGTGAGTGTGTGTTTAGTTGTGTGAGTGTGTGCTTAGTTATGTGAATATGTGTTTATTTGTATGAATATAAATATAAACAAGCTACAGTTAGTCCAGAATGCAGCTGCTAGAGTCCTTACCAGGTCAAGAAAGTATGACCATATAACCCCAATATTATCATCCCTGCACTGGCTACCTGTTAAGTTTAGAATTGATTATAAACTAGCACTTCTTACATACAAGACTCTAAATGGTTTAGCTCCCACGTATCTAGCCGGTCTTCTAACACATTACAATCCATCACGCTCCTTAAGATCTCGAAACTCCGGACTTCTGGTAGTTCCCAGAATATCAAAGTCTACAAAAGGGGGTAGAGCTTTTTCGTATTTAGCTCCTAAACTTTGGAACAGTCTTCCTGACAGTGTTCGGGGCTCAGACACAGTCTCCCAGTTCAAACGTAGACTAAAGACATATCTCTTTAGCCAGGCATACACCTAATAAATCCCATAACCTTGTACTCCAATACATCCGATTGATGCACATCATCATCTAGTGCCTCCTAATATTATGAATAGCAGCTACGCTAATCCCTTTCCATTTGTTTCCCTTCTTCTACCCACCCCCGAGTCACACAGAGATTGTGCCAGATCCGGTGGCATCCAGAGATGGTCCAGCTCCAGCCGGGTTCTGCTTTCTGAGGACTGGAGTAATCAAAGCAGCACTGCCAACCCTATGTGGACATTTTACACATAACATTCTACACATGCTGTATCTGCATCACACAACTAATGCAGAAAGGACATTGTTCATATCACACTCTCCGTGTGTCACCCAGATGAGGATGGGTTCCCTTTTGAGTCTGGTTCCTCTCAAGGTTTCTTCCTAATACCATCTGAGGGAGTTTTTCCTTGCCACAGTCGCCTGAGTCACCTCAGGCTCGCTCACTAGGGAAAATTTTGTCTAACATCTACGACTGTTTGTTTGTATGTTTATTGTTTTTATGTTCTGTAAAGCTGCTTTGAGACAATGCTCTTTGTTAAAAGCGCTATACAAATAAAATTGAATTGAATTGAATATCTGTTTAGTTGTGTGAATGTGTGTTTAGTTGTGTGAATGTGTGTTTAGTTGAGTGAGTGTGTGTTTAGTTGTGTGAATGTGTGTTTAGTTGTGTGAGTGTGTTTTAGTTTGAATGTGTGTTTAGTTGTGTGAGTGTTGTTTAGTTTGTAATGTGTGTTTAGTTGTGTGAGTGTGTGTTTAGTTGTGTGAGTGTGTGTTTAGTTGTGTGAATGTGTGTTTAGTTGAGTGATGTGTGTTTAGTTGTGTGAGTGTGTGTTTAGTTGTGTGAGTGTGTGTTTAGTTGAGTGAGTGTGTGTTTAGTTGTTTGTGTAGATGTTTGTTTATGTTGTGTGAGTGTGTGTTTAGTTGTGTGAGTGTGTGTTTAGTTGGTGAGTGTGTGTTTAGTTGTGTGAATGTGTGTTTAGTTGAGTGAGTGTGTGTTTAGTTGTGTGAGTGTGTGTTTAGTTGATGTGAATGTGTGTTTAGTTGTGTGAATGTGTGTGTTGTGTTTGTATGCGAGAGCTTGTTTCTTTAAGATGACAATATGACACGCTCTAAAAATGAACTAATATTTCTGTGGAGATGGAGTGGGATGCAGTGAGAAGAGGGTGTGTTTAGTTGTGTGAGTGTGTGTTTAGTTGTGTGAGTGTTTGTTTAGTTGTGTGAGTGTGTGTTTAGTTGTGTGGAGTGTTTGTTTAGTTGTGTGAGTTGTGTTTAGTTGTGTGAGTGTGTGTTTAGTTGTTGTAAATAGTGTGTTTAGTTGTGTGAGTGTGTGTTTAGTTGTGTAATATGTGTTTAGTTGTGTGAGTGTGTGTTTAGTTGTGTGAATGTGTGTTTAGTTGTGTGAGTGTGTGTTTAGTTGTGTGAATGCGTTTTAGTTGTGTGAATGTGTGTTTAGTTGTGTGAGTGTGTGTTTAGTTTGAATGTGTTTTAGTTGTGTGATGTGTGTTTAGTTGTGTGAATGGTGTTTAGTGTTGTATGCGAGGTTTCTTTAGATGAAATAGAGCTGCAAACATGAACTAAATTTCTGTGTTGATTGCAGTGAAAGAGGGTGTGTTTTAGTTGTATGAGATGTTTGTTTAGTTGTGTGATGTGTTTTTGTTATCTGATGGAGTTTTTCTTTGATGCTGAGTCACGCTCAGTTGCTATTCTGTGGAGATGGTGTTGCGTGAAATACGTGTTTAGTTGTGTGAGTGTTTGTTTAGTTGTAGTGAGTGTGTGTTTAGTTGTGTGAATGTGTGTTTAGTTGTGTGAATGTGTGTTTAGTTGTGTGAATGTGTGTTTAGTTGTGTGAGTGTGTGTTTAGTTGTGTGAATGTGTGTTTAGTTGTGTGAATGTGTGTTTAGTTGTGTGAATGTGTGTTTAGTTGAGTGAGTGTGTTTAGTTTTGTGATGTGTGTTTAGTTGAGTGAGTGTGTGTTTAGTTGTGTGAGTGTGTGTTTAGCTGTGTAAATATGTGTTTAGTTGTGTGAATGTGTGTTTAGTTGAGTGAGTGTGTGTTTAGTTGTGTGAGTGTGTGTTTAGTTGTTTAGTGAGTGTGTGTTTAGTTGTGTGAATGTGTGTTTAGTTGAGTGAGTGTGTGTTTAGTTGTGTGAGTGTGTGTTTAGTTGAGTGAGTGTGTGTTTAGTTGTGTGAATGTGTGTTTAGTTGAGTGAGTGTGTGTTTAGTTGTGTGAGTGTGTGTTTAGTTGTGTGAGTGTGTGTTTAGTTGTGTGAGTGTGTGTTTAGTTGTGTGAGTGTTTCTTTAGTTGATGAGTGTGTGTTTAGTTGTGTGAGATGTTGTGTTTAGTTATGAAATATGTGTTTAGTTGTTGTGAATGTGTGTTTAGTTGTATGAGTGTTGTTTAGTTGTGTGAGTATGTGTTTAGTTATGTAAATATGTGTTTGTTGAGTGAGTGTGTTGTTGTGAGTGTGTGTTTAGTTGTGTGAGTGTGTGTTTAGTTGTGTGAGTGTTGTTTAGTTGTGTGAGTGTGTGTTTAGTTGTGTGAGTGTGTGTTTAGTTGTGTGAGTATGTGTTTAGTTATGTAATATGTTTAGTTGTTTGTGTGAGTTTGTTTAGTTGTATGAGTGTGTGTTTAGTTGTGAGTGTGTGTTTAGTTGTGTGAATGTGTGTTTAGTTGTGTGAGTGTGTGTTTAGTTTTGAGTGAGATGTGTTTAGTTGTGTGAATGTGTGTTTAGTTGTGTGAGTGTGTGTTAGTTGTGATTGTGTTTAGTTGTGTGAGTGTGTTTTTAGTTGATCTGAATATGTGTTTAGTTGTTTGTGTGTGTTTATTGGTGAGTGTGTGTTTAGCTGTGAGAAGAGGTGTGTTTAGTTGTTGAGTGTGTGTTTAGTTGTGTGAGTGTGTTTTTAGTTATCTGAATATGTGTTTAGTTGTTTGTGTGAGTGTGTTTAGTTGTGTGAGTGTGTGTTTAGCTGTGTAAATACGTGTTTAGTTGCGTGAGTGTGTGTTTAGTTGAGTGAGTGTGTGTTTAGTTGTGTGAATGTGTGTTTAGTTGAGTGAGTGTGTGTTTAGTTGTGTGAATGTGTGTTTAGTTGTGTGAGTGTGTGTTTAGTTGAGTGAGTGTGTGTTTAGTTGTGTGAATGTGTGTTTAGTTGTGTGAGTGTGTGTTTAGTTGATGAGTGTGTGTTTAGTTTTGTGAGTGTGTGTTTAGTTGAGTGAGTGTGTGTTTAGTTGTGTGAGTGTGTGTTTAGCTGTGTAAATATGTGTTTAGTTGTGTGAATGTGTGTTTAGTTGAGTGAGTGTGTGTTTAGTTGTGTGAGTATGTGTTTAGTTGTGTGAGTGTGTGTTTAGTTGAGTGAGTGTGTGTTTAGTTGTGTGAATGTGTGTTTAGTTGAGTGAGTGTGTGTTTAGTTGTGTGAGTGTGTGTTTAGTTGAGTGAGTGTGTGTTTAGTTGTGTGAATGTGTGTTTAGTTGAGTGAGTGTGTGTTTAGTTGTGTGAGTATGTGTTTAGTTGTGTGAGTGTGTGTTTAGTTGTGTGAGTGTGTGTTTAGTTGTGTGAGTGTTTCTTTAGTTGTATGAGTGTGTGTTTAGTTGTGTGAGTGTTTGTTTAGTTATGAAATATGTGTTTAGTTGTGTGAATGTGTGTTTAGTTGTATGAGTGTGTGTTTAGTTGTGTGAGTGTGTGTTTAGTTGTGTGAATGTGTGTTTAGTTGAGATGGAGTGTGTGATTGTTAGTTGTGTGAGTGTGTGTTTAGTTGTGTGAGTGTGTGTTTAGTTGTGTGAGTGTTTGTTTAGTTGTATGAGTGTGTGTTTAGTTGTGTGAGTATGTGTTTAGTTATGTATATATGTTTAGTTGTTTGTGTGAGTTTGTTTAGTTGTATGAGTGTGTGTTTAGTTGTGAGTGTGTGTTTAGTTGTGTGAATGTGTGTTTAGTTGTGTGAGTGTGTGTTTAGTTGTTTGTGTGAGAGTGTTTAGTTGTGTGAGTGTGTTTAGTTGTGTGAGTGTGTGTTTAGTTGTATGAGTGTGTGTTTAGTTGTGTGAGTGTGTTTTTAGTTATCTGAATATGTGTTTAGTTGTTTGTGTGAGTGTGTTTATTTGTGTGAGTGTGTGTTTAGCTGTGTAAATACGTGTTTAGTTGTGTGAGTGTGTGTTTAGTTGTGTGAGTGTGTGTTTAGTTGAGTGAGTGTGTGTTTAGTTGTCTGAATGTGTGTTTAGTTGTGTGAGTGTGTGTTTAGTTGTGTGAATGTGTGTTTAGTTGAGTGAGTGTGTGTTTAGTTGTGTGAGTGTGTGTTTAGTTGTGTGAGTGTGTGTTTAGTTGTGTGAGTGTGTTTAGTTGTGTGAGTGTTTCTTTAGTTGTATGAGTGTGTGTTTAGTTGTGTGAGTGTTTGTTTAGTTATGTAAATATGTGTTTAGTTGTGTGAATGTGTGTTTAGTTGTATGAGTGTGTGTTTAGTTGTGTGAATGTGTGTTTAGTTGAGTGAGTGTGTTTAGTTGTGTGAGTGTGTGTTTAGTTGTGTGAGTGTGTGTTTAGTTGTGTGAGTGTTGTTTAGTTGTTGAGTGTTTTGTTTTTTTTTTTTTTTTTTTGGGGGGTTGTTTGTGTGAGTTTGTTTAGTTGTGAGTGTGTGTTTAGTTGTGGTGTGTGTTTAGTTGTGTGATGTGTGTTTAGTTGTGTGAGTGTGTGTTTAGTTGTGTGATGTGTGTTTAGTTGGTGATGTGTGTTTAGTTGGTGATGTGTGTTTAGTTGTGTGAATGTGTTTAGTTGTGTGAATGTGTGTTTAGTTGTGTGAGTGTGTGTTTAGTTGTGTGAATGTGTGTTTAGTTGAGTGAGTGTGTGTTTAGTTGTGTGAATGTGTGTTTTGTTTTGTATGCGAGAGCTTATTTCTTTAAGATAACAGAATACGACACGCTCTAAAAATGAACTAATATTTCTGTGAGATGGAGTGGGATGCAGTGAGAAGAGGGTGTGTTTAGTTGTGTGAGTGTTTGTTTAGTTGTGAGAGTATGTATTTAGTTGAGTGAGTGTGTGCTTAGTTATGTGAATATGTGTTTAGTTGTGTGAATGTGTTTAGTTGTTTGTGTGAGTGTGTTTAGTTGTGTGAGTGTGTGTTTAGCTGTGTAAATACGTGTTTAGTTGTGTGAATGTGTGTTTAGTTGAGTGAGTGTGTGTTTAGTTGTGTGAATGTGTGTTTAGTTGAGTGAGTGTGTGTTTAGTTGTTTGTGTGAGTGTGTGTTTAGTTGTATGATTGTGTGTTTAGTTGTGTGAGTGTGTTTTTAGTTATCTGAATGTGTTTAGTTCTTTGTGTCAGTGTGTTTAGTTGTGTCAGTGTGTGTTTAGCTGTGTAAATACGTGTTTAGTTGTGTGAATATGTGTTTAGTTGTGTGAGTGTGTGTTTAGTTGTGTGAGTGTGTTTAGTTGAGTGAGTGTGTGTTTAGTTGTGTGAGTGTATGTTTAGTTGTGTGAATATTTGTTTAGTTTTGTGAATGTGTGTTTAGTTGTGTGAATGTGTGTTTAGTTGTGTGAATGTGTGTTTAGTTATGTAAACATGTGTTTAGTTGTGTGAGTGTGTTTAGTTGTGTGAATGTGTGTTTTGTGTTTGTATGCGAGAGCTTATTTCTTTAAGATAACAGAATACGACACGCTCTAAAAATGAACTAATATTTCTGTGGAGATGGAGTGGGATGCAGTGAGAAGAGGTAGGCCACCTCTTCATGCTGTGACCTTTTGAGTAGGCTGAAGGTCCCATCCTGCACTAGAGAGTGAGTGAGAGGTAGAATAAATACAGAGCACATAACTGTCCAGCAAATTGTGCTACAACGTGTGTGTGTGTGTGTGTGTTATACAGTAAGGAAGTATAAACACACACTTAGTACACTTCTGGATTTTTAGACTGCATAACTTACTTTTCTTCATTATCTAATTCTGTTCCTCTGAGCACCATGACAATGTAAAAAATGAATATTTTATTTTTATTATTTCTATTTGCAGTCGTAAGTACTGCCTCCTGACAAATTAGACCGATATTGAATAATTCATCTTCTAATATTCCTTAATTTTTTCCTCAGTGCTGTCAGTTCTGAAATTGCTGGTGGGTAAATCATTAAAAAAAGTGATTGCAGGATATTTAGTGAAAAACGTGTATATAACATAAACTGTATACACATATATACACCAATCAGGCATAACATTATGGCCACCTGCCTAATATTGTGTTGGTCACCCTTTTGCTGCCAAAACAGCCCTGACCCATCATGCACTTTGTATTCTGACACCTTTCTATCAGAACCAGCATTAACTTCTTTGAGCAACAGTAGCTCGTCTGTTGGATCGGATCACACGGGCCAGCCTTCGCTCCCCACATGCATCAGTGGGCCTTGGCCGCCCATGACCCTGTTGCAGGTTGACCACTGTTCCTTTCTTGGACCACTTTTGATAGATACTGACCACTGCAGACCGGGAACACCCCACAAGAGCTGCAGTTTTGGAGATGCTCTGATCCAATCGTCTAGCCATCACAATTTGGCCCTTGTCAAACTCGCTCAAATCCTTACACTTGCCCATTTTTCCTGTTTCTAAAACCTCAACTTTGAGGATAAAATGTTCACTTGCTGCCTAATATATCCCACCCACTAACAGGTGCCATGATGAGGAGATAATCAGTGTTATTCACTTCACCTGTCAGTGGTCATAAACTTATGCCTGATCGATGTGTCAATGTGTGTATATTTATATCTATCTATCTTTTATATATATATATATATATATATAAAATCAGTTGAGAGACCAGTGTATTGTACATAGAAATTAAATGGGGTAAAATTAAATAAACAAATAAATAAACAAACAAACAAATAAATAAACAAATGAAAAAAATGCAGCACATCCCTGTCCCTATTTAAACTGTTACTACACACATGATCATATATAATAACATGCACATAAATATAAATAATGTCAGAGCTTATCAGATTGTTATGAGTTATCGGAAATGAATCGCTCAATCAGTATTCTGAATAAATCTGTTTGTGGCCACAAAGCGCATAAGAGGGCCAGCAGATGGCGCTGTTACACAACAATTCCCCAGGATAAACAGTTGCATAACTGGACTCTGTGTATGCCACCATATAGGGGTGAACGTGTACTGTTTCTACATAAAGTCCTGTCCTTCAAGACAACGCAGAGGTTCTCATTCATACACTAACCTGATTCCCACTCACATGTGAAGCATAAACATGTCCCGGATTTCTTTTTAAAGGCGTGAATGAGATTGCCAGGATATTGTTGATGGCTACGTTTGATCCATCCCCGCTGTACGGCATGTCTGTGCTCAGATAAGACGACTGCTTCAGAAAAAAAAAACAAGGTCACCTTTGAGCTGTCATTTGAAGCAAGGATAATTTGAGACTTCGGTGAATGTTTACTTTTGATTACAGCATGACGCTGAGTGAGCAGCGTGTCTATAGGGCCTTGTTCAAAGGCTGTTCATGTGCTGAAGACTTCTTCTGAAGGACATACATTTTTTATTACACTAAACTAAAAATTAGCTAGATGTTTACGTTTTACTGAAGAAATGCTTTCTAACACTTTCAACTTCACTGAGAAATCAAGACCAGATGTATACAGAAATGGGAGATTACATTGTGTGAGTGTGTGTTTAGTTGAGTAGGTGTGTGTTTAGTTGTGTGAGTGTGTGTTTAGATATGTGAATGTGTGTTTAGTTGAGTAGGTGTGTGTTTAGTTGTGTGAATGTGTGTTTAGATATGTGAATGTGTGTTTAGTTGAGTAGGTGTGTGTTTAGTTGTGTGAATGTGTGTTTAGATATGTGAATGTGTGTTTAGTTGAGTAGGTGTGTGTTTAGTTGATTGAGTGTGCGTCTAGTTGTGTGATTATGTTTAGTTCTGTGTGTGTGTTTAGTTGTATGAGTGTGTGTTTAGTTGTGTGTGTGTTTGATTGTGTGAGTGTGTTAAGTTGTGTGACTGTGTTTAGTTGAGTGAGTGTGTTTAGTTGATTGAGTGTGTGTTTAGTTGATTGAGTGTGTGTTTAGTTGTGTGAATGTGTGTTTAGATATGTGAATGTGTGTTTAGTTGACTGATTGTGTGTTTAGTTCAGTAGGTGTGTGTTTAGTGGATTGAGTGTGCATCTAGTTGTGTGATTATGTTTATTTCTGTGTGTGTGTTTAGTTGAGTGTGTGATTAGTTGTGTGAGTGTGTGTTTAGTTGTGTGTGTGTTTGATTGTGTGAGTGTGTTAAGTTGTGTGAGTGTGTTTAGTTGTGTGACTGTGTTTAGTTGTGTGTGTGTGTTTAGTTGTGTGTGTGTTTGATTGTGTGAGTGTGTTAAGTTGTGTGTGTTTAGTTGTGTGACTGTGTTTAGTTGAGTGAGTGTGTGTTTAGTTGTATGAGTGTGTTTAGTTGAGTGTGTGTTTAGGTGTGTGTGTTCAGTTGTGTGACTGTGTGTTTAGTTGATTGAGTGTGTGTTTAGTTGTGTGAATGTGTGTTTAGATATGTGAATGTGTGTTTAGTTGAGTAGGTGTGTGTTTAGTTGATTGAGTGTGTGTCTAGTTGTGTGATTATGTTTAGTTCTGTGTGTGTATTTAGTTGAGTGTGTGTTTAGTTCTGTGTGTGTTTAGTTGTGTGTGTGTGTGTTAAGTTGTCTGAGTGTGTTTAGTTGTGTGACTGTTTAGTTGAGTGAGTGTGTGTTTAGTTGTGTAAGTGTGTTTAGTTGAGTGTGTGTTTAGTTGTGTGTGTGTTCAGTTGTGTGAATGTGTGTTTAGTTGAGTGAGTGTATGTTTAGTTGTATGATTATATTTAGTTGTGTGAGTGTGTGTTTAGTTGTGTGAATGTGTGTTTAGTTATGTGAAAGTGTGTTTAGTTGTGTGAGCTTGTGTTTAGCTATGTCAGTGTGTGTTTAGTTGTGTGAATGTGTGTTTAGTTGAGTAGGTGTGTGTTTAGTTCTTTGTGTGTGTTTAGTTCTGTTTGTGTGTTTAGTTGTATGAGTGTGTGTTTAGTTGTGTGTGTGTTTGATTGTGTGAGTGTGTTAAGTTGTATGACTGTGTTTAGTTGAGTGAGTGTGTGTTTAGTTGTGTGAGTGTGTTTAGTTGAGTGTGTGTTTAGTTGTGTGTGTGTGTTCAGTTGTGTGACTGTGTGTTTAGTTGAGTGAGTGTGTGTTTAGTTGATTGAGTGTGTGTTTAGTTGTGTGAATGTGTGTTTAGATATGTGAATGTGTGTTTAGTTGAGTAGGTGTGTGTGTAGTTGATTGAGTGTGCGTCTAGTTGTGTGATTTGTTTAGTTCTGTGTGTGTGTTTAGTTGAGTGTGTGTTTAGTTCTGTGTGTGTGTTTGATTGTGTGAGTGTGTTAAGTTGTGTGAGTGTGTTTAGTTGTGTGACTGTGTTTAGTTGAGTGAGTGTGTGTTTAGTTGTGTGTGTGTACAGTTGTGTGACTGTGTGTTTAGTTGAGTGAGTGTGTGTTTAGTTGTGTGAATGTGTGTTTAGATATGTGAATGTGTGTTTAGTTGAGTAGGTGTGTGTTTAGTTGATTGAGTGTTCGTCTAGTTGTGTGATTATGTTTAGTTCTGTGTGTGTTTAGTTGAGTGTGTGTTTAGTTCTGTGTGTGTGTTTAGTTGTGTGTGTGATTGTGTGACTGTGTTTAGTTGCATGAGTGTGTGTTTAGTTGAGTGTGTGTTTAGTTGTGTGTGTGTACAGTTGTGTGACTGTGTGTTTAGTTGAGTGAGTGTGTGTTTAGTTGTGTGAGTGTGTTTAGTTGATTGTGTGTTTAGGTGTGTGTGTTCAGTTGTCTGACTGTGTGTTTAGTTGAGTGTGTATTTAGTTGTGTGTGTGTACAGTTGTGTGACTGTGTGTTTAGTTGAGTGAGTGTGTGTTTAGTTGTGTGAATGTGTGTTTACTTGAGTGTGTGTTTAGGTGTGTGTGTGTGTGTGTTCAGTTGTCTGACTGTGTGTTTAGTTGAGTGTGTGTTTAGTTGTGTGTATGTTCAGTTGTGTGACTGTGTGTTTAGTTGAGTGAGTGTGTGTTTAGTTGTGTAAGTGTGTTTAGTTGAGTGTGTGTTTAGTTGTGTGTGTGTTCAGCTGTCTGACTGTGTGTTTAGTTGAGTGTGTGTTTAGTTGTGTGTGTGTACAGTTGTGTGACTGTGTGTTTTGTTGAGTGAGTGTGTGTTTAGTTGTGTGAGTGTGTTTAGTTGAGTGTGTGTTTAGTTGTGTGTGTGTCTTCAGCTGTCTGACTGTGTGTTTAGTTGAGTGTCTGTTTAGTTGTGTGAATGTGTGTTTAGTTGAGTACGTGTGTTTAGTTGATTGAGTGTGCTTCTAGTTGTGTGATTGTTTAGTTCTGTGTGTGTGTTTAGTTGAGTGTGTGTTTAGTTCTGTGTGTGTGTGTTTAGTTGTGTGTGTGTTCAAGTTGTGTGACTGTTTGTTTAGCTGAGTGAGTGTGTGTTTAGTTGTGTGATTATGTTTAGTTGTGTGAGTGTGTGTTTAGTGGTGTGAGTGTGTGTTTATTTGTGTAAATATGTTTAGTTGTGTGAGTGTGTTTAGTTGAGTGAGCTTGTGTTTAGCTATGTCAGTGTGTTTAGTTATATGAATGTGTATTTAGTTATGTGATTGTGTGTTAGGTGTGTGAGTGTGTATTTAGTTTTGAGTGTGTCTTTAGTTGAATGAGTGTGTTTAGTTGTGTGAGTGTGTGTTTAGCTGTGTGTGTGTTCAGTTCTGTGAGTGTGTGTTTAGATGTGTGAGTGTGTGTTTAGTTGTGTTAGTGTGTGTTTAGTTGAGTAAGTGTGTGTTTAGATGTGTGAGTGTGCGTTTAGTTGTGTGAGTGTGTCTTTAGTTGTGTGAATGTGTGTTTAGTTATGTGAGTATGTGTTTAGTTGTGTGAATGTGTGTTTAGTTGAATGAGTGTGTTTAGTTGTGTGAGTGTTTAGATGTGTGAGTGTGTGTTTAGATATGTGAATGTGTGTTTAGTTGAGCAGGTGTGTGTTTAGTTGAGTAGGTGTGTGTTTAATTGTGTGAATGTGTGTTTAGATATATGAATGTGTGTTTAGTTGAGTACATGTGTGTTTAGTTGATTGAGTGCGCTTCTAGTTGTGTGATTATGTTTAGTTCTGTGTGTGTGTTTAGTTGTTTGTGTGAGTGTATTTAGTTTTGTGAGTGTGTCTTTAGTTGTGTGAGTGTGTTTAGTTGTGTGAGTGTGTGTTTAGTTGTGTGAGTGTGTGTTTAGTTATGTGACTGTGTTTAGTTGAGTGAGTGTGTATTTAGTTGTGTGAGTGTGTGTTTAGTTGTGTGAGTTTGTGTCTACTTGTGTGAGTATGTGTTTAGTTGAATGAGTGTGTTTAGTTGTGTGATTGTGTGTTTAGTTGTGTCAGTATGTCTTTAGTTGTGTGAGTGTGTGTATAGTTGTGTGAGTGTGTGTTTAGATGTGTCTGTGTTTAGATGTGTGAGTGTGTGTTTAGATATGTGAATGTGTGTTTAGTTGAGCAGGTGTGTGTTTAGTTGAGTAGGTGTGTGTTTAGTTGTGTGAATGTGTGTTTAGATATGTGAATGTGTGTTTAGTTGAGCAGGTGTGTGTTTATTTGAGTATGTGTGTGTTTAGTTGATTGAGTGTGCTTCTAGTTGTGTGATTATGTTTATTTCTTTGTGTGTGTTTAGTTGAGTGTGTGTTTAGTTCTGTGTGTGTGTTTAGTTGTGTGTGTGTTCAGTTGTGTGACAGTTTGTTTAGTTGAGTGAGTGTGTGTTTAGTTGTGTGATTATGTTTAGTTGTGTGAGTGTGTGTTTAGTGGTGTGAGTGTGTGTTTAGTTGTGTAAATATGTTTAGTTGTGTGAATGTGTGTTTAGTTGAGTAGGTGTGTGTTTAGTTGATTGAGTGTGCATCTAGTTGTGTGATTATGTTTATTTCTTTGTGTGTGTTTAGTTGAGTGTGTGTTTAGTTCTGTGTGTGTTTAGTTGTGAGTGTGTGTGTAGTTGTGTGTGTGTTTGATTGGGGAGTGTGTTTAGTTGTGTGACTGTTTAGTTGTGTGAGTGTGTGTTTAGTTGTGTGAGTGTGTGTTTAGTTGTGTGAGTGTGTGTTTAGTTGTTTGTGTGTGTGTGTTTAGTTGTGTGAGTGTGTGTTTAGTTGTGTGAGTGTGTGTTTAGTTGTTTGTGTGAGTGTATTTAGTTGTGTGAGTGTGTGTTTAGTTGTGTGAATGTGTGTTTAGTTATGTGACTGTGTTTAGTTGTGTAATTGTGTGTTTAGTTGTGTGAATGTGTGTTTATTTGTGTCAGTATGTGTTTAGTTGTGTGAATGTGTGTTTATTTGTGTCAGTATGTGTTTAGTTGTGTGAGTGTGTGTATAGTTGTGTGAGTGTTTGTTTAGTCATGTGAATGTGTGTTTAGTTGAGTAGGTGTGTGTTTGGTTGATTGAGTGTGCATCTAGTTGTGTGATTATGTTTATTTCTTTGTGTGTGTTTAGTTGAGTGTGTGTTTAGTTCTGTGTGTGTTTAGTTGTGAGTGTGTGTGTAGTTGTGTGTGTGTTTGATTGTGTGAGTGTGTTAAGTTGTGTGAGTGTGTGTTTAGTTATGTGAATGTGTGTTTAGTTGTGTGAATGTGTGTTTAGTTGTGTGAGTGTGTGTTTAGTTGTTTGTGTGAGTGTATTTAGTTGTGTGAGTGTGTTTAGTTGTGTGAGTGTGTGTTTAGTTGTGTGAATGTGTGTTTAGTTGAGTGAGTGTGTGTTTAGTTGTGTGAGTGTGTGTTTAGTTGTGTGAGTTTGTGTCTACTTGTGTGAGTATGTGTTTAGTTGTGTGAATGTGTGTTTAATTGTGTGAGTGTGTGTTTAGTTGAATGAGTGTGTTTAGTTGTGTGAATTTGTGTTTATTTGTGTCAGTATGTGTTTAGTTGTGTGAGTGTGTGTTTATTTGTGTCAGTATGTGTTTAGTTGTGTGAATGTGTGTTTATTTGTGTCAGTATGTGTTTAGTTATGTGAATGTGTGTTTAGTTATGTGATTGTGTTTAGTTATTTGAATGTGTGTGTAGTTGTGTGAGTGTGTGTTTAGTTATGTGTGTGTGTGTTTAGTTGTGTGAATGTGTGTTTAGTTGAGTGAGTGTGTGTTTAGTTATTTGAATGTGTTTGATTGTTTGTGTGTTTAGTTATGTGAATGTGTGTTTAGTTGAGTGAGTTTGTGTTTAGTTATTTGAATGTGTTTGATTGTTTGTGTGTTTAGTTATGTGAGTGTGTGTTTAGTTGTTTGAGTGTGTGTTCATTAGTTGTGTGTGCATGTGTTTAGTTTAATATTTGCATCACGGAAGCCAGTAACTGGAGTGTAATATGGATCAGTTGAAATCAGAGGCCTGCCAGTAAGCCACCGTTTGGCACTGAACCTTCACTGTGGATAAATATGACAAATGAAAAGAAATCTAAAATAAACATTTTAAAATCTGTAATTAAAAATGGAGGTACCTGTATTATGTATTATTTATCAGATTCTTATTATAGATGCTAAATCTTCTTTTTCTTTCGGCTTTTCTCTTCAGGGGTCGCCACAGTGAATCATCTCTCTCCACCTATCCCTATCTTCTGCATCCTCAACACTTGCACCCACTAGCTTCATATCCTCATTTATTACATCCATATACCTCCTCTTTGGCCTTCCTCTTTGCCTCCTGCCTGGCAGCTCCATGTCCAACATTCTCCTACCAATATACTCACTCTCCCTCCTCTGAACATGTCCAAACCATCTTAATCTGGCCTCCCTTACTTTGTCCCCCAAACGTCCAACATGAGCTGTCCCTCTGATGTACTCGTTCCTAATCCTGTCCAATCTTGTCACTCCCAAAGAGAACCTCAATATCTTATTGTAGATGCTAAATGGGTGAGTAAAAATGATTTCCCAGGTGATCTCCTTCCCTTTTGGCTTCTTTATCTTCTACTTAGAAGCTAAATTCTTTTTTACATAGGTTTCACAAGAAGCATGAACTCACCAGATCCATATTTATTTTAAAAATGATTACTTAATCTTTTCTGAGCCAGCCAAGTTATTGTATAAGTGCTTGCTTGGAGTGAAAACTTACTTGTGTTTCAATAAGAATTCTATTAAGAAGAAAGACCTGAGTACATCCAGCATTTGAACTGAATCAGAATTCATCTCAGAGAAATGCTCGAGATTCTCCAGGACCAATAAATCACAGACCATCTAATTTGCACATCTAATAGAAGCTGCTGTTGCAATTGAATAATCTGATTCATTCATTTAGTGAATGCTTTGATGCAAAAAGAGAATCTGCTAACTAGACTGCACATGCTACTGCAGAACAAAGGAGATTTGTTTTGCTTAAGGGACACATCTATCTATCTATCTATCTATCTATCTATCTATCTATCTATCTATCTATCTATCTATCTATCTATCCATCTATCCATCTATCTATCTATCTATCTATCTATCTATCTATCTATCTCCATAAACCAGTTTGACTCCTGCATGCCTTTATTTTTTCTTTTTTAACAGACATGACCCGGGTACATCAATGGCCAAAGTCAGTGGCTTTGGTAAAACGAGCCGGCGCTGTCAAAACAACTGAATCATTGCAGCCATTTTGCAGCAAAGAGAGAAACCATCCACCTGAAAAGTATCTGAGCTTCTAAACTACCCGAGTCACCCCATAATGTCTCCTCGAGTCCTTGTGACATCTATCTTAACTGCTCTGCGAAGGTTAGTTAAGGGTCACTCTGATGTATTGAGTTGTGTGGAGAGTTTCTTACCTTTGGGAGAAGGAATGAATCTTCGAGAGCACACAGCACAAATGTGCTCGCTCTGACCTCGCCGTGACCTTTCACAAACTTCTAATCTCAATGTGGTCTCTCTGTGAGATTGGTCGACGCTGAGCCACCCTTTTCATGTTCCTACGGTTTGGGGAAATGTTTGCTCTGGAAGTGCACGACCTATGAAGTTGGCTCAGGGTGGGTGTGCAGAGGAAGGACGCATTCACAAAGTACAAAAGACCACAGTGTCAATATGATCGGAAACGACTCGCAATCTTTAGTCTGATACGCAGAAGTGTCGCTACAGCCAGTCGGTGAAATGTTAGATTTTGTACTACGCATATTCTTTTTTTCTGCAGAAAGATAACAGCCTTGGAGTGAAGCTTTCAAAGGTGTTTGTGCTGTGACCTTATGTGTAGGCTGAAGGTCATATTATGTGCTATTGAGAGAAAGAGAGAGAGAGAGAGAGAGAGAGAGAGAGGAACAAAGGTAGAGTGAGAGAAGACAGAGAGAGAATGAGGAAGGGAGGGAGAAAGAGTAAAAGACAGAGCAACAGATAGGCAGTGAGCAAGTGAAAAGCTAACAGGGAGAGATATACAGCGAGGAAGAGATAAAGTGAGAGAAAGAGAGACTGAGAGGCAGTGAGTCAGTAAAAGCTAAACATTGAAAGATAGACTGAGTGAGGGAGAGAGAGAGAAAGAGAGAGAGAAGGAAAGAGAGAGAGAGGAAGACAGTGAGCGAGTGAAAAGCTAAAGAGTGAAAGATAGACTGAGTGAGAGATAAGGAAAGAGATATACATAGAGAGAAAGAGAAAGAGGGTGGGAGGCAGACAGTGAGCGAGTGAACAGCTAAAGAGTGATAAAGGAGAACATAATACGTGTTCACTTTCAAACTGAAAAGGTTAAAAGGTTGTGTGTTAGTATGTCGCCTACAAACTTTGGGAGGCGGGACCTGGAGAACAGGGGCAGAGTTACACCTAAATGAACTAAAGTGAAACACCTTTTTATGTTCAATAACTAATCATCTGACGTCTGACGTCAAGACATCGCTGGGTGAACTCTTGTCAAAAACTGGCAACTCTAGAACCCTTATGGGGTTCGGTTCTATGTAGAACCCTAAAAATGAAGGTTCTTCTCTCAGAAAATAGAATAGATGTTAAGAAAATAAAGAACACTTAACTATCCAAAGAACCACTGAGAAGCCCCAGCAGCAGCATTTACTGAACTCAATGATGAAATGTTAATAAAAAAAAGAAAAAGAAAAAAAGAAGTAGATTACTGCTGTCAAGTAGACGGCAGACGTCAAAGTAAGGCATGCTGGGAAATAAGAGGCATTCAGCTGCAGAGCAACTGAAGAGACAAAGGTCATGACCGTTGAGGCTCAGGCTTGAAGAAGGGCCATGCTGGAATTTGAGAATGTCTACAGAAAAAAGAAAGAAAATAATATAAACACGCCTGTTCTTTGAAATGTAAAAACCTTGACATCCGTTTTCACTCCTCGACTTTTGCTTCCCCAAGTCACATCAACACATTCCTGGATGTTTTGTTTTTCTAAGAATCATTTCCAATCGCAATCTTTGTTTTGTTGTAAGAGGTTAATTCTTGACACTTGCTCGTGACAGCCGTCATGCCGAACGACCCATAACATACAATTACCCACCTTGCTGTGAATGTTTTGTGAAACAGCAGCTGGGGATTGGGACAAGGAAAAGTTAAACATTCAACTCACACAGACACACAGACGCACACACACACTCTGAGTGACCTGGGGTTTTTGCTGTGCAGTAGCTTTAACTTGAGCTCTGAGTAAGTGAAGCTCTGTTGTCCATCCAAAGCCGCTCCAGATTTCAAAGCGACAGAAGGACAAACAGCCGATTGTGGGATCTTACACACTGACCCTGGCTCCTGACTCGTGCCCTGACTCACTCTTCTCTGTTTTGGAGCCAAAGGAAATAAGGGGTTATGTGAAGTTCATGCATGATAAGAATCTGAGGATGGAGAAGTTCACGGAGAGGGGAAAAAAAGGTTATTTAAAGATGAAGGAAAGGGAACTCGTTTAGAAAAGGGGGAAGTCAGGGCATAGGGAGCAAATCTCACTACAGAGCTGTGAGAAGCAGCACACTGCAAGAAAATATTATATATCTTACCAAGTGAAAATATCTCTCTAATATTCCTCCACTATTTCATTGCTATTAGCTGCTTTTACTTAGTTCAAGCTTTAAAGTATATGATTCTATCGACAGATTCTTTCTTCTAGAAATAAACATTCAAAATAAAAAATAAACAAAATATCTTCCTACAAAACTAAAAGGCTGTTGCTTATAAATATCTTGAAATACAGTATGTTGAATAATAATACTAAAGTTGGTTTATTGTAACAGGAAATGCTACTCTCATATAATAAAGGACTAGATAGAAATACTAGATAGATTATAGTAAAGATATTTTCACTTGCAAAGATATATATTTATAATCAAATCAAATCAAGATGTAAGATTAGAGAATTTAAAAAGAGCAGGTCTTTGTTCGTGTATGACGAATTGAATTAAAGCGAACAAACGGCAGGAACAGCAGCATGAGTTTTAAATAGGAAAATGACGAATGAAAGACTTCAGGACTTGCCGTTATTGGGAAATAAGCCATTTTTAGATGACGAATAGTAACTCGGCTTCATCACACCGACACATCACTGATTGTTTTCCTGTTTTATCTACAATTACCCAATGAAGTGCATGTGGTGAATCAAAATCTGTTAATCATTTAGAAAATTACTCTAGTACACAGCCACACAACACACACTCTCACACACATAGCAAATTATTGTTTTTTTTTTTAATTGCAAAATACAGGTCAACAGTTTCTCGGAAATAATTCATGCATCTGTTTTCTGCAGAAGGTCTGGCAGAAAAGATCATCTGGCCGAACCATCAAGTTACATTTGATAAATCTGCAGTGACGATCAACCGACTATTAAAAAAAAAGATATAAGGACATTTCTCTATGTTTTTCAGGTGGTAAAAAAATACCGAACATTTTCTATGTAGTCAAAGTGTGTTAGTTTTACTCCCAATGTACCCTAGATCCCTTGTTTAGGACCATTACCATTAAAATGCTCAGTACTTACACTGAATTCTGCTTTACTTGTTGATTTCTGTGTATGGGTGATTCTCACGAAATCTTGGTTTTAAAAATTTCAAGCATGAACATTTTAAAAATGCTTAAATTAACTTTTTCTTTTCTTCAGACATTAGCAACAAAGTCTGGAGTAATTGTGAACCTTAAATTAAAAACTTTTACTTACCATTTAACGCCTTTTTGAACATAATCTCCAAAATAAGTCCTAAAAAATCTAGTGTAGTTCGGATAAGCGGCAGACAATGAATGAATGAATGAAACCTGACGTTTTTTCAAAAAGATGTGACAAACCTGAAAGAACATAATTTGTAGATTCTTATAGATGGAATGAAAAATTTGTTTGGTCCAGCACAACTCATTGTGTCAACTTCATACTGACCATCTACAATCTACAGAGTAAAAATAAATAAACAAATACATACATAAATAAGTAAATGTAAGGATTTTTCATCAACAACACATCCATAGCACCAAATACTTCTTCATACCTGCGTGATGATGCCAGGGAACAGTTCTCCATCATATTGTAAATGGCCCACTTTCCTACTTCCGAAACTGACTCAGCATTCTCCTTTTCCACATTGTCTCGGAAGTCAAACTCCTTTGGACTGAAACATCCACAGGCAAAATCACAAAAGCAGGACACTTCCCTGGTGTAGATAAGGCCTGGTGTCGTCGATGTCAGCTTAAAGAGAAAAGAATAGTAATTTTAGATTGAATTACAGATATTAAATATAGACATACTAGGGGCATTGGTAGCTCAGTGGTAGGTTTCTTGCCTATTATGCGGAAGGCCCGGGTTCGATTCCCAGCCAATGCCTCAACCCCAGCCACTGGATGCAGTGCCGGTCCCAAGCCCGGAAAAATGGGAGGGTTGCGTCAGGAAGGGCATCCCGTGTAAAACATTTGCCAAGTTGATGTGCGGACCAGTTGGTCCACTGTGGCGACCCCGAACAGGGAGCAGCCGAAAGCATTAACTAACTAACTAAATATAGACTTACTAATATTACAGCTTTAAGAATATATCAACTCAGAACTTTTTCTCCTTTTAGGTATAGTTAGTTTAGCCTATTTGCACTGAGTTTGAAAATGTTGTTCAATGTGTTTACTCACTTGATGAATTCTCATTGTCCCAGGTACTGTCTTCAGGTCCGGAGGTACTAATTTGGCACTTGTTTTGACATCGTCCGCCGTAATTTTAAAGAGCCTTACAGATGAATTGAGATTTAGCTGCTCAAAAAGAGTGTCGGCATCTGGTATGCTGGTACCATAGGACACAATTCTGTCAGCCAGGTTTTTCAAAGCACCACCCACTCCATCAAGTGCACCCTTTCCATGGGATGCCTCTGTGAAGTTCCATGTTACATGATTAAATCCTCTCATGAATGGCACTGTCGAGGCTAGATAAAAGTTGGTTTTGTTCCAGTATTGTGATGTGGGGCCATCTGAAATGAAGTGTATGTTCCTTGCATTTGGATGCTCCTCTCGTATGCTTCTCAGTACCGGGTCAAGGTGAGCTCATGTGGCTATGGCATTGTGCTGAAGACAGTCTGAAAGCGATGCAAAGGACTTCAGCTTCCCCCCACTTATATAAATAACTCCAGTATGGAGGGTTACCTGCTGGTTGCCACCTCCAAAGTGAGTTTCTTTTATTTCTCTGCTATATTTACAAGCGTAGTTCTCACTGTAGTCAACATGAACTACTACTTCATTCTGGGTAAGGGACTCTCTCAATTTCCTCAGTCTTCCTCAGACTGATGCTTGATGTTGTAAATGTGTCTTGAGAAGTTTGAGAGGTGGTCCTGTGTTAGTTCTACAAGCTTTTCGATGGAGGTATGTCTCTTCTCAAGAAAAACATTCCTCACTTCCTCTTCAGTGGGCCCATCTGTACCTTTTTTTTGGTACAGCTTTTGTAACCCACTCTTCACAGATTATGATGTTTTCTTTCAGTGAAGGATCCAGTGTTGTGGGAAATTTCTTATACTTGCAATTGCCGCATGTCCTGTACATGCAGGACATGTCATTGTCACTACACACACTCGCCTGCACAATGTCCTTTGGAGAGGATGTGTCTACAATTCCCAGCTGATGCAGCTTTTTTATCTTCAGACAAAAATTTTCATGTGTTTTGCAAGCACATGTTTCTCTATCTTTTACTCTTCGGTGCACAATCCAAAATGGCTTAAGTTTACAGAACTGAGACACGGAAAGTTTGTGCCTGGGATTCTCAGACCGAAATCTTCTATGAAGAGTTGCCATGTTGTCTGTCAAGGCTCTCTTGCGAAATATCTTGCCCTTTTTTCGAATTTCACCAGCTTTGCCATTTATTACAGTCGAAACTTCATCTTGGTGAAAGAAGTAGCTAACAATTCTGCGCATTAATTTCCTCTGGTTGTTGGGTAATATTCTCTGGTGACCTCTTTCTAGATTTTGTTTGGACCTCTCTGCCTTCCATGTTCACAAGTCCCAGCTTTCTCTCCCTCTTCTCAAGTCTTCTCAGTCTTTTCCTTAGGTTTAAAGTCTCTTTAGTCCTCTCCAGAAGCTTCTCTTCCGTGTTGTGCAACTTTTCCCTCAATTTTGATAGTGTTTTTTTTCTTCGTTTTGGGTGATTTTTTGGGGTAGATGTATTTATTTGTGTTGGTGTCTGTATCTCATTTTTTGGGGGAGTTGAGTTGATGTCATTACGCTAAAGAAAAAAAATAAAACGTTGAAAAAAAACCAAGGTGGAAACACAAAAACTTAAAAAAAAAAAAAAAACCATCTTAATCTGGCCTCCCTAACTTTGTCCCCCAAACGTCCAACATGAGCTGTCCCTCTGATGTACTCGTTCCTAATCCTGTCCAACCTTGTCACTCCCAAAGAGAACCTCAACATCTTTAGCTCTGCTACCTCTAGCTCTGACTCCTGTCTCTTCCTCAGTGACACTGTCTCTAAACCATACAGCATGGCCGGTCTCACCACTGTCCTGTACACCTTCCCCTTGATTCTCGCTGATATTTTCCTATCACACAGAACTCCCGACACCTTTCTCCACCCATTCCAACCTGCCTGCACTCGCTTCTTTACCTCTTTCCCACACTCTACATTACTCTGGACTGTTGACCCCAAGTACTTAAACTCCTGTACCTTCTTCACCTCTTCACCCTGTAACCTTACTGTTCCACTTCCCTCCCTTTCATTCACACACATGTACTCAGTCTTACTACGACTGACTTTCATTACTCTTCTCTCCAGCGCAAACCTCCACCTCTCCAGGTTTTCCTCCACCTGCTCCCTGCTCTCACTACAGATCACAATGTCATCTGCAAACATCATCGTCCAAGGAGACTCCTGTCTGACCTCCTCTGACAACTGGTCAATCACTATAGCAAACAGGAAGGGGCTCAGAACCGATCCCTGATGCAGTCCCACCTCCACATTGAACTCCTCTGTCTGACCTACAGCACACCTCACCACTGTCCTGCTCCTCTCATACATGTCCTGCACCACTCTGACATACTTCTCTGCTACTCCAGACTTCCTCATACAGTACCACAGCTCTTCTCTTGGCACCCTGTCATACACTTTCTCCAAGTCTACAAACACACAGTGCAACTCCCTCTGACCATCCCTATACTTCTCCATCAAAATTCTCAGAGCAAAAATTGCATCAGTTGTGCTCTTTCTTGGCATGAAGCCATACTGCTGCTCACAAATTTCCACTACCTTCCTTAACCTAGCTTCCACTACTCTTTCCCATAGCTTCATTGTATGGCTCATCAACTTTATCCCCCTATAGTTACTGCAACTCTGCACATCACCCTTATTCTTAAAGATCGGCACTTCTTCTCCATTCCTCAAGCATCTTCTCACTCTCTAAAACCCTGTTGAACAAACTAGTTAAAAATTCCACTGCTGCCTCTCCTAGACACTTCCAGACCTCCACCGGGATGTCGTCAGGACCAACTGCCTTTCCACTTTTCATCCTCTTCAAAACCTTCCTGACTTCATCCTTTCTAATCTTATCTACTTTAGTTGAACTTAATTACAATTATTAACATTATTATTATTCTCAGTTACTTTAACTTGTGTAGACCAAATAGAGAATTCAGTACACCATACAGTTATTTATACTTATCGGAAACCTTATCTACTTTAATAGTGACTTGAAACAACAGTGTGTTACAATGAAATATAACAATAAAAAAACCCACTAAAGAGCTAAAATATGTTAAATCTAACAAATGTTTATCATAACTGAAATAAGAATACTTTGACAAAAAAAAAACACAAGTTATTCAGGAGCATCATTTGTGATCAATTACTTGGACCTGACCATAAAACCTGACATTTTAAGCTCCTGCTTTTTTAATATTTTAATAATATAAAGTTGTTCCTACTAAATGAACTATAAATTTATGTTTAATGTTAATGTTATTTATAATGTTGTTATGTAGATGTTATGTATAATGTTGACTTCTACATTTGAAAGTTCAGTCAACCTTTAAAATAGATTTATTTGACAAAATTGGAAACTGGATGTTTAACAGGGACATTTACCTGCTGAGACGAGAATGGCTGTTCTTTTGGGGCAGCTTCTTGAAGATTTTCATGACCTTCATTTGCTTCTTGAATAAGCTGAAGTGAATCATCTTCCTCACTAGATGGTGTTGTGTCTAGTACAGCTTTAAGCTGTTTCTTTCTTTTATAATGATGCTTTGAGTTTTTCGCCACTGTCTTTTTTTCTTTTCATGTTGCTTCTTAGTCAGCTCTTCAGTTTTCTTTATTTTGCCAGTTTGTTTTCGTTTTTGATACCTGGAAGCGGAATGAAATAATGCAGCCTGTCTCATAACATGGGGAGAAAAACATTTTATGTATACATCATCATATAGCATAGACCTGATGCTTACTCTGTGTGTGTGTGTGTGTGTGTGTTGTATGTGTGTTCTATACTGGGCCTGAAGTTGTGGGGGGTGGGGTAGCTTAATTTTAGTCTTTGAAATGAACTGAAAAATAAAGCAAACAAGAAAATCAAAATCAGAATTTATAAACAGAAGAACCAATAACTGTTTATTTATGATTTAATTAAATTATTACTAAATTATAGAGTTAATTACAAAGTGCAGCAAATTTATTAGGCTGCTGTCACTTTAAGAATCACACAACCTTCATTTCCCACAGTATGAACAGTACACTCAATCCAGCACCAATGTCCTGTTCTAGTACTGGCTAAAGGGTTGTGTGTGTCTGTGTGTGTGTCTGTGTACTCTCATGTACATTTCCTAACACTGTAGGGTGTTTTTTTGCTAATTACACCCGCTGTAACATCTCCAAACCTAACCTCTCTCTCTCCTTCCTTCTGTACTCCTCGAGCAGTTCTGGGTTGCTGTATAATTTTTCCCTGAACTTTGTCAACCTGGCCTTTGCTAAAGCTTTTTTTTCTCACTTGCTGACTGTCTACAATGAAACAATTCATAAAGCAAAATATCAATAGTTAGTAAATCTTAAATTAATATTAAATTCATAAGAGATATTTAAAAGTCATACACAATATGCTTAAATTCTCTTTACCGCAACTGGCCTAAATGGTTGCGGTGTATGAGAATGGTGTTGCGGAGGATGAGGTGCCTCACAATGTTTTGCTAACAGTAGAGAAGCCATGATGACTTTACAAATTTTTTTTTCTCAGTGCATATAATTAGATTATAATAATTATAATTATAATTAATGAAGTACATTTTCATTGTAAATCTAACAATTTTCGAAATTTAGAAAACTTCCTGTTTCGGTAATGATAATCAAAATGTCGTGTAAACATTCTGACAATAGAATATTTAACATTTAACTGGAGAGATATAAAGAGATGATCTTACCTGGTAGCCATCTTGAAGTAACTGTCCCATGTGCTCCATCACTCAAAATCAAACTTTATTTAAATTCTGTATGTGTGTTTAAACAGTCCTTAAAAAATGTTGCGGAGGATGAGAACATCAGGCAGGGACACATCATTTTCCTACTTTTTTTCATTATTATTATACATGAATATTCAGTAAATAATTTTTTATGTCATCTAAAATAATCTAGTAGAACATCCATTTATTTTTTTTTCTAAATTATTTTATGTTAATTTGTTTAAATTACGCATTGCGGTAATGAGAATTCCAGCAGAAAATGCAGTAAAATAGAAAAATAATTAATTCATTAATTAATTAATAAATTAATTAATAATAAAAACATTAATTAATTAATGTTGAAATTACACATTGTGCAAGGTAGAGAACAGTATTGTCTTTATTCTGATGCTTTTTTATATTACTAAATTACACATTTTTTATTTAAAATCATTAGTGCCATAGTGTTTTAATGGTTTCGTGAGAATCACCCGTATAGTGGTTCCTGTGAAACGAGTGAGTTTAAGGAACAGAGGTTTATGTTGTTATAGATGGACTCATGCAGCTCAAGGATGGCAAGAAGCTGAAAAGATGTTTTATCTTTCACTGACTTCTATTTGCAAAAGGTATTTAAAAACTTTTAATGACAGCCATTTAAGAACACGTTTATTTTTGTTACGCTTTTCTGGACGAGAGATCGAGTCGTACAGTGTGAGCAAGAGTCAGATGATTTCTCTCGTCCTGCAGCGCAAACCCGGTTTGAGTTTCTCTACACATGCTGACACACCCATCTGGTTCTGTCTGTAACGCTTTATGGTCTTATGCAGCTTGCTCAGCTTTGCACAATTACATTCCTGCTGTTGTGTGTGGTTAGTGTGTCTTGTTTATTCTATTGTGCTGCACTGGAAAAGTAGATCTGAACTGTCATTCAATGTTTGATCAATTTATAGTCAAATTTTATTCTATTTACAACAGTGCCATTTTTTTTCTATGTGTGTTTCTTTGAATTCAAATTTTATTCGTCACCTACACAAACCATACACAGTAATGCTTTACCTTCACTGTCCTGATGTGCTTTTATAAAAAAATAAAAAAATAAAAAATCAACGACTCCGTGGTGTGATGAAGCTTAGTTATTGTTATCATCCAAAGAGGATTATTTCCTTAAAATTTGCAGAAATCTCTTTGAGTGTTTAATTCCACTTCAACAATTTCCTAGTGAATACAAAGTCATATATTTTATCCATGCAAGTTACATATAATTAACAGAGGTGTAACATCAGTAAAACGCAGTTTCTGTTAGCATTAATGTTATAAAGTCTTTCCGGTAAACGGTAAAATGTTACAGCTGACACTAATATCAGAGCTGCTGTTATAGAAAATGAATAAATCTTCTGACCAATCAGAATACAGATACTGTATACGTCCCAATGTATATGTTTATATGTATGTATAGATGTCTTAGAAAATATACAGGCTTTGTGGTCTTGTGCATTTCAATATTTATTTATATCAGTGCAAATAAACACCAGAAAGTAATAAAAAATGTAAAACATCATGGTTGTCACAAGAGTATCATAAATGAAACGGATTTTTGTGTGTTTTTTTTTGCTACAAATGCATATCTGAATGCACAGCAACTCAATCCAACTCAGAGAAATGTTTTAAAGAGTAACAGACAGAACAGGAATTCACACAAAGAAGAAAAATACAAACCAATATATGTTCGTCAAATCTGATGCTTTAAATAACCATCTAATCGTGATTAAAAAAAACGAAACAAAAATAAAACAATTAGAAAAAATTTGTTTAAGACTTAACATTTCCCATTCCAGGTACTGATACGCAGGTGCTTCCCATGCATGTGCATGCAACAGGCAGCAGTGGAGATCAGACAAAACACGACGGCTTGCAGAACAAAGAGCGAAGATTATTGTTAGCTCACAACATAGAGACATGCAAAAAAAATCTCATTTTCTGTAGATTTATGTACATTATTAGACAGATATTCTATTTACAATCCAAGATGATAAAAACTAGGGCTTTTTCAACAATACAAAATAGTCATATTTCATCATGAAAGCACTATTTACACAAATTTTTATCAAATACAAATGTATCTACATACAGACGAAGGAATAAAATAGTTTGTGTGACAATTTCTTAAAATTCATATTTAATTGGAGTATGGATCAAAATTTTTTTTTCACAGTACCCTCAGCTTCACATGCTATCCTTCTATGATTAAATGTTTCTTATATATATATATATATATATATATATATATATATATATATATATATATATATATATATATATATATATATATATATATATATAAAGAACAGAAATCTCCCAGTCAAACCTTTACTCACATCTTTGGGGAATAAAATTAGCATAACTGACACCGCAAATATGTGAACTGCTACATGTATGTGTATATAAAGTACAAAACAATGAACGATACAAAACCGTAAAAAGATATTTTCGACAGCTAAAAAATATGAGTTATTCTTTATTCATGCCAAACACCTGACAACACCTATAGAGTCATTCCTGATGTAAAAATTAAAGAATTGTAAATCAATTCAACAAATGTGTGTGTGTGTGTGTGTGTGTGTGAGTGAGAGAGAGAGAGGGAAAAAGAGAGATATTGTCATGGTCATTCCTACTGGAACAGAGTTCATGGCACAATCATTCAGGTAAACAACATGAGATATACCTGATCATTCATAAACTTCAACTATTAATAATCGGCAATATTTCTTTCATCCTTTATTGTGAAGTCGTGATGCTCAGATGGCACACATGCATGTAATGTAACATTGTGCTTCAAAAAATAGGGACATATCCGGACATAAATATAATGCTAAATGCAATAGTAACATTTTCAGAGTCATAAATACATATTTTATTTTATTATATATATATATATATATATATATATATATATATATATATATATATATATATATATATATATATACATATACATATATAGATCATTTACTTTCCACAAGGGTTTTATAATATAAAAAGGAAAAAGAATCAGATTGAAACAGGACCTGTACAAACTTCAGAAAAATGACGTATGCACGTATGCGTTGAAAAGAAATGTGACACGTCAAATTGCGTAAACGTAACACACTCAGTCTGTAATGTGTAATGTGGCTGTCATTACAGCATTCATTAAAGTGAAACAAAAAGTGGTCAGCATTACATAGTTTGCACTTTTGTTACGAAACAAACACAAAACTCGCACTCCTTTCTCAAAATGTGTCATTATCGTTCTTTGGCAGTTCGGATCTATGGTTTTTCTAACAGCCCACTAAGGTGTTCACCTCCGTTGCCTTGTCTCTGTATCTGAACTGGAGAAATCGTACTTATTCTGGCGCCATGGTACCGATCATCGGCACATGGCTCTACTTTCACTGTAACCCCGCAGTGCGTCCTCTGCGCATGATCCTCCACCTCCCTTCTGAACTGACTGCTCCTCTGTTGAAGCATATAGTACAGTATAGGATTAGACCTCATTAGAGGTGGAGAATCAAGGCTGGATTCAAAATTTATGCTCCCCAGCCAGTGTCCACCTTGGTGAGCTTTCTGTTTCTTTCTTCACAGGTTTGGGACTGGGTCTGGGGGATGTGCCCTTATCCCAAAAAGGATCCCTGGATGCTGTTTCCTGGTGAGGAGGAAAGTGAGTTAAAATGACCAGGCCCTGAGTTAAGAGTCTGGGGAAACCATGGAAAGTTCACAAGTTCATGATTGTAACTGGACTGACTGAAGTTCCCGTTGGCTTTGCAGTTTGCCTGAGGGAGAAAAGAACTAGCTATCCCCTGGGGTTGAGATATCTCCTTCAGACAGTTGTCTGACAAAAGGAGCTGCTTCAAAACATTGAAGCTTTGGCTGTCTCTTGTGGGAGCTTTACTCGCAGGACTCTTGACGAACAAGTCATCAACTTTTGGGCTTGGCAGCCTTCTGCTATTGTGGGTCTCAGGTATATCAGACACCATACTCTCACTCACAGTTTCCAGTGGTCTCTGGCAAAGTTCTTTACTGAGGTGTTCAGCCAACTCCAAGCAAAGTTTCCTCTTTTTAGGAAGAGGCACCTGATAATCCTGTTGCTCCTCTTTCACTGTGCTCACAATCTGCTCTGTGCGTGGACTTGAATGATAGGTAGTTGTCTTCTGTTTCAAGAGCTGGCTGAGAAGTCCGTATTTAGCTTCTTCTTTAACGTTGCTGTGTGCTTCAATGACGGGGCTCTGACTTTCATGACCCAATCTCCAATGGCGTCCCGCATCGTCAGTGCTAACTGAAAGAAGACTTTCGTCTCTTGGCTCTGTTTTGACCGTGACGTTCAATGAAGGTCTGTTTGAGCTGTCACATAGAGAATAAGCCCCTGGAGACTTTTCATGGACTCCCATAGCCACCTCTGTGCTTCTCCGCCCGCTGGATTTCTCCTTGTGCGAAGCAGTGCCAAGCAGAAGCTGCAGTACAGTCCGTCTCTCCAGGAGATTTTCAATTTGTGTCGATGCTGGTGGTGAGCGGTCTGGTCCAGAAAATGGTGAGAAAGTGGCAGGGGGTGGCTCAAATAAAGGGGGTTTGTTCCTTTTCATTGGAACAGCAACCCTATCCAGAAGAGTCTGAGATCTATCTAGCTCAGGCTCTGGGCTTTGCCTTTTGCTCTGTGGCCTACAGGATTGCAGAGGAGGTGAGGGGGATACATTCTGCAAACCACATTGAGCTAGATTTTGTAATAATTTACTGGCTGTGAAAGCAGGTTCCACTATCTTTTCACTGGTGTGATGTTTAGACTTACATAGGTTCAGAGGACTGGACTGAACAAGTGGTGAAGAATAATAATAAGGAGAAGGAGTCTTGCTTGTGTCTCCACTGACAGAAGATGTGGACAGACCTGCGCCCCTCAGCTGGTCAAAAGGGTTCTGCGTTCTGCTCTCCTCCAGAGTTCCAAGCTGTTTAAGTGGGCTTCCGGTCATGTTTCGATGGCTGGCATCATCCTGCAAATCAGGGTAAGGTGCAAGTTTGTTTACCATCTCATTATTTCTGCGATCCAACAGTAACTGCATGAGGGTAACCTTATGGTGAGATGTCATGTCTGGGCTCATTTCCAACTCCATGGCTTCAGGGACCTTTGCCCCAAGAGTCTCTGACTTCCACTTGCTTATAAGCGTCTCTGTGAGCTTGTCTAAAGATGAGGCTGAGGAGGACGGCTCAGACTTTTGGCTGGAAACTCGGCTCCTCATGGAGAGGTCAATAGGGGAGCAGCTGGAGTAGCAGCTCTCTGCATCACTACTGTCTTTGGTCAAGCTGTTTTCTGGGTTGGAGCACTCACGGTCAGACTGATGAGAGGAGGCTTGGCTCGGAGGAGAGGTGAAATCATCTTCCAGGTGGCCATTCTTATTGAGTTGCTTCTGGGAGTTGTGGTTGTTGAGGAGGAGCAGAAGCAAGCTGCTGCAGTTTTGTGGGGGCCGGCTGCTGTGCCTGTCAAATGGACGCTTCTCTTTAGGGGCGTGAGGAAAGGGCCGAGGGGAGCTGGTGGGCGCACTTTGACCTAGGCTCAAAGAAGGGCTTCTCTGGCTGCAATTTAATGTCGGTGAAGGGAGTGTTCCATTTAGGGTGTTAAAAGGGCTTGACATGTCTGGACCAAACACAGACTCTCCCATGCTGGGTGGTCTATTGTCTTTAGTTTGCTGTGTAGCCATGGCTGCCAGTCTCTCGCTGGCTGATCGGCTACATAGTTGTGCTTTTAAGGCCTGTTCCTGGGAATATTGCTGCAGATGGGCTTCACTGGAGAGCAGCAATGCTAACTGACTGCATGCCACACTGGGTTTAGGAGAAGGTGCAGGACTGGACCTGCTCTTTACTAGACTGGCCACAGCCTTCAATCTCTCTGCACAGGACACTCTGTCAGGCACTGAGCTCTGTGATGAACGAGGAGACTCTGAGCGTCGGT
Source organism: Hemibagrus guttatus (assembly GCA_033459395.1). Classification (NCBI taxonomy): domain Eukaryota; kingdom Metazoa; phylum Chordata; class Actinopteri; order Siluriformes; family Bagridae; genus Hemibagrus; species Hemibagrus guttatus. The sequence continues at coordinate 13,402,775 of JAUCMX010000015.1, forward strand.
CTTGGCTATTGCGACGACTGTAAGGCACAGTGTTGTGGCTCTGTTGCTTGTTTTTCCTTATCAGGCCTTTGAGGCGGCTAGAGGCTGTACAGTAGCCCTGCAAGGTGTCCTTGTCAGTAGGTGATCTGTCACTGCTCTCTCCATCTAGCTGTTTGTGGCTCTGAGTGATGCTCTGTGACATGGCTACTGTCTGCAGTCGTGAGCTGAAGGACTGGAGCAGAGAGGCCAGAAGTGTGCTCTCTCCCTGTGCCGAATTTTCCAGACTTATTTTATGGTGCTCTTTGCCCTGTCCATTCACCTGCACTGCAGCAGGGTCTTTTTTCTGGTTGTTTATCTCACTCCAGGTTCCTGAACGCAACAGTCTGGCCTTTTTAAGGTTCTGGGAGGCCGCTCCTGAAGGGCTTCCTTTTTCTGGTGGGCTAGAGCCGTGATTAGGTAGCTGAATGCCTCTGGTCCCTTGGTTTCCTGCCTCACCATTGTTGCTGCCAGCCTCCGGTCTCCTTGTTGCCGTGGCACTAGGCCCAGATGCAACCGGATGCATTAGTAAACCTTCCAGATAAGTTAAAACAGCAGAATCCTGGTGTGTCTCAGGGCCAGGTTCCTCCCCATGAGTCATGTTCAATATTAGGCACCCCTTGTGTGGTTGTGGACGACTACTGAAAACGTCTTGTTGATTGTTGTGCCATAGATGAAGAGCCCTAATTCCTAAAGAGGAACCTGATACTTTGTCTTTTAAGTTTTACAGACTGAAGCATTGGATGTCAGAAATTCCATCACACAGCAGTCCAGCTGGAATTCCTTTCTGTGTTTCTGTGACAAGCCAACTTTTTGAGCAAAGGCACACAGCCGGAGAGGAGTCAGCAAATCCTCTTCACTACCCCGGTGAAGTGTTCCATGCTGCTGAATACTTTGGATGTCTGTCACAAGGTCCCAGGGGTTCTGTGTTGTCGTTCTGCTCTTGTGCTCTCAGACTGGGCCACACAAGAACCTGCAGCATAGGGAGCAAACAGAGTAGTGTATGAGAAGTTTTACATGACAGCACATGACATCACATCTGTTACATCACATATTCAGGCCAAGCTCATACAGTGTCATAACAAGGTCTTCAGTTTACTTCTGGAATTGAAAAAAAAAAGCTTTCCCACAAACATTCTATTTAATAAATACTATTTCATAAGTCCATGTTTGATAAAAAAAAAAAAAGTACAAAACTATAGTTGAAACATGCTTACTGTAACAATCTGTCAAAAAAACAACAACAAAAAAACAAACAAACAAAAAAACAGAGTACTCCCTATAGGCAGGATGCAGAGGATCAACTCCAGAAAAACAGCAGGGCGGTATAGATTATATGAATTATGTCAGTAATTCCAAGCAAAGCCCACTCTATGCGTTGTCACATCCTGCTATGACACTTCCAGCAAACCTCTCGAGAAATGTGTCTCTGCTTGCTCTCATGCGTGAAGGGCTTTTGAGCACCGTGCTGCTCATCAGTCTGAGAATTTCGGCGGATTATCCCCACACACACACTCAAGGCACGGCTCACATGATTCTCTCCAGCATGGTGATGGATGCAGGCAATAAGCAAAGAGCTGACCTTACCACAGGATCTGAACGAGTGGAGTGGATCTGGACCAGTGCAAAAAAGGGTCACTTTGACCTGTAGCTATTTAAATGCTGACATGGTTTCCTGGGAATCATCTAAAACTCACTGTGAGCATGATGGTCCCTGAATCTCCGTGTATTAGAGACACAATAGACTTTCCCTGTTGTTTGATATTCTGCATCATGCTGATGAGAATGAGGTCTGTCTGATGCAACTCGATGGCTGCTCTTGCTCATTCGTCCTGGCAGTGCACGCAGCAGTGGAGAAATATGAATCCCAGCAGTATGCAGCGTGATCTTGCCTGCATCTATCTTCCTATCTTGCACTGTGGTTCTATGGCAGTCCCTGAGTGTCCAGCAGATTCACAAAGGTCAGTCCTCTCTGCCTTACCTCCCTCTTAGCAGTCACTTCTCTCTAAAGCCAGTGTCACACCAAATTGGTGTACACAGCACATACACAAGCTAGTAAATGCCAAGAGGCATTGCTACCTTTTTCCCCTTACACGCACACTTTGTTAACTCAATTGCATAGCTCTACCTAAAAGAGACTTGATATCTTCATGTGAGGTGTCTCACTAGGATAGGATAAGCGTTAAAACAAGAACAAGTAGTGGGTGAGATTAAAACACAAAGTGCATCTTCATTCTGACCCATACTGAGTGCATGTTTAGCGCTAATGCGCACAGTCTGGCATTACCAGAGTCTGTAGGTGTTCAAATTGAAGCTGCCTGTCATCAGTCTCTAACACTTGGCAAAAGCTGGCAGGTGTAAAAGAGCAGGAGTGGGTGGAGATACAGAGAGACCTGGTGCACCTGTCAGGATGTGGCTCTACAGAGCTACAGCATCAGAACTCACGCTCTGTCAAATAGCATGACACTGCCGGTGTGCTGTGTGCTCGAAGACCCTGGACGTGAACTCTGTCAGCTCCAGCTCCACAAACAGCCCTCACTTCCCTACTGTCAAAGCCATAGCCACAAAGGTTAATTAATACAGAATACTCCTTTCCCTGTAAGCCATTCAGTTGTCTTATCCTTCAAATCCTCCTGCCTCTGGCATCAGTGTAATGTTTCTCACAAGCTCGTGGAAAGAGTCTTGCTCATGACCTGCGGCAGCTTCGTTGAAATAAAGTGAGTCGAAAAGAAAGAAAACCCAGTGCTCTGATTTCCCTTTTTTTTGCAAAACTTGGTTTAGCCTGGTCAGTCGCGGCTAACCTTGGCTGACTCTTGCTATAGGACCACACATTTAAATCTCATGCAAATTACATTGAATTTGAAAGGTTAGTCAACAAGTTCAAGGCTGAAAAACAACAAGCAGAGCAAAGAGGAAGCCTGGTCAATGAATTATTGCAGACAAGGCCATCGGTCTCAGTTACGGTGCTATCCTAAGCCACTGACCCAAATTTGACAGCAACAAAAGACACTGGGCCATCTGACATCTTTGACTAATCTTAATGGGCAGGATAAAGACTATTTCCTTGCCACTGGCTTATCTCAGTTATCAAAAAGGCACTGTAATGTTGAAGGCCAATAAACATGCTTGGTTTATTTCTGTATTCAGGTTAGCAGGGTATTTATATTTTTAAAAAAGATGGAAAGAAAGAGAATTGGATGTGAACCGAGTGGAGCAAAACAGATTAAAGAAAGAAAATAAATGAAGCTAAGCCCTTTCCAGAGCAGGATTAAAACCAGATTAAACCAGATCAAATCACAACCAACATATGTTTTACCAGGAACGTTGGGGGATGCTTCAGAAAGGGCCATGCGAAACCTGAATTTATGACATGTAGGCCAGTGTATGGATATTACTGCATGCCTCAGAACAAAGCGCCATTATGGCAGTGTGAAGTAGGATCTGGTGTGTGGCTAAGGACAGGGAAATGTGTGTAGTACCTGAAATACATGCTAATCTTGACCTCTCACACACGGCCATGACTTCATGTCCACGCCCAACCTTGCTGGACATAAAGGACAATGGTCTCTTTCTCTTTCCTGATCTTGCTGTGTCTGTCTCTGTCTCCTTACCAGCCTCCAAGTAATTATCCTTTATCTCTGACAATGTCAACCAATAACACCCAGCAGCATTTTAAGTGATTTCAACTCGCCAGTGGCAAGAGAAAAGCAGTGGCAGGCGCGAATGCTTTATCATCGCGGGGTGCCTTTCCTCACTTTCTGAGACACCAAGAACAGGAAGGTCACAACATTATCAGTGGTGGGGAGGCAATTTCTAGCCTTGAGTTTGGGAGAAAATGGGCTGTGCTGCCAAGGCTGGACCTGATGCAAATGTCAAGGGTTGGATATCTAAAAGCCAATCTTCATCGTTCAACATGCGGGATACAAGATTAATTGCAATATTTTCTCTTCAGCCTCAAAAGGGATAATAAATTACTTCCGTTGTCAGAAACTGTAATCCATTTACACTATTTAAAATGTGTCCTTAATAGAAAAAAGAAGAAGAAAAAAAGCCACATGATTCGTTGTAGAAGTCAAGGTCATTTTGAGGCTCTCACGTTGATGCAACAGCTGGTGCCCATGCAAAGCGCTCAGTGTTAATAAAAAGTGACAACGTGGCCCTGGCTGTGTATATCACTAATATCGGACATGGGGCTGGCAGAGGAGTGTGCTGCATTAAATGGTAAGTCAAGGTTAAAGGAATCTAAAGGAGGCACCCAAGGCTAAACACTTTTCGATGATGTTATCTGAGGCTGGGGTTACGCCAGCTACTCTATAGGGCTCCTTCGCTTAGGCATTTGTAAATTTAATATAGCTTGGTGAGATTAAATAAAACAACAGGCTTGCGAGCTGACCAAACACAATTGTAGAAATGCGGTAAAGTTTGATGTTTGAGACCCAAACATCGTCTTGGGAAGCCCATGACTAATAAACACATATTTTATCAGGCTTTGTATTAAATCCCAATGATAAAAGAGTTTGAGAAACTAAATCTAAAAATCTACCAATATACAATGTTGACAATATACCAGTATGGGAAGGTGAGAACTCTCCTCCTGTTTGTGACTGGGTTACTCTGAGGAAGACACGGCCTGGCAGAGCCCAAATACCCATTGAATAAAAAATCCATGAAGTGGAGTCAAACCTGTTTCAGCACCTCCTACCTGGGTGGAGGTTGAACCAAAAGTCCAACCCTGTATGTTTATGTTGCACGGTGTAATCTGGGTTAGTGGTTTTTTGTTTCAACAGCAAGGACTCGATCTCAGAGGGTCAGTTATGCTACACATGGCTTCAACATCATTAAAAATCAACTTGTGATCACTTCATGACGAGGTTGCTACTCCCATCTGTAATTCTTACTTTGGAAAAAAGTGTAGCCACTTAGGAATAAAAACCTGTAGAATTGGGGAGGAAGTTAATTACTACAATCCACAATCTGTACTCATAGGAACTTATAAATTGTTATTAATGGTTATAAATCCAGACTGAGGTGACCTATTTTCATACACTCTATTACCTGGCCCCTTTGCAACACTTTGTTCATTACTAACCTACATTAAAAGGTCTGGACCCCATCCATGACCTACATAACTTTACTCAGACCCATGTCCTTCCTGATTTTTCTCACCACAAAATACAGCGGTGTAAAAAGATCAGCAAACAAGTCCCAATGTGAACCCTAGAGTGTTTTTAAAAAAATTATTATAAAGTGCTGAAACAAAATGATGTAATAAAAACAGAGCTAGCCAAACATGAACACGCTGGCCATCTCTTCTTACACCTACTTTCTCCAACGTGCGCTAACTTTTCTACTTCAGCCAAGTATAAAAATGTTATATCTTCTGTTTGCATTGCAGAAATTGCCATGCTGTTAAAATCTTGCGTCAGTTAGGTGGATTAAAGCTCCACTCAAGATATTCACTGGTGCTCGAACTGGGTGATTAAAGGTGAATTCTGTCCAAAAAGGCCACTGTAGCAATGCAATAAATCCATGTCTGTCTCCATTAAATATTCATTTCACAAGGTGCTCTTAAGGGATGGATATGTACAAGATGATGAATCGCTTACAGTTTTATCCAGAAAGACTGAGAAAAGTCAAGGCTGATAGCTGGAGTTGCGTATGCCTGTCTGCACCACTCTATGACATAAAATGAATGTTGCTGATATGAGTCAATGTTTGATTTATAGTATAATGGATGTGTTGTGGATGAGCTGAGAACGTTTCTGGAATACAGCAAGGCTGAGTCGTGGTTTGAATGACAGAACGAGTATCCATTAGCAGCAGACAGAGAAAATGGCAGGCATCTGTTCCTGACATGCACGCTGCTTTATATATACTAGCGTAAGCTACGCCTCTAATCAGTTAAGTGCACTTAACCTATTAAAAAACAAAATGATTGGGTGTAACCTCTTTGAGCCAGCCCCAGGTAGCATGGAGCCAGCTGGCAAGCATGGCATTGAGTAGCAGCCAATGAAATGCCAGACCACCGAAATATGATTAGCCGTTCCTCCCACACGTCTCCTCTGTTCTAATCACTAGAGTTTAGACTCCTCCAGACTTCATTTGAAACTGCAGTGTCTGTCTTATACACTGGCACACACTCACACTCACACACACACACCTACACTCCAAGTCTAATCACTGAAGCTTTGACTCCTCCAGACTCCATTACTTCATCTGAGACACACTTACACTTACACACACACACACACACACACACACACACACACACACACACACACACACACACACACGAGCCTATTACTCAGTTCTGCCGAAATAGAGCCTGCCAAATCCAGGTTCATCCATCACCTCCATCTCTATAACACCTCAGTTATCCAAACTGATCCTGAAGCCGGGCTCGGTTCCCAAAAGCCACGCCTAAACTCACCAATATGACACGCTGCACTACTTTCTTTACCACCTGACCCCAGAGGTGTATCACAGACAACATTTCGTAAGACCACATCAACAAGACACTAACAGTGAATAGTGCAGTGCTGAAAAATTCCTTTGAAAACTGTAGGTTTCTTTCATCTTCAGTAAGTGCTTTATCCTGGTCAGGGTCACAGATCTGGAGCTCTCACAGGGAGGGACAATAGTTCATATCAGGGCACCACACACACACATTCATACAAACGGTTAGAGTCGCCAATCCACATACTGTTGTGTTTTGAAAGGTGTGAGGAAACCGGAGAACCCAAAAGAAACACTAGCACATGATTGACCTTTTAATTACAGAGAATATTTCACTATTATAGTTACTATGCATGCTCACTACATAGTTTATAACAGTGTTATATAACCTACATAGGACACATCATTCACAATACAAACTACTGACATGTAATACTGTAGTATTTATATTTATAATTTCAAATATATGTAAATATTTACAATCACTTTTCCTACACCAGCATTCGGCTAGGCTTGCATTAGGCGACTAAAAGTAGGACAGATCCTGGATATATTTTTTTATTTTTTATATTTTTATTTTTTATTAATTTATATATATCAGAGCCTTTGAATACATCTATATTTTACATACATACATACACACACATTAATATATATATATATATATATATATATATATATATATATATATATATATATATATATATAAAGAATATCTATTATTCCAACAATGAAATTCAGTCTGGCAGCGCTCATATCTTGTGATCTAATTGAACAAGAGGTAGTAGCACTACCTTTTCCGGAGCTGTGAATGCAGATACAGGTAAAGTGTGCAGATCAATTTTCCCTACTGACAAGGATGCTTTGGCTGAATGCTAATGATTTCCTACTCTGTCACTCTGCAACACACACACACACACACACACACACACACACACACACACACACACACACACACACACACACAGAGACACACAGAGACACACAGAGACACACACAAAAACACTCTGCCATCCTCATATCTCCATTTATCCTCCCCCTCGCCTCTCTTATTTATACGTATTTATTCATTTCGACTGGTGCCAATGGTAACCGAGGGCATGTTGTTTTGTGCTGCTACTAATCAAGGCCATGTGTACCAGGGCACAGGATTAGAGGTCTCAGACAGCGCAAAGCTACACCCGTTATACCACAAGGTTACAGTTTAATCTGTGGTAACCTCACACACAGCCTCGCTTCTCTCACTGCTCGCTGTAGTAAACACTACATGTCCACACTGGCGTTCTCAGTCCCTCTCAGCAACCGGCACTCTGTGTCAGCTGTGATAGATATTACTGGACAAACTTTGACTCTCTGAGTGTTTCGCAGCTGCATGGAGCTGTCTTCACTGCTGTGAGACATTAAAATGACGTTCATTAAGCATGCAGCACACACACCTCGGGCGAGAAATTGGAGAGGCGAGCTGGAGCCTGACAGTAACGTCTGTCACACACAGTACTACTGAACATCTGTGATTCCTACTTCTTCCCACCCACTGGCTAGATCTGCTCTATCGTCCTACGATATGCCAATATGTTCTGAAGAGCACCAAGACGTGCCTCCTCCTTTCTGTAGCACTGTCGAGAACTTGTAAACTGCGATCACTTAGTGACAGGCCACTTAGTGACAGGCCAGTTCCATCTACAAACACTATGTGTACTGCTATATGTACCATTAATTCATATTATCTAAGGAATAATACACTTAGGAACATGCATTGACTGAAAAATAATCAACTACAGAGTAGGGTGATGTGGTCTAATTGTGAAACAGTTACTGAACTTTTTTCAGCTGTTCTATTCCTTTAAACCTCCAGAGTTTTGGTGAAAGAACAATGCGTTGTACTTTTTATGCATCTAATGATGCAGAAAAAAGCTTCTCACTTAAGTTTACAGCAGCTATAAAAACATCTGGCACACCATCTCCAGTCTTTTGTTTTTTTCTCATTTTAAAAAGACAAAAAAAAAAATTTAAGCTTGTCACGTTAGACAGCATCGAACCTGAAGATTTTCACACATCAGAACACTTACAACTTTACCTCTGACACTGGAGAGCGGAAAATGCTAAAAGAACCTCTCTGTATTAACGATTATGTGTTTTTCTTAACAATATCTTTCTTAATTGGCCAGCAACTTTCAGAGATGCTGTTCAACACCTTTTGACCAATCAGATTCAAGAATTCAAAAGCAGTTCTGTGTAAATATTTACAAAGTGACATAAGTTTAAAAAAAAATAAAAAATAAATAAATAAATAAAAAAGCTGCATTATCGATACAAGCTACAAACCAGCAGCCCTTGAATCGTAGCTTATCTTGATGATGCTGAAAAAGCTCATGTATTAACAGCTACATCTTCCTCACTCAGCAATACAGAAGGTGGAGATGAGCGAGAGTCAACAGCACCTTTTGCATCAGCAGGAATATTTCAATATGTACATAACGAGTGCCATTAATCGCTCCTAACAAGAGGACACAACCTCACCTTGGCAGTCTGGCATGCAGCTGATGGGAGGAGTTACCAGAGGGAAAGGGGGGGGGGCAGGAATTCAACATCACCACACTCAGGAAACTGCCATCTTCTGCTCTCCCTCTTCATGCTGACGTGTGAAGACAGCCAGCGGCTGTGAAGGCAGAATAAACACCCAGAACAAATGAAAGACTAGGTGACAGAGAGAGAGAGAGAGCCAGCGAGAGAGAGAGAGAGAGAGAGAGAGAGAGAGAGAGAGAGAGAGAGAGAGAAAGTGTGAGAGAGACAGAGAGGAGAGAAAGGAGAGAAAGAGAGCCTGCAATGACAGCAGCGCCCTTGACACACTGACATCGGCCCGTTGTCATGTGACACTGTCATCTGCCACCTGGCAAGAACCTCCACCTTCTCACGACCTCATCCTCCGGTGACCCCCTCCCACCCCGCCCTAGAGGCCCCCCTCCTCCTCTGAGCTGGCGGTGAAGGTCGTGCAGGTCTCTGTGCCCTCATCTGTAATCCTCTGCTATTCGTCAGCAGCCGTGCTGCGAGGGGAGAATGCCCAATTAGGCAGCTGTCACACAAACTGGAGGCTGCACAAAACTGTCCCTCTGTCAGGCGCCTGCGCAGCTGTGGGTGCCAATTACGGACAGGTCTCTGCCCCTACTACCCTGGATCCTGCCTGCTTCTCTCAGTCTTACCACCAGGCCAAATGCAAGAAGAATAACACACTGTTTGCTTTGGCGCAAGACCAATATAGAGGGTTTCTTTTCAAGGATGGGGGAATATTTATGCTGCACAGTATATCTGCCTCTCTTGTTCGCTTTCCTGTGATGAATAATTTAGGCAAAAGACATTTAAAAAACATTACAGGAACAATCCAAAATCTAGTACTTGTTGGTAAAGTTGGTCGAGTTTGTGCATGCCAAAGAAATCTTAAGAAGCATCACTATCTCACCAGTGCATCCAAGGATGCGGCGTATATCACTTGCTGACAAATTTGTTGCAACCAGACGATCCATCATCTCCAGACGCATCTGTTTTGAGTAATGGGAAAGCTAATCTACAAAAATGAAAGGGAACAAATTGGTGGGCAGCCTGCAGAAGATTTACGGTCCTGTGGACTGGGACTCGTAGGGGCATTTATCGATCTTTAAGAGTCCACTTATCCGTTTAATCAAGGAGCTGAAGAAAAAGAAGCAAAACAGCCCAAGATTTGAACAGGGAGATGATCCACAGCACTGCTGATGGGCTGATACAGTAGTTTCATGGATTGTCAAGACAATTGTATCAAAATGGTCTAATATTGAGCTTCCAGCCCTTGAAAGTTGGCCTAAAGGTATTATAGACTTTGTATAAAACAGTTACAAATTGGTAGAACATTTCGTTTCTCTTGGAACAGAGACTTTGTTAGATTAGAGGACATTCTGTTACTCCTCAACAGCTTAGTTACAGTGTGTCTTGTAGATGATACATGTGCTTCCAAACAGCTTAATCTAAATCATTTTATTCCCAGCTGGGTCACACACCTCTTCACGGGTGACAGTCTGCGTAGCATGTTATTGCTGCTTTCTGACGTGCTGATTTAAGCTTTTGTCTGCAAACTTCTGTCATAATCAGACCAATGGTTAAAAAAGCTGAACAGCAGTACACTGTCGCTGGAGGTGCTGACAACAACCTTGATGAAAATCTTTGCTGAGTTGCGAGGAGCTGTGCGAAGGATACATGTAAGTAGGATTTAAGAAGAAAAAAACAACAACGGGGGACTGTTCAAATAGTCGTGAAGTTGAGCAAGGAAATTTGAATGGTTGTCTCTTTAAATAACTTTAAGACCTCTCCTTGTTCTCTTGTCTATTTATTCCAAGTTAACACCCCCCCACCCCCACCCCCACCCCCCCCACACACACACATGCACACACACTCTGGCACTACAAAGCCGCCTAGGTTCCTTTCAGATTTGCCAGACAGAGAGTGGGAGGCAGTCTTTTATCACAGAAACAAAGGTTACTGTGCCGCACAAAACAGCAGATCTGGACCTGGAGCCCTGCACAACTGAGGGGGTTAAATCCCCTTTTCCCGTCTGCACAGGGGGCGGAGGGGTTGAAAGGAGGAGAATGATGGATTTTACAGTGCCCCTCTTCTCCTCCCCTCCCCCCATTTCCTGTTGTTCCTGAATGTCACGGGCAACTGTGTGTAAGTGTGTGTGTGTGTGTGTGTGTGTGTGACCTTGAGACGGCATCGCTGGCACAACACAAGCTGCCTTGCCTGCAGGCGTCCTTGAACTGGATCTGCAAGACAAAAACCTTTCATGCTGTCTGATAGACATCTCAAATCTCCTTCAGTGTCTCACTCTCCCAATCTGCACGGCTGCTCTCAAGTCCCCTCCCCAACCAGTGGGAAGGGTGTTATCTGAACGCTGGATCTCTAACCTTACGAGTGAACTCTGAGATACCGACAGAATTTCAAAAGGTCTGACTGGTTTATTTTTAACCTCCAACACAAATTCCCACTAATTCAGTGTGGGTGGGTGGGTAGGGTGTGGGGGAGGGTTTTAATCTGTGTGATTCCGGATGGCGCCGGTGCCAGTGTGGGTGTGGTTTCTAATTTGTCTCAAGACGCCAGTGAAACTAATTCAATGATGCAATTCTCTTCTCTACAGAATGGAAGAATACACAATATGTAGACTGTCTTAACAGTAAGAAAGCAAGGGCCATGAAGAAACTCTTGTTCAACGTGGAACCGCTTGCCTTATCTTAGAATAATAATGAGCGTACCGTTGTTGCCGCGATGCAACCCTGGAATAAGGTAGGCCTGGAAATAAGCTTTAACACGATTTGCTGAACAATCTACTGCTGAGAATGAGTAAACCTGGAACAAGGAGGAGAGGAACGATAAAGGTATTTCAAAAACTAAGCCTCGGATCAGTGGTATTTCGATCTGCTGGGATGCCTCATGTTTCCAAGGAGTTGATCATTTGCCAGAAAAAAAAACCTCTTCTGCAAATGGGTTTTGCAGAAGAGGGATGAGAGGGTTATCACTATGCAAATGTAATGCCCTTGGAAGCACCAGTATGCCAAGCCAAGGTTCAGAGTATTATACAAATATTTGGAATGTCCTCCATGTCTTTGCTGAAGCATGAAAGGGTAAAGGAGGCCTCTCATCATAAGTGTGGACAGGATGCTTGTTCTTTGTAGGAGATCTCGCAGGGTCGGTGTCCATTCGCCCAGCTATGTCAAGTGACCTTTCCTGACTGTAATGCTGTCGCCTGGGTTCTGCGGTCCTGCTGGAAACCATCTGCTCCGTTCTTCCGATGACGGTTTCGGAGAGGCCGGGCTTGATCACATTTCTGAACGATGCTGAGCCTTGGTTACTGAAAAAGATCTTTGTTCTGAAATGAGTCAGACTTCTGGTTCTTTTACAGCATGGGACAAGAGATCACTTTTTGCAATGGAAGCAAACAAGATGCTAATCCTCAGTATATAACCCCACTCTAGCCTGATGTGTGTTATGTGTCATTTCATTCCAGGGCCTTGCACACCTGTGTAAATATAGCACACTCTCAACACAAGCTGAATCGGGTTCCATTAGCCAGAGTGCTTGTGGGCGCCTCTGCACTACGACCTACAAGTCACATTTCGGCATAATTCAAGCACTAAACCACAAACACACACTGGGTCAAAGTCCCTTTACTTATGCTATACTGCTTGGTCAACGTGGTGAAATATGAAATAGCAATATTTTCACAGATCAAACAGTGCACAATGTTAAGAGTCACGGAGCCAAGGATAAGGCTCTGAACATTCCAAAGTCCAGTCCTTGGTCTTGTATATTTTGGAAAGTCTTCGTATTAATATGCTAAGGGTTAATACACTACACTTAAAATGACCCACTCTTGATTGCGCTCACCTTATATAGAGCGACAATATGTTCTATAAAACAGTTTAAAACAACTTGGACTTGAACTGGGAAACCGTCCAACGTTGGGATCAGCTGAGTCTTACATATCGTGATGGAGTGCAAACTTAGGAGGTTATTTTTGGTCTGCTTTTGTTCGGTTAAATTTTCAATAGGAATTGGAATGAAAAAGGGAAGCCAAGAGAAGCATTATATCTTTTATCAACGAGTATTTCTGCAGGGCTTTGGTGTGCTCAAGTATAATGCACTTGAGAAAAAAAAGGAAAGACCTCCACGCATGACTCGGGGCATATAATCTACGGTTCATTTGCAGCTTCCTCCAGAATACGACAAGTCGTTTACAAGATGTAGCCTTTGCTGCTGACCCACTTCTATGTAGCTGCGTCTGGAGACGAGGCCCTGCTCCCCATCTGACTGACGACAGCTCTGCCACCCTCTGCCTCCGTGAACTGTGAGAAAAATAGGTCGCCATGACCCACTTTTCCCTGTGTGAGTGTGTGTGTGTTTTTCTATGACAGCATGTGAAGAGCGCCACAGAGTCTTGATCAGGCACCTCGAGGAGAGCAGGAGAGAGAGAAAAAAGGAGAGTGGGTAGAATCAAAGAGAGAGCGAGAGAGAGAGAGAGAGAGAGAGAGAGAGAGAGAGAGAGAGAGAGATGAAAAATTGGAGAGACAGCAAGACAGAAAAGACTACCTTCATTAACCCTAGTGCACTGAGAACAAGCTCACAGAAATATGAAGCTCTGATCAGGATTCATAATTAATTAAACAGGATTCACAGCTCAACTCCAATCACTTCACACCTTTCTCCATATCCTCTACATCCTTACAGCTTGTTCCAGCTCCATCAGCCAAGAGAAGAATGCTTCAGCACCGGATGTAGAAAAGCTGGGTGTAGAAATGCCCGTCGTAACGGACAGACAGGTTTACTCATTAACTTCTGGTGTACACAGACACTGCCTTCCAAATCCCCAGAGCTTTACGGAGGATCGACGGCTGCCTCTCAATCAGTGTGTGTTGCTTTTGCGAAGAGAGAGAGATGTTTGCCGATAATGCTGGCACGAGCTCTCTCGCCCCCTGCAACGATCCTCCGTGTGATCCTTGTAATGTGAGAACATGTTTCCAGGCAACACACTGAAAAACGGTCAGATATCGATCCTGGTCGTGGCATCTGCAAAATGAGCAATGTTTCTTCCTCTGACATATATAATGCATGATGTACATATGCAATTATGTACATACGAAAATATTCATTACATATATAAAAGCTATGCAATGCCAGAGATGCCTGGGCATAAATGTTGCAGTGTGAAACAGACCGAGAGTGTGAAAGAGAACAGAAGTACATTGACCTTTATCTGACTTACTGTCCAAGGTTTCATAAAAGCTTAAAAAGCACTGAGGGGAAATACAATGTTGGGTCAAAAGTTTGTGGACATCTGACCATCCCGTGTGCTCCCAACAGTCTGGGAAAGAAACACATATTGGTGTGATGGACAGGTGTCCACAGACATTTGACCGTATAGTCTACAGCCAGATAACAAACAATAGTAAATTGTGCAGGTAAACTGCAGAAAACTTGTAACATTTTTGTTGCTCTGTTATCAAACCCCACGCATGTTTCCAACATCTATCACTCCTCTGAACGGCATGTATAAGCTGTTGAATCATTGCTCATTGACCTTATTAAACCCATTTAAATGTATTTAGGTCAGGCCCTGTCTAGCTGCGAGCATGAAGGTCAGCCCTGAATGGAAGGGCAGGTGGCTTAAAGGGAGACTCGGCTAAATCAGAGTCGTCTGGCCTTGGTGACTCAGCCATGTAAACACGGTTACACAAGCAGCACATTAGCGCATTTAAGCGCACAGTTTCCTCTCTGCAACGCATCTTCAGCTCCTCCAGAGTAATTAACTAAATCAGGCATTTTATTTTAGTGAATATGCCCGATATATCAAGCGGCCCAAATCTTAACCTAATGAAAATATTCCTTAAGTAGCAAGAAATGATCTCAGTTGGGTCCCAGTATATTCAAAATGCTTTTGTTATGGTTGCTATGGGAAACAAGAGGAAGTGGTATTACAAAATGTGCCTCTAGTCTAGTTACATCTGCCAAGATTAATTAATTGATTCTGTTTACGCTTGTGAAGGAGAAGAAGGAAAAAAAATGCCAGGAAGGAATCCAAAAGAAAAATTTCCCTCTGTATTTTCTGTATTTACTGATGTAGAATGAAACAAAGCAATTCTCACAATCACAACCATGCCGCTCCTGATAACAACAATATAAAAGATCCAGTGGCTTAACAGTGCTCGGGTTACAGTGCTCATAACCTTATGACCACTGGCTGTTAAAAAAAAGAGAGAGAGAGAGAGAGAGAGAGAGAGAGAGAGAGAGGAGAGAAAGCCTTATCACTAGACAACAAATCTTCCAACAAGTGCGTTACACAAAGTCCAGCACGGCCCCTTTGTGAGGGGAAGGTCACATGATTGAACCTTGTTTTAGATTGTTATTTAAAAGCCTCTTCGGTCAAGGTCAGGCTAGTCTTAATGCCTACTCTCTACCAATGGCTTAGCCTTGAGAAGCATGAAGTGGCTCGCTAGGAGGAGAAGGGCGCATTTATCTTCCCACGGCGCCCAAGGACGTCTCCCGACCCGCTGTAGGAGCTCTAACTCATTCCACTCGTCCGACTAATTGGGATGCAAGGAAAGTAGTCGCAGGGCAAGGATGAGTGCTATGCCATGCGGAGCAGTGAGCCAAAATCACGGCTGGCTGAAACAGCTTGGGAGAAAAGCAAAGCCAAAATAAGCAGTGTGGTGTGCTGCGCTTGCGCGTTCATAACCAACGGCGGCAGACGCACCACATGTCCCAGTGTGTGTAAATTCCTTTTCAGCATGCACAAAGAAGGACTATGTGGTGAGACTTCATCAACGCCGCACCACTGACTGCGACCCAGGAAAAGATATCCACTCTCCGCCATCTATCTGTGCTGGAGAGGTGTCCCTTGTTGCCCAGCAACAGCGCAGTTCACTTTAACCCCTGAGCGGAGGCTTTTGTGCTCCGACAGCAGGAGCTTGGTGTCAGTCAGCTTTAGGAAGTGAGACAACTTCATCCCTCACAGCTTTTTCATGTGCCTGGAAAGGCTTACGGAGGCTGTGTTTTCAAGAACGCCAAGTTTAGGAGCTCTGCGGAAAATGGCGAATGTGACAAGACTAGGAAGTTAACTGGGACAGTGACAAAAGCAGAGGCCCAACTGTGGAACGAGTTAGTGTCTGTTAAGTGCTAATATGAGAAGAGGAGGAAGAATCAAGCCACCTTCACTCATCTAATCTTTGATGCTTTTAAACTCAAAATGAACTTTGCATTTGATTCCTGTGTGGAAATGGAAGTCTGTAAACAAGTGATATCTATCCAGAAGGAAAGCAAACAATTGCTGATTATCAGTGTCTGAATGACATGATGCCCCAGATAATTAAAAGCAATTAAAAGCTGTAAAAGTTGTCTCTTTGCCGCTCCTGATCCAAACTTCATCATCAATCCCCTTCATTCCTCACCCCTCAATGAAAGAAATAAATCTCACCACCAAAATGTTCTACCTCACAAGTGCCTATCCCTCCTTTAGTTAATTGCAATTTAAAAGGAAAGCTTTTAAGAATGGATCTTTCGCCATGTCCCAAGATGCCCTGGCCTGTTCGTGTGTACAGTCACACACACGCACACACACACCTGCCTATAAGTCGGGTCATTACGTAAATCTCTTCCCGCCACAGCTTACTGCACCAGACGCTGTGTCCTTGCCTCGGCTTTGAAGGTTCCCAAAAGGACGGCTGTGCTAAGAAGTTATGAAGGACAGTGCTGGTAATAGGCTGGCTCTGCAATGGCCTTGGACTTTGAATTCTCCGGCAGACAGGTTCATGCATCAATCCTTCAGCTTTACACCGACAAGGCACTCACCTTCGTGACTTGACTCAACGGGAATGAGTGGCATTTCACTTAGCCGGACCTCTCTTTCTCTCCTACTCTGTGTCTTCTTTAAAAAAAATACAGCCTGAAACAGACTTAGTGTCTTAATCAAACACTTTCTTTTACCCTGACACCTCACAAACCTGGTCCTGATACACCTATATATAGAAGTCGTAGATCTACCCTGGCAGTAATTGTATTAAATTAAATTATATGCTACAAAAGTAACAGGGTTTGTGTTTCTCATAATCAGCATCTTTCCATTTTAAAGCTTGAACTATTATACGGTATGACCTTTTACTCATAAAGGACGGTACATTATAGAAAAGATGTATGCTGCTCATTATAGGAGGTAACCGTGCTTATGTTTCTAACACGGAAACATGGGATTTAAGTGAGCTGCGAGGTGCTTGGGTTCCTTTTCAAAACACGGAGCACAGGTTTAAATAAAACGTTTGAAGGCTGAGCTGCTCGTGAGAACGCTCGGTGGATGCCACTGCCTGGCACAGATATTTCACAGCTGCCATTTTTAAATGGGTGATGACGGTAAGGTTGGTGTGCTTAATTTATCTGACCTGCATCTTTGCCTGGGACTGGAGCACAGATTCAGCAAGCTATAAATTATTAATAGTAAAGCAATCATGCACAGATCAATCCATTGCTATATATTCCAAGAAGATGATCAGGTTTAATGTTGCTCTATTTCCTTTGTGCAGAAAGATGTTCTTGTTTTTTCTCTCTCAAGCTATCTGCTTTATGACAGTGTGGGTACAAACTAGATCAGCTTGGATCTATTTACACACCATTTGTCTTCCTGTGTGTAAAGGAGACTCAACAGAAGTGGCATCACTGGCATAATTTGGAGGTGAGAATTGCCAAGCATTGTCTCTTTCACGTTTCTCTTTCTGTCTTTCTCTCTCTCTCTCTCTCTCTCTCTCTCTCTCTCGATATGGCAGTATTCCCAAGCATAAAACAAGAGATGATGGGGTCATTTACATTTTCAGAGCAACCGTCCACACCACAAGTGAGTCATTCTCACACTTTGACAAACCCAACAGCGATGCTCACACTTCATGCAATCAAAGTGAGACCACAGCTTTTCAGTAGCACACCATTAAAACCCATTAACTGCCACGTTTCTGTAAAAGTCTGTAAAACAAATGGTATGTGGAGCTTGTGCATAAAGTGGTGCGTTCACCTTGAAAACAATTATTCAAAATTAGCATATACATTTGCATTGTTTTGTAGTAAACATGATGCACCAGACGATCGGGGGCGAGACGCAAATACACATTGGCTTCTGGAGAGAAAAGAGAAGTCTGCACCCTCGTTCTGTTGTCACGTTCTAAAAGTGGGGTGATTACTAACAGAATACACATCCAGCTCTGACTCTGATTCATCACCAAAAGGTCAAAACAAAAACACATTCCCTCCCTAAACAGCCTCCCGGTAGCAGCTCGCCAGCTTTTTAGGAGTGACATTCACGCATTAAACATGTTGTTTTGAAATACAGAAACTAGAATGAGGTCGCGACCCCTAGTTTCTGGAACGTCTGTGACGCTAAATCTAATGGATCAACATGACTTACGAGATCTGGAGCTCAATATAACCCTCAATTCAAGCTACACCAAATAAGCCACTAACTTAATCCCTTGCCTGAGATAAACATCTATCAAAACTGCATTCCATTTTAGGACAAATCCTCCTGCTCATTGTTGTTTTTCTTTCCTCTCCTTCACCTGAACTAACAGTGGCAGCACCAACGCCTCTTGGTAACCTTTTGACTCTGACCTTTACAGCCTCTCCTTATTGACCGAAGCCACAGGAAACCTCATGACAACAATAAACACGGTCCAAAATCCATAGACACTGTTCACCATCGCCAGACACCCTGATTTAAAAAGGAAACACAACAGCACTTGAGCTCTTTTCTAACGAATCTCCCATTTGTCCTTTATAAACATACTAGCTCATCACTTTGAATTGTTTTCCAAGAAGTCACTAGATTCCTCAGGGATTTAACATGATGTTTTTGTGAAGCCCCCCAAAAAATCCAATACAACTAACTTTAAGTTTTTAATTATTTAAGTAATTTGTCTCTGCATTTGTAATTACCACTTTAGTAATTTTGCTTAAATTTAGTCTCCTCCGGCTGAAATTGTAGTGTTTATTTAGTATTATTTTGTCGTCTGGTGACCACAGACTCCCTTTAACTCTGATAACTATGACACACATGTTAACTTACTTTGCCTCTTAATGGAATTTTGTAGAAATACTTTCATCACTGTGTAGATTCATTTTACAGAATAATACCATTGACATGGTTATGGAGAGATGCTTCGCTGTGCTCATTTCATTGCTCAGATCCAAATACTTTCAATAGAGATCACAAGATCTCTCTGACTGACCAAAAACCCAACAGGAACCTCCGAGTACCTCTGACATCTTCTGTTTCACTTATATTCACACGACTATTTCTCTCTCTCTCTCTCTCTCTCTCTCTCTCTCTCTCTTTTTTTTTTTTACACCCACACACTTTTAGAGAGCTGAAAGAAAGTTAGCAAGCAATAAAGTAGTTTACATGAGCGGTTACATTAGTTACATTAGCGACTTGAAACGTGAGTCTCCGGCACCAGGATGTAAGTTAGTTAATCTAGTGTTTATAAAACATACATCCAAACCCAATCAGTTTCCTCAACAATTTAATAAACTTTTGCTAAGGTCACACCTTACAACATTTGTACAAGTAAGGAATGAAAACAGCGACTGCTGCATCTTTAAGAAATAAATGTGAAAATCATACATAAAAAGTAAAACTCCGAAGGGCAATGCAATTTGGGAAAAATAAGCACTGTCGTATTAAACAGTTTAAAGAAACGCCATCTGAGACCTGAGGTAAACACAATGTAAGCATCAGGGTTAGCTAGCCAGCTAAACAGCCCCCGAAAGAAGCTTTCTCGGTTACCATGACAATTGACCACTGCCTGTGGCTACGTCCCAATCCGCATACTACTCAACTAAATAGTGTGTCTTATATCATATTTAGGATTTAGTACTGTTTTGGACGTCGCCTAAATCAAGCAGCTATGGCGCTTCGGGATCGTTTTACGCAGCGGTTGAAGAAGAGAAAAAACGCCCAAATTCACTTGGCATAATACAAACACCTGGCATCGTCTCACACAACAGCTGCTCGGCTCGGTGCCTTGTTACCTGCGTGTGAAAAACGCGCTTCGTCTTCTGGCACCAAAGTGGGTCAGGTACCGTGTCCGTAAGAAGTCGTCTGGTCCAGCGGTGTGTCAGCAGAGTCCAAAAAGCAGTCCTTACTCTGTTTAAGTCTGCGCTGAAGTGCTCATGCTCGGAATCCCCGCCTGGCTGTGTGTTCAACTCCGCAATGTGCCCTCTAGTGATGAGTGATTCACTTTGCCAAACGATTCTTTTTAAGAGACTCGTGTGATCCGAACGCTTACTGACGGCTCCACCTTGTACCATTTGACTTGTTTGACATGGTTTTAAGGTTTGTTTGTTTTTTAATATGGTATTTAAGAAATGAAGGTATAAATCACCTTTTGGACGTGCCGTTAAAGGAAAATAACTGACGACATGGTGATGTGGTGTGATTATTTATCCTATATGAGCACACCCTGAACTCTTTCCCATTCCTCTTACACCACAGCAACTCCCCAACAGTTACTATTTGTTAATAAACCACACAGCATGCATTTTTATCAATTTATTATTACACATACATGAATATCTACAAAACAATGTTTTAGCCACCTTATAAACAGTTTCTTCGCCAGCCTTTTGTGTTTACTCTCTCTTGAAGTTAATAAGATAAAAACAAACAAAAAAACCCTTGCTGAAGATTTTTCAGTAATTCAGTCATTTTTCAGTAACCTACTGAAACCTACTGTTACAAAGCACTGATACTGGAGAACTCCTTCCCTATATGTTCAATAAGTGTCTCATAATATAAAGCATCACCAAATCAATATTTTTAACTAATTTGTTAAATTTTTAAAGTAACAACTCATTATTAAAAGTCTTCATATCACAACAAAGACATTAATATAAACATTAGCAAATTAATCAACGACAACATAGTATTGCTTTCGGCTGCTCCCTGTTCGGGGTCATCACAGTGGACCAACTGGGACAAACTCCCATTTTTTCCAGGCTTGGGACCAGAACTGCATCCAGTAGTTGGGAATTGAACCCAGGCCTTCCATATGGTAGGCAAGAAATCTACCAATGCCCCAACAACCACATAGTATAATGGAAGCTAACTGGTTGATAGAATAAGTGGTCATTATACATGTAGCATATTATACAAAGTGAAATTCTTTCTAGCAAAATAAAAGTGATTGCTATGAATCCGTGTGAAACAGTATGAAAGATGTTCTTGGGCTTTACTTTGGAACAGAAAGGCACCAAAACTGCATTATTTCCCAGTGGACCTCCTTATTGTTCTTCCTGATTTGAGGTATTTCTTATTTAGCACACCATATCTTATTCATCAGCTAAATATCAAGCACTCTATGATAAAAAAAATAGTCTTAAAACGGTGTTTAGATAGATCCCAGAACCTGCGATCTAAATGGTGTTTTGGCGTGCCACCGTGTGTATGGTGAATCAAGCGATTCAAACTGGTCATAGTTCAAATGAGTCGACTCATTAGGGCATGTAAAGTGTTCATCTTTAGGCTCCGCCCACTTCTGGATCGCCCACACAGCAGCCTTAAAGGTGCAGGAGCGCTCTGCAGTGACTAGGGATGGGCCACAGCACTGAGTTTTTCTGTCAGAACAGGTATAGTATACAAATACTATAATCCTGTGAGCAGTACTTTGATGAAAAGTCTTCTTGTGAATCTAAAAAATCTTTTTCAACTTCTACAGTTAAAATTTGAAAACACAAATATCAAGAATTTTACATGAAATTATTCATTATCCAATTTGGCCCTGTTTATTTACAGCAATAGGCTGTATTTCACTTAAAAACACACACTCTCTCTCTCTCTCTCTCTCTCTCTCTCTCTCTCTCTCTCTCTCTCTCTCTCTCTCTCATGCAGGTATGCAGGTAGGCAGATCGGCTATGTGAATTGCCCCAGGTGTGTGAGTGATGGTGTGAATGGTGCTGTGAGATGGGCTGGACCAGTTAATGAATATAAATAATAAACCCCGATGGGGCGAAATGTCCTCAAAAGTATCCGAATAAAGAACAAACAAACAAACAAACAAAATCACACAGACATGACTAGTGTAGTTAATCTCATGCTTCAGTGTTTCCTTTCAAACTATTTTAACTAATGTATAACAAATTATTTCCTTAATATATTTTAATGCCTAAGAAACATCTGTATTGCTTATTTGGACCTTTATAATACATGAACATTTAATTCAGAAAGAATTCATGAAAAGAATACACAAATTTATTGCTGCACAAAATTCACCAAAACTGAACAAACTCATATAGAAAGTACAGAACTGATGACCATGTGATAATAACGAGGTTGCAGGGAGGCACTGATCCAGTAATCTTGCCAAAGTTGACTCTGGAACCCTAGTGACCTTTCATCTTTAAACTCTGGCCTCAGACGCCACATGAATGGAGATACAATATCCTCCCTTTCAATCCTCCCCCAACCCTATCGACCTCTGCCCCCGAAGATTTTCAGAGAAACATGGTTCATGGAACTTCGACCTTTGACCCCCAAACAGAAGAGCATGTGTGCTTTCTTTCAGTCCAGGCATGCTCATGTACGTTGAGCATGCTCAACGTTTTTTTTTCTTAGAACTATAATGAGGCAATCCTGCATTTAAACAAATGCCGTCTCGTACTGTTTAAGCTGGGGGTCAGAGTTTCCACTCCATTTAAACCACTTTACAAGTTTTAGCCATTATACAAGCTCTATACACTTGTCATGTCTGGAACATGCCAGAGATTCTTTTATGTTTTTTAATCGAAGTGCTTAGAGATTATATCATGCAAATGTCATGCAAACGTACTTTCAACTGATGCTTTTGTCAAGGTCCTAAGATTTAAGATAAGTTCATGAGTCATTTGAATGTAAATAGGAACACTGGTGTAAAGTGGGGGGAAATTTGATTTGGTTAAAAACATCGCGCTGGCTAACACAATCAATGCTATCACTTGGGGGACTGTGTATAAAATGAGCTGTTCACCTGATTGGCATGTAAATGCCATCACATTAACTGCACATGCAGCTCGTACACATTAATTTATTTTGACTGCAATTACACTGCAATAGACAGCTGAAATAACAAAGCATTCATCATTGTCCAATTATTTATGGACCTGACTGTTTATGTTTATCTGTAAGAACACAAGTGTTAATAAAAATATCCTGTTTTATGGATGTTCCACAACATTAATCTTTAACGGGCAGAAAATTGTTAACATCAGCAAACTGCTACGGTATAAGAGATATAAAATATGTTTTGTACCTTAAGAAAACAGCTTAACAGGAACCATGCAGTCTGGAACATCATTAAATTATTATTAAATAATTATTTATTATATATTTCACAGTTCTATATATTAATAAATATATCTAAGATTTTACTTTTTATGTACACTTTTAAATAAAAATAATAATAAAAAATCAACTGATTATGGATGATTTCATCCATCATGATTTCATATCGAAATAATAAATATGAAGGATGTGCAATTATGTAATAACCACGATGGGAAAAGCGATGGGTTGAAATTTCATCACATTGTACATGACCGCACCCCTGAGTACACAATAAGTGTAAAATTTTCCCTTTAAATTCTGAATAATTTGATATCTATCTTTAATTTTGGTTTATGTCATTCCAAATATCAGCTCACACTGAAAATCAAACCCCAGCCATGTAAACATGAGTCATTTACTGATAGTGTGTTTAATAAAACACTATACAGACTCAAGTTTGGCTCTAATAAGTATCTCTGTGCCAGGAGTTCACACAGGGGTTAGTAAGGCAGATTATGATCCATGAGATTTGTCTTATATTCAGCAATGAGATGATCCAGGCGGTGGTGCCAACAGAATAGACCTTTTTGCCATTTTATTCGTCCTTTAACCCATTGCGTCAGACTGCCTGGTCCGAGAGGACACTCGAGGGCAGAGAGTCTGGATTCTGACGCCTCACAGTCTCGAGGCTTCAGGCCCAGAAGGCATTAACCTTTGATCTTTCGACCTCTCAGTGCCATAAGCCACCATGTTGCTGGTGGGCAGAGGAGGGAAAAGAAACGACAGGCAGGTGCAAACAGGCACATTACACACACACACACACACACACACACACACATAAACACACACACACACACACACACACAAACACACAAACACAAACACACAGGGGACACGATTTTAGCCATGTGAACTTGGCTCCACGACCCCCATTGGATTACACATTAACATCCTAAATAAATTATTTCTGGGCCACTAATGATAAGTGTCTCTATAAAAGGAAAGACAGGTCTGAAGGAATTTAGCACTGAGAACCAGGTCATCACTCGCCACTGATCTTTGACCGTAAACTTTAGGTAGTGAAGTCCAGAGATTAGAATGTAGTGTGCATGGATCTGGGAAGAGGGTAAAGTGCAGTCCAACAGCGTGAAAGGGAGAAAAAAAAAACAGTCACTCTTTCATGATGTCAATTTTGTTAATAATTTTGTGTTTATATCTTGGCTTTACTACATGAAGTTATTGGCTTTTGTACATAACAGTGTTGTAATAAATGGCATAATTTATGCGGTGTGGCATATAGTCAGAATGAACAATAAGATTCATTCATTCATTGTCTACCGCTTATCCGATCTATTCTCGGGTCATGGGGAGCCTGTTTATTTCTAGTAATAAATGACTTGATGCTTTTTTATAATTTCTAATTACATTTAATGCCCTGAAACAAGTTAGGTCCTGTTATGAAGTCTGCTATAGCAACTTTAAACACTCTTCTCTACACTAGACCCTTGTTTCTTCACTGCTGAATTTAATAAACTGAAAATATACAGCTTGTCATGTTGGTGAGAGAGCAGGAAGTCTTAAACGTTTAGCTTGAAAGATACAGGAAAGTTACAACTTTACCTCAGACAGGTACAAAATTCTGACACTAGAGACTCCTTACATAAATATTAAATAAAAAATAGAAATGGTGATATGTTTTTCTTTGTTAAATAGAAAAACAATACTTAAGAATAAACATCATTTTATTATTAGCTTTCAAGCATGTCCACTATATAAGTCAATTCTATCTATCTATCTATCTATCTATCTATCTATCTATCTATCTATCTATCTATCTATCTATCTATCTATCTATCTATCTAATCCTGTGATCTGAATTAAAGCCGTTCAAGCTGCTGTTATGTAAAATTAATTATTACTTTCCAAACAATCAGATTTGAGATTTTGACTGGTAAATGTAAGGAAACCGTTTCTGTACAAATGGTACAACAGCGCCAAACCATGGCCCCTGTGGTGAAAGTGTGATTTAAGGTGAAACTGCGTATATTCCTTTTAAGCCTACTCACATCAAATCTAAAAGTTACCATCAACTGTCTGTACATTTCAACACCAGCGAAAATCAATCCTTCCTTAACAGGATGTTCACAGGGAGCAGAAGCGCAAACGCCACAGCGAATCCAAACACTTCAGTGTCATTTATGCTTTAAATGGCACAGCATCAATGCCAAGTGCATCTGCTGCCAGAAACAACATGCCCTAAATAAAAACCCATCATTTGCTTGAAGCCAGCTCATGTAAAATTCCACTTCTGCAAGAGACCCAGAAATGTCTCGGTGAAAGAATGTGACGTCTTGAAACTAAATCTCCCAACCAGGCAGGTATGAACATTACACCCTCCAGCTTGCTGATGTGTCTCATCATGAACCTCGGTGTCTCGTTTCACCCTCATGTGTGTTGTTTTATGTGGCGTATTTATGTTTTTCCTGCACATGGACCAGCATGGAGAAAGGAAAGAAATCAGGAGCTTGACTGTGATGGAGAATGTGCAGATATACAACACTGGAGCATTTACTGTAGAAGCTGGCACAGAAAGCACAGTCTCTCTCTCTCTCTCTCTCTCTCTCTCTCTCTCTCTCTCTCTCTCTCTCTCATGCTCAAGCAAGGCTTCTGACACGGCGTTCCCTGCGTTAATCAAAAGTGACGAGCGGTTTGAATGTCGTCTCATGAATAAATTAAACAAGTTTAAAATCTCCCTGGTGAATGATGGCGTAGGGAATACACACTACACGCTGCCTGTCGCTTCCTCCTGTCTTTAGGATTCGGAGATGCCTCAGCATCTGTGCTCTGACAGGAAGTGTAGGTTGGAGTTGATCCTGCTGGTTTTCAGCATCTTGAATGGCGTTCATTTAAGCTCATGTGTCCACTAGAACCGCACAAAATATCTCGAATATAGGGCAAATCTCATGTGCAAACATATGCTTTTCCCACAGTGGATTATGTGAGTAGACTAAAAGCTAAAAACACATGAACTGCATGTTATGTAGAAATTGTAAACACATGAACAATATATGATCACAAGTTGAAAAGGAATTAATAATGGCAGTCATCCGTATGCAAAAAGATTATCACAGATATGGGAAAATATGATATTATATCATATTTATTAATTTATTAACATATAAATATGTTAATATAAATGTCATTTTAAAATAAATAAATAAACAAACAAACAAACAAGCAAATAAATAAATAAATATATAAATAAATAAATAAATAAATAAATAAATAAATATATAAAAATAGATTAAAAAAAGAAAAATGAATAAATATCTAAACAGGATTAATTTATGTCATGTCGCTACAAATGAAAAGTCCACTACACATAAGAAATGCATTTTAAAATGCAATTTATTTCGCCTGTGTCATTCATGCATCATTTCTATACGGGATTTCTCTTCAGAAAATTACAATAAAACTAATGATGTATTTGCTAAGCAAATTTCAGGACATTTCTTTAGGTTGGGATTTATTCCTAGACAGGTACAAAATCCTGCATCCTGATTAAATATTTGTTTTAGCACCATCCCATAATGAGGAAGATAATATACTGTGATATGATTTGAGATGTTTTTTTGTTTGTTTTGTTTTTTTTGCAGTAAAAGTGGGAATGCTGGGCCAGACCTGGAGATCTACTCGCTCTCTGCTTTACATCAAGCCTCATTTGGTAAAAAAACACTCTCCATCTGTGGTCCAGCTTTGGGTCAACACCTTAAGCGGAGAGAAAACAGACAGAGGATTCCGGTAGCGGCTAAATTTCAGTCTGAGCCGAATAATTCGACATAAACCTTAAAAGAATTTGCAAAGCGTAGAATCAAGAGCTGAAACAAGACATGAAAGAAGAGTGTGGTCTCTTTTCTAAAGTATAAAAAAAATCTGAAGGAATTGCTCATTTTTTAGCTTTAATTACATGTCCTTACAGAAAAAAATATGGCAGAATAAATTCTTGGCAGTTTGGGAAGGTATACAGTTTACATTCTGAATCCCTAGTGAAGTAAAGTGAAGTGAAGGCGAATGAGCTTGTGTTATAATCTCGTTGTTCACATGTGGGTTGTTTCGGGTCATCCTGTGCATTTTGCCACTGCGCCTCGTTGACCTACTTCATGTGCTCGAACTAATCCCCGCCAGTTCAGCGGGTGGTCGGAGAGGAAGCCGTGCTCTCACTCTTTCCTTCATTTGAATATCAGCTAGCAAGGGCAGAGCCACTTGAAAAAACACCTCTCCACCCTGCTGAGGGATTTGAATGCCCACTCACAACATTCTAGGCTGCTGTTGTCCTTTCCGTTTCAGACGTTGCTCACAAACACGTGAATCCCAAAAAACTGGTAAAAAGCCGATTCTGACAAGCTCATTTTTAGACTTCACGTGTCACAACAATTTTACATATCAGATTTTCAGGACAATTTTTTCAGCTTTTGTAAGAGCAGGGCACACTTCCTTATCACACCTCACAACCCTCAGATCCCAATCTAGATAAACCAGCTATGAAATATACAGGCTCGGCTTACAAGAACAATAGGGTTTTCTAATTGACACAGTCGAGAAAGTGTCTTGGGTGAGATTTTATTACCGGCGTCGGAGCGATCCCATTACTCTCTCGCGAACGCTCTCACCGTGTGTTTTACAGCCTTTGAACCTAGTCATCCTTGTCAAATTGCTACTGTTATGGCCAACACATAAGTCATTCATCTATAATGCACGCATAATACAGAGCACACTACACAGTTTTACTGCAAGATGCTTGGAAAATGAAAATATGCATGATGCATGGAGTAGGGGAGAGAATCAGTGTGCAAATAAGGGAAATTACAGCAACGGGAGACAAATGCGGCACAACTCGGTCTGCATGGTGTAAGCGAGGCCTGTGTGTACCTGTCATTCAGTCCCCCTTTTCAAACAGCACGTGGTCAGCTGATTAAAGGCCAAAAAGACATTTTCACAAGGTTACACACTCTTCTCTGCCACTCTTTCAGGGCTGGTATGTGTGTATATATATGCGTGAGTGTATGTGTGTGTGTGTGTGTTTGTGTGGGGTGGGGGTGGGGGGTGTTGGTTCCATCCCCATCCTTGTCCCCCAGGCACATTACCTCAGTTCCCACGGGGCCATTGACATTCAATCGCCCCTGTTTACTCATTATCAGATCAGCATGGAACAGTCTGAGGCATTTTAACAGACCATCCGCTGATAAAACTCCCTGTTCGATTTAGAGGGGGTGGGGGTGGGGGTGTATTGGCAACTGAAACATCATAACAGCTTTATATACATTCTGCAGTCCCAGAGCTTTTGCATACATCAGGGACAATCCATAAAGCCCTAAAGATGATCCATAATCCTGGATGGATATTATACGGAAGGGTGACACACACACACACACACACACACACACATTCCCACCCCCCATCGCGCACAGAAGAAGGCCAAGGTAGTACGAATACCATAAATACCACCGATCGATAAATGCTGACTGGAGGAAGTAAAGATTTCCAGATACCAGAGGCAGCCCTTTTTTTTTTTAATATGTGTGCATTAAACGTACATGGATGACACGCGTCGGTTATAAAATTAGCAAAGCCATCAGGTAACACGAGGAGCTGGTGGAGTGACATTACAGATACAAATGGAGTTTAAATAGGAGACATCGGCCTTGTGCGCTAGTCGATAGCAGTCCTGACCTGCATTAAGCCAGACAGAGATGCCCTTGGATCTCTGGCTTGCTGCATTCTTATCACCATCCTGGAGGCAGATTTAGCATATTTAGCCTTAACACAGATTCAAGCGTGTCTGGCGATGTTGAATGCAACGGCTTCCTCGGCTGCTACGTTTGAAGTAATCATATCCTCATGCCTGAGCCAGTCTGGGAGAACACTTTCAGCTGTGTATTGCATTATACGTGAAGCCTTCTGGTCTTTCTTAGCCAATCCTGGATATCTAAGCATCCCTTAACTGGCCTGTACTTCCTGACAGAAAACACATTATGGAAGGCAGAGAGGTAAAATAAGTGGCTTGACCTTGAGATGGAGCTGAAATACAATCCTCCGTTCCCGCTGCGGGTCGGTAACTTTGTCCTTCATGCAATTAAAGTCTATCTCCTCTAACCACCCACCCGTGCTCTGACATTTTCATTTGCACGCACATATCCACACACATTTTCCATCAAGCTTCCCTTCTCTCATTCAGCACAGCCAGGCTGAATTTGTGTCTCGTCCTTTACTCAGTGTAAGACAATTTCGCTCCTTCCAAGCCTCAAGGTAGAACTGTTTAAAGCCGGCCCTTTTCCAGCCTGCTTCGGCCAGAGGTTTGTTTCAATTGTATGGCGCAACCTCTCCTCTATGGAAGTGCAAAACATTTTATGCAAAACAACATATAGTGTCTTGTCAGATGAGCCAAAACTTTGATGTACAGGATGCCTTAAGACTTGCTGCCTTAGCTGAAAAATAGTAGTGTGTCAGCAGCTGTGAGGATGTCAGTTATGTGATGTCTAATTATACGGTCCTTCTGCAAAAAAAAAAAAGAGCAACTCTAGAGATCGGTGTTCATGAGGCACAGAAAACTTATCCCCTCCAGTGGGTGTTTAAGGAATGATGAGAAATTTGGAAGAGCTAGGTCTTGTCTTGTTTAATGTGTAAGGAACACTTGACTCTGTGCTTCATTTGGAATGCAGCCACCTATGTAGGCAGTATTTCTAGCAGTTCTAGCTTATTCGTTTAGCGGCTGACTTCTGAGGTGAATTATTCCAACCAAGCTTCAGATCGACATCGCATGTATCAATCCCCATAATACCGCTCACCATGAAAGCTTAACTACAATCGAGGAGTATGTTTACAAGCAAGTATTTTTACCTTGACTAGATTCATACAACAAATGTCACATGTAGTATTTAGCTACTTAACATTCTAAACACTAACATGGTATGTGACCTTTAATTTGTTAGCTAGGAAATTATATTATTCTGCCACTGGTGTAACTTTGTATTGAAAAGTCCTCAGCGTATGACATGTGACGTTACTGAAAAGCATCCTGACATGATGCAATGGTGTTTCTTTTTATTTTTGTGTGTTTTGTTATTAAAACACTGCAGATAGTAACGCTGTTGCTCCGAGAATAATTATACAAATAGTTTATGTCTTTTGAGCTCAAGGCCAGGTCCACCTGCTGTGGGTCAGTAGGTGACATTAGTGTGTGTGTGTTTCACAGAAAAAAGTGTCTTAAATTGTTAATCTGTAAATCTGCTGCCAAACAAAACTGCCATTGAGTATATGTGGGGATTAGCGAGGTTAGGTATATAAATCAATAGTTACAGAATGACAGAAAGACACCAGTCTCCGCCCATGACGGAAAAGACTACAGAGAGAAACTGTCTCTAATCTCTGGCCAAGAATAACAGACATTACGGAGATAAACAGTCCACAGTTGTGCCCTTGACTGAAGATTTCACAGAATACCAACACTTTTACCAGCAACCATTAACCACACAGACACAACTATATCTCACTCACACACTTTTTTCCCCCAAGTTATTGGTCATTGAAGTATGCAGCAGTGCTTACTCGAAGAACTCCAAGAATATTGACTGGCTTTTGCTGTTCTGTCTGTTGTTGATGTTCCTTCCCCCTAAACATGACCTTTCCGAGCAGGCTGATGAGGCCACCTCATGCACGCAGGATTAGCGTGTGGGCTGAAAATTCTGCCTGCTCTATGAGGTATGCGCATCATTAATATTCAAATTTATTCCAGACTGGCAGATTTTCATTATTGCCCATACATACAGTCGGTGTCATTGAGTAATTGTCATGAGCTTCAGTAATCATAAGCTTAGCAGGTTTTGAGGGTTGTATAGAGTAGATACGATCAGGGAGAGATTCACTGTGTGTGTGTGTGTGTGTGGGGGGGGGGGGGGGGTCTGTCTTATCTATACACGTTGATAAGCCTCACATCCAGAGTCAACAAGCAAGTATGGAGATTAAATTAAGCAAGAAATTAAATACCACGCTGTACTGTTATTTGCCAACAATTATTATTTTTAATCAGTTATGGAACAAAACATTGTACTGTTTAATCAGTTCGGTTCGGTTTAATGCTGTGGGACATCCAGACAATAGCTTTGTTCCTGTTATGACATGTTATGACATGTTATAACAGCTATAAATGTATAAATCCTCACCAGCTTCTCTTTATTCTTTCTCTTAAGGTTAGCAAGTTTTTTTTTTTTTAAAAGCAGCTGGTCATGTTATTAAGAAGCTGCTCTGTTCTGAGGACTGTACAGCGATGGAAAACTTACTAACACTGGAGACTCCTTCTGTAACTGTAAAAAACATCAGTATATCAATGATGACACATTTCTTTTATTTCTATTACGTTGTGATAACAGGTGAATAAGGAATTAACTGCCAACTGAACATATATGACTGTAAAAACGATCTGTTGAAAGAGGACATTTTAATGGCTAATGTGTTTTTCAAAATAATGTCTAAAGAGCAAGCTTTTGGAAATGTGCCATAATGAAACGAGCATTGTCCCTAATGTTGATCAAGTGAAATCACCACCAGCTTTTTTTCTCATTTAATTAACTGGACATATTAATAAACTACACACACTTCAGTATATAAGCCTGATGTTAGCTTTCTCTTTTCTAATAGCTTTATCTATTACAAAACTAATAAACCTGAATTCTGGTTATTGTTTCCAAGTTATAATAAATGTCAGTGAGCTACTAGTTTCAAATATGTGATACTAACGTTATATAGTTCACTATCAAACTCTCGGTATCATCATGATACTCTTGGTATCATTTATGTGCTCAAGTATTTTTACTCATGTTAATTAACAATCTTAGTTATTTATTTAATCGAACTATAGGTTTGTTTAAGTAAAATGAAATGCGTGTTAGCTGAAGTCTTCTACATATCAACTCTTAGACCAGTGCTGTGAAAGATTAGCGAATGCAACACATCACTCACAGGTTTCTGCTAAGCTGAAGAAGCGAAGAATAGGCTTGTGACGATCAAGTTCTCGATTCTGTCACTAGTAAAATCCATGACGTGCTGATAAGACCACGAGTCAACTGCTTAGGAGTTAAAGATTTGCCTTGTGTGTATTTGTGTGTATCTCATGTCTCCTTTTTTAGCAGATTTCAGCACAAACCAAATGACCTTTGTGAATTATTTAGTTTATTGACCTCTGTGGGGATTTAATATGAAGGTCGTTTCCTGCTGGCGGAGCGCGTGCCAGCGGGTCCTCAGGTGACATGGGCAAGGTCGCACGTCTCGCTGCGGTTAATAATATATTTGTCAGCCGCTGTGTATTAGGGTGCAGCGCACCTCTCTCTTCCACTTGATTAGCGGCGACCAATAAGAGCTGCCAAAGATGATAAAGTAGACACTGGCTTAAGGAGACGTGTCAAATGTCTCTTGCCATCTTTCTCTCTCTCTCTCTCTCTCTCTCTCTCTCTCTCTCTCTCTCTCTCTCCACTATCTCTCTCTCTCTCTCTCACACACACACACACACACACACACACACACACACACACACACACACACACACACACACACACACACTGTTCTTGTTTTATTGTTCAGAGATGAAGGTTAAAGCGTCCGCTAAACAAACAGATTGGTGCAGGCCAGGATCGAGCATCAGCCTGGGCACGGCTCGGTGCGGAGGTGTCAGAGAGGTGGCACAGGCCACTTGGCGTGTCACAGCAGGGTTAATTCCTGACCAAGCTGTCACAGATAATCATCGAGCCTTATTAAAACTGCTGTTTTAGCACAACAAAAAACAAAACACGGATAAATGACGGACACGGAGGACAAAAAAAAAAAAAAATAAAGCTTGGCAAACTGGGTAGTGTAATTAGGTTGGTGCAGCGAGAGAGGATATGAGGTGGCGTAAATCTTTAAGCCTGTTCGGGAGCAAAGTGCTACATTATTGATTTCATTATATTAAACACATCGATGATAGGAAATCCATGCAGGGTGTGCTGTGAGACTCTCTGGCAGCAGGTCACTTTCAGTTCATTTTCAAACGTTTTGCATGCTGAGGTCACGGCAAAATGATATTTAACAGCCCATGAGACACTGAGGCACACTGTCACACGCGCTCGGTATGACAACATCATCATGCTGGAGATTACCTGAGGCAAACCCGAGTGCGGAAATCAATCTGAGCAAAACTTTAGAGTGGCTCTGATCTTAGAGGAAGAGAAGCAAATCTACAGGATCACATGTACCAGCTGCGGTTTCAACCTCACTCTCAACACGTCTGATAAACATCGGAGAAATCGGCCGGCTATTGTCCGACAACACAGCAGATCAAACCATTTTAAAAATAGATGCTCTCTCAAAATATTTGGGATATAAAGTGTCCTGACGTCACACTTAGCCTTGTAGACAGGGTGCAGCTGGGGAGAAGACGGTTTCCAGGGTCAGGGCTTGTTTTGTCTTTCTCCAGTTTCTCACACAAGAAACACACACACACACACATACACACACACACATGTACATGTTCCACAACTCTCCACAAACACACTGGCACACTGTTGAATCTTTCGACAGACCTCACAGCTCTGCAGTATGTAAGGACCTCTGTGGAGGTGATTGATCCGGTCTCAATGAAGCCTGAATGGAAAAGGTCAGGAGCCCCATGGGTGTGTGTGCGTGTGTGTGTGTGTGTGTGTGTGTGTGTGTGTGTGTGTGTGTGTGTGTGTGTGTGTGTTTGTGTGTATGAAACAGGTGCTGAGTGCAAGACCATCTTTCTGCTACGTGCCGGTTTGTCTTCTCTGAGCTTCTCTCGACTGAAACATAAATAAAGAGGATCACTGGATCACTTTAACTGGAGAGAGAAATTTAGATTAAAATGTCCCCCAGATTTTATGACAAGTTATTGACAAATAATGTTTCAGTATTTCATGTATAACGTATATATTTCTAATATGATTACAGTAAATGTTTATCATTAAATCATTTAAAAAACTGAACTGGAGAAAGAAAACAAAATAAGCTCATCTTCAGGGAAATCCACAGACCTGGCAACCATGTTGTCGACCTAAAATGTGTTTGTAACCAATTTACATGAGTGTGAGTAAAGAACAAACCCAAAATGTAGGATTTCTGTGAAACTAAACAAACTGTGCAACTGAATTATCTTCAGAAAATCAGCTTTTAAGTATATTTTCCTCTTCCACTTCCTGTAGACTTCCTGTGCTTTAGGCTTTACACAGCTGCTCTTCAGTTCACTGCAATACTATTAATGGATTCTGTATAATCAGATTTCACTCTAACTCGAACCACGGCTAGCGTGAAGAGCAATCCAAAATTTAATAAAGTAATGAAAAGTTTTATATTTAATATATGAGTTCATTTATATATCAGCTTGAATCTATTGGGTTAATCCAAACCTCACTAACTGTAAAAAGCCCATAAAGCTACGCATGTTTTTCACTTTGTGGAGTTTCGCACGTTATTTTTGTCTTTGTACGGTTTTTAGCGTTTCCTGAAGCTGACTAAATGGAGTAAAAATAAATTTACAGAGAAACTCAGTATGATTGCTTTTTTTGTTTCTTTGTTCAAAAATGCACAAAGTTAAAGAAAAAGTTAAAGTGCATTCTCTAATTAGAGAAAAGACACCTTTACACTGAAAAGAGGTGTTTATGCCTTCCTTTAGACTCTTTTTTAACCAAAATCTTAATCAGAATTTTATCTTAAAGCCATGAAAGAAATCATGTAGATGAGGATATCATTTCTTTCTTTTTCTTTTTTTTTTTTAACTCTATATCTTTTTAATTTCATACAATATCTTTCTATTCTAAAGACAAAGGCATTTATTTATGCAATAAGGTTTATCTATGGAAAAGGTTTTAAGCCACAACAAGGTTAATTTCTTTGCTAGCCCCCACAGCATCGGAGCAAAACTAAAGACATAATCACTCAAACATGTCGTACAAGTCAGGTGCGTGTTTGTTTGTGCCTAAAAACTGGGTGTGTAATAAGCTGCATTTACTGTCCAAATCCGAGTGTCCTCTTGCCCTAAAGGCATCCAAAGCAGGCAGCAAAATCAGAGCAAATAAACAAAGGTGCAAGGAGCTTTAATCTCCTTGAGGTGTAGATGTAGTCAAAGCATTGCAAACATATGCATATAGGCAAATTGCACAAACAAGGTCAAAAAACAAGGAGACGCTATAGACAGTAATGAGGTAAACATGGGAAAGCAGCAGGGTTTGGATAGTTATAGCATTAAAACCTGAAATGAAAAAAAAAAGGAAGTGGCATTTGTGTGCCTGACAGATAAGAGCACCCACAGGTTGGCAGCTACAGACCCCCTGATTAAATCTGATTGCAGGAGGGTCCACAGTGCTAAGACTTCCCAACCAACTCAGCTCCTGCACTCATTTGCAATGAGACACCCTGTTGTATTAGCAAATAAAACAATATTGATTTTGCTACTAACAGTTTGGTGGCCCGTCCATTGATCACACTCGAGCATTGATCATTCCGAGGCTTCGGCTGCTAGGTCTTACTTATTAGAGACACTTTTATGGTGCTCATGCCCCGATAACACCGTCTGCTCTGACCTCTCAGAGGAGGGAGGAGAGAGAACAACAACAGCCAGGGTGCTAGCGCTTCATGAAAAAAAAACAGCATGGAAATGAAGTGGCCTCCAACGCATTGTTGTTCACAGAGCGTAATGAGAGCTGCAGATCTGCCGAGGATGATGGTCTGGATATGGTTTGTGGCAACAACAGGCTCTGAAAAGAAGATGGCGCTGAAGATGAAGTGTTTCTGTTTCGGTGTCGAAGGTTTCGGGTTTGTGAAGTAATGAGAAAAATAAGGGTCGCTGATGTGACCAGAATATGAACAAAACAAATGGTGTCGGTCTGAGAGACTACGTAAAAAAAGAATCTTTTTTTATTAAGGGATTTCATATAATGTTCGTTTAGATACGCTGTCAGTTTTGCACTGCAAAAAAAACATGTTTGTGAAAGTGGAAAAGCTGCTTAAAGGGAGTTGGGTTATTTAGGAAAATGTTTCCTTACTATAATAATAAAGTAAGTATATAACAGACTGAAAAAAAAGTGCAATTCATTTTGCTTGTGATTCTCATACGCTGTATTCAATTAGCAAAAGCACGCCGTGTTCAATAATGTTCCATCTTTATTTCTGGTTTGTTTTATTGTGTTTATGCTTTGTAAATGTGTTTTAAGCCTTAATGATTCTAAGGCTTCGTGGTTCTGAGGCTTCATGACTCTGAGGTTTCATGGTTCCCTTATCTAAGGTAATCTCCCTTGTTTCCTAGATTCCCAAATCTCCAGGTTGTGTGCAGTATTTTCTGGTTCAGACCTGCCTGAATGACAACCCTGACAGTTTCATATGTGTTCAGCTTCACTGTGAGTGATGGATCAAGATGTTGTGTTTTGGAAACGGTTAAATACAGAGACGTCTCATTTACGTCGAGCTTTTGGCGTCCAGCTCATACTGAAGTGAAGCAAAACATGGTGTTGGATTTGGTCTGGTGTTTTTTTTTCTGCAGCATATGCTGCCTGCAAAGGTTGAGTTGTGAGCCACTGAACTCCGTCAGCAGGTCAATCAACTGATCCTGCGCATATGTGTGTGTGTGTGTGTGTGTGTGTGTGTGTGTGTGTGTGTGTAGGGAAGTGAAGAGAGGAATGAAATCGATGTGGTAAAGTAATCACTGGGTGGAATACGCAGGAAAGCCTCAGGCCAGCGCTCTTACCTGAGTTCTATTTCATGCATCAGCAGACGCAGCACAAACAATGCCTGCCTGTATACACACACACACACACACACACACACACAAACACACACACAGACACACACACACACATGCAAACATACTGATGAGCTCACGAATTGTCTGCACATCTTGATGTTACTCTCAATGCCTGCAGCTCTTGTGACCTGTTCTTTTCCCTGAGGAATCTCCCTGAACATTCTGCAGCAGTGTGAAGCTACTGCTGCATTGATCTGCTGCTACCTGCCAGCCACACACACACACACACACACACACACACACACATCTCTCACTCTCTATGACCAGGCCTGACCTCAGTTCACCCCAGTATAAATGTTGCAACACCACAGCAACTGATGATGATGACATCATGAGCAATCCATACATCACATTACAGAGTCATGTGCAGAGACGAGACAGGAAGTCAAGGAGATGGTCACAATAAACCTGTCAAAACAATGAGAGGCATCAAGAAAGCCGGGCTGAGATTAACCCCTCATATGCACCCCCACGTCCTCCCCATATGAACCTACATAACGTCCATAACGTCCAGCTCATGAAGTCAATGTTCTACACTTTCGTTGTAATTCATCCAGTTTAAGCATATAAAACATTCCTGAGTAGATCTTTAGAGATTACTGCTTCATACATAACACTTCATTATTTTTATTTATTTATTGCTAATCCTCAGGTTGAGGTAAAGAAGCTCAGGGCTTGGCGTCAGAGTGAGGCTGTGCCTCTTAAATGGGATTATTATTTTTAGTAATTTTGTATCTTTGAAATTTGCTTGAAATGTTAAAAAACAGAGACAGAGTTTTAGCGAATGAAGAAAAAAGAAGGAAATAAACCGCGGAAAGCTCAGGAAGCACATGAAAACTTTTGCTGTTAGACTTCAAATCATAAGAAGGCAGCACAGATTGTGATAATTGCTAGATTTTACTTTTCATAGATCGCTCTTATGCGAGACTGAGCGCCCTTCCAGTAGATTTGTACTGACGCCAACTCAGAGCTTTTGCCTACTATTTTCATTCAACCATACAGAGCATGTCGATGGTCGACTTTACATAAACAGCTCATTATTCAAATAATCTGATTCTCCATGTACGAGTGACCCTTGGTGACAGTAGCTAGAGTGTGTCTCCAGCAGATGAAAGTAAATCCCCCTCTGTGTCCCTCACGGGACGTGAAGGAGGAGCACCCCAGTGGGAGGGGATGGTTCTCCGTGGGTGGCTATTTGTTAAACAATTGTAAAATGCAAATACATGCGGCGCTGTGCTAACAAAAGTCCACAGAGGTCAAGTGTCCTCGTGCGAGGAAGTGGAGGCAGCTTAGAAATTGAAAAAAAAAAAATGATGGCAGAAATCATCAGTGCTACATCGTCATCTGAAAAGGTTTTGGAGCATTTTAAGTCTAATAACAAGTGATGAGTACAGGAACAGTGCTTTGTGACCTTGATAACAACGTCCGGGATGAGTGTATTGATGAACTAAAACGGCCAAACTGGATCACTCTCACTGAGGTCTTGCTTTGCTTCCTCTGTCTGAGTCTCCATTAGTGTGGCCTTGGGTATTGGTGGTTTAGGTCTGGCGGCGCTCAGAAAGTAGCAAAAGTGCTAGAGCGAGTGTGTGGTGAATCAATCACATCAATGACACTGAACAGGAAGAAAAGAAAATGCTGAGGCCTGAAAGCCTGGAATGTTCCCCAAAAGCCATTAGAGACTCTCTTACAGCCATTTCTGAGAAAGTGAATTCACAAACATCACAATTTTATTAAAATTCTTTCCATTAGAGGTCTGAGGGCCTGTCATAACATTTTTGCAACCTTCGGTGCTGGTGGTGTGGTGGTGTGATGGTGGAAAATAAGGTTAGAGCTTCAGACAGCAATTTACCAATGCTAAGAATTCTTCATTTATTAAAGCATGGTATTTTTTTTAAAGAATGTAAAAAAAATCAGTGTATAGTTACAATTAACTGGTGTGGAACTTCTTCTTTCTTGATATTAATAAGGGAAAAAACAGCTTGTTATGTTACCAAGAAACCAGAAGGTTAATGTTACAGCTTTGCAACATTTTTTCTAACTCTGGAGACTCCTTCCCACAATGTGTCCTCACAGAAAACTGTGTCATTTGTTGCTACAGATAACATATACAATTAATCCACACCTTCTGAGAATTTACCAGTGCTGTAGTATAAACCCATGTTTTTCTCTACACCTCGAACCTTGTTTTAGTGACAGGACAGCCTCTGATCTTGCCAAAGGGGCTTTTTTTAAAAACAGAAAGGCTTGAGCACCACTTCTGTAGACGGATTGGTGATCTGAAGTGAAGCCTTGGTTTAGGTTTCCCGTTAAATTTAGCAGGTGTTCTTAGCTTTAGCACAGGGTCACACTGACCTGTGGCAGCTTGCTCTCCATCCTCCTGTTCCTCTTGTCCCTTCCTCTCTAAGTGTTTGCTGTGTTTGTGTTGTATTATCTTATCTCATCTCACCACCGTTCCCTGAAGCACTGCCTGACTGAGCGCTGCCATTGTTTCGTCCTTGCGACAGCACCAGAAAAGCCAAAGGGAAATAAAAGGCACGGCTGTTCACAAAAAAAAAGGTGGAAAGTAGAACTGTTTGATAACTTTGCCAATCATGTCACCAATCATGGGCCTCATTTTTTTTTTACTTCGCAACAGAGAGCGAGAAAGCCTGGGTGATATGATCCAAACGGGATTCTCACTTACTGATGATCAGTGACTCACTCCTATGAAAGATCTATAAATATCTCTTTCTTAATCCAAGGATAAAGGACTGGACAAATGTCTGGTGTGATGGCTCAGGAATATGGAGGGGAGAGTGTGTGTGTGTGTGTGGGGGGGGTGTTCAGGCGAGTTAAGTCAGAGAAATTGTTTTCCTGTGGAGTTCATGTGGAGACACAAATCAACGTTTTGAGAAACAACGAAAGTCAACTCTAGACAGGAGGCAAGGTGATCAAGAGGCCTTTGGGGATGCTGGGGGGCGTGGTAGTCCTCGGGAGAGGTCTAAAAATTGATGCGCCCTTTTGGCTTTGCTGCCGATGACCTTCAGACACTGAAAAGAGAGAACGAGAGAGAGAAAGAGAGAGGGAGAGCTTCTGTCTCTCAGCCCAGCAGAGCCAAGCCTTGACCTCAGGAAAAACCGCAGAGTTTAAACAGCTATTAGCTATTCCGTAGAGAACAGAACAAGTTGGCTGTTTACCAGGAACTCATGCTAGGCCGTTAAATCTAAAAGACGTCTTATGGTTTTTTAGGCTGCGCAGGTAGACACGCAGCAGAGCGAAGCACAATTAGCACATAGAATGGAACAAACAAAGAGGTATTTGGGGAAATCTAATCCTTTTTCACTGTTTCTCTCTGGATGTTGCCAGTGAGTCCCTTTATCTAATACATGGCCTGGAATAATTAGTTTCCCCCCACCTCTCCACCGTGGCTTAGCTAGACGATAATTACCGTGGTCCTGGGTGAATTCTCATTAGGGTATGTTGACCTTGAAGAAGAGCACGCACCACTGACATCTTAACTAAAGAGCAGAACCGGCTCTGTGATCCTGACCGCTGCCCAGAGCCAACCGGAGTGGAAAAGTTGGGGGAAGTTCAGGAAGCTCTCTTCATCCCCTTTTCGTCCTTCCACCATCCCGTTTTTCCTTTGTCTCTCATCTTATCCTTCATTTCTCACCTTATCCGTACCTGTCCTGTCACTCAAGCTAAGCACACGCTAAAGCCGAAGGTGATTTCGGAACCAAATCTCATGCAGAATTCAGTGACCGGTATCGGCAGATTTAATGGACATGTTGTTGTAAAAAAAAAAAAAGACAAGCTATGAGCTCTAATCCTTTCCCTGATCCTGAACATTTTAAACCAATTTGCTTGTCAAAAAACTTACACCCCAGTTCCACCTGTTTAGGATTATACCAGTGATGCATCAAAATGAGCACAAAACCAAACCCAGAGCCAGATAACAATTTCGAAACCCTTTGTTGAGCTTAAAAAGCCCAATGTCATAACTATTGCATGATATCCTTTTTAAAAAAAAAAAAAAAAAAAAAAAAAAATCAGAGAATGAACCAAAACCAAGACTTAGAAAAATCCTCACACTTTATGCCAATTCGCTCTACATTCACTCTATAAAAAAATGGTTCAAGGGTTGAGTGGATAATTTCATTTTCTTCGTTTCCACAACTTCCAAAAGTTCTGTTAGGAATGTTTATTGAAAGGGAAACACTTGTTGTATTGTTCTGTATAGAACTTCAGCTTTATGTGCTCCCAAAGAACTGAGTAAATTCTGTGGTGCAACCTGCCATGTTTGGATTAATTCTTTTGAACCCAGACATTCTTAAGTCAACTGAAATAAAATGACTGACAGGATCTAAGTATTAAGAAGAAAAAGATCTTAAAAATATGTCATGATAGGATAATTAATTTGGAGTAACAAGGTTGTATGTAGACGTGTACAATTTTAAGCAGGAAAAATGCATCTGTTGTCTTTTTATTTATACATTAGGGGGGAAAATGTATTTTTTTCTTTGCTTTTACTTGCAAATAAATCAGATTCATTTTCACTGTGATTATGGTTATACGAAGTTGTAGGTTTTATGTAGTTTAATACAGACGGTATAATAATAAACAGTTACTGATAAATTCAGTGTCATGTACAACTTACTGTGTTGCTCGACTTCTTTCTTATTTTTGAAACAAAGCTACTGTAACAATTACGGTGAAATTCAACACAGGTTTAATTTTAAGTTTAGCTCCATGTTCCCCAGATTAAGTTTCCATTTTTCAGATTAATGATTTAATTAATCTGTTCACAAACGAAATGCTTTTTCTTTATAGTGAACACATGGCATTTACTTATGGGATTTTAAAAGAAATATTACCAACATCTTCAACAGCATCATAGATTTTGGTGTTTACTTGACTTGAATTTCGATTTGCCAATACAAATCCCAACCCACATGATGTTTCCAGTTTCCATTTTATGACTCTTTGGTGTATTTACCCCATGTTTTGTCCATTTAGCAGGAAAAGGATGACTCACTTTTTCCAAACCTAGCTGATACTGAGACTGCGATCATGAGGCATGGCCGCTAGTACATGCTGATCATGGGGTCAGTTTAGCAGAAGATTTGATTATAAGTAAATCATGTCTATTAATCTAATACATGCAAAGCATCAAACGCCCAAGCTGCAATGGAAACAGGAGGTCAAAGTCTGCACAGATTCCTGTGTATTTGCCGTAGTGAAGGGCTTCTTAGAGAGGTCAAAGGTCAAAGCTCTGCACTGCCTCATCCTTCAAGTAATGAACTGAAATGGCAAACAAAGCTTCTGTTTTTTTCTAGACCTTCTAACAGAGCACATGTAGCATCAGCACCCTGAAAAATCCCATTCTCACATGCAACAGGGTTTGTGAAAAAAAACCCATTGTGTGTGTGTGTGTGTGTGTGTGTGTGTGTGTGTGTGTGTGTGTGTGTGTGTACAAGCCTGGCGTCTCTCGCCGGGCCGATGGAGCTGTGAGTCATACACAGCTGTGAACAAGCATTGCTCACGTTAGGGGATTCGGCAGCTACAGCGCCAAGGCCACGAGCGTCAGAGGATTAAGAGCGAGCATAACTCTTCATTTGCCTGTTTTCCTGCAGAAGAATGGCGTAATAACTGACCAGAAAACAGGTTTACTGTGCTATCCTGTTAACGTATACATGCTGACAATTTACACCGCGCAGTCAGGGGATGACCCACGGAGGAATAACAAGAAACGACGTTACGTAGCATGCAAACAGGATGGGAATTAAAGTGCAGGATTGCACTTGGGAAAAACAAAACGCAGCTTAGTTTTGCTGAGGAATCGAATGTCCTATTGAACAGTCCCACTGGTAAACTGCCGCTTAGAGGCGAATGGAGCTTTAAAGATATTTACATCTCCAGGGAAATTTCCTCTCTGTATTTTACCGTTTCTGCACAATGAAACTCCTGCTGAGCCTGAAGTGGGTCGGGAAATGATTTTCCTTAAAATAGTATATTCTCAATTTCAGCTATTTTAAGCACTTACTCTAAGTAAGTGCTTAAAATGGTAAATGGTGAAAAATTTAAATAATACAATTTCCTTCATATCTTCAACAAGAAATCTACATATATCCAGTTTTATATTTGCATTTAGCTGTGCACACACACACACACTCACACACACACACACACACACACACACACAGATGCTTTACCAGAAAAACTTACACAATCAAACTGCACACTTATGGACCACTCTAGACTGTTTTTTGTTTTACTCCCAGTAATTTTCTATTATTAGTAGCATAGATGTTCTAGATTAGAAAGTACTTCCAAATGTAATCTTGTGGTTTTTGATTTTATTCACAGCTTGTAGCGGTTTTAAAGGGAAACAAACAGAGCTGTGTTCATCTGTGTGTTTATCTCCTGGAATAAAATCTCTAAACCTTTTCAAACATCCAGGTCTTTAGTGAGATGTCCTGGCATCAGCTGTATAAACACAGTGTTGCATGAGGCTGGTATCCACTTTGGACAATCACTTTTTGCATTAGTACAATGGTGTTTCATATCCGGTGGAGTTGAAGGAAATGGCTGTAGGTTGTATACATGATGGAGGTGAAATGATGGCGAAGTTCACTGAGGAAAAACGCTAGTCTTGTAGAAAATTCACAAAACTGATCAATCTGGCTTGGAATCATTATTAAAAATACAATATAAGAAATGCAGTGTTGCGTGAGATTGTTGTTGGGTTTTTTTTGACTGGCTAGACTGTTTAACCTGTTAGCAACATTAGTCTTGTAGCTCCAGTTCTGGTAGTCAGTATTTAACCAGAGGTGTTTACAGATCTGT
Organism: Hemibagrus guttatus; assembly: GCA_033459395.1. NCBI lineage: Eukaryota > Metazoa > Chordata > Actinopteri > Siluriformes > Bagridae > Hemibagrus > Hemibagrus guttatus. The sequence goes on from JAUCMX010000015.1 coordinate 13,446,760, forward strand.
TAAATCAGCACGTTCAGTACGATGTCAGCGCAGTGGAAACTCTCAGAAAGCGAGAAGCGGATCACAGTAAGAGCCCGGAGGCACTCGCACCACCGTAGCCTCCTTGTAAAAAGAGCAACAACAGGCAAAAGCTGGCCCAATTAAAAGGTAACAAGCACCACAAGTGCTTTGTCATCATTAAGCATGAGCAGTTTTACACCGCCTGCTCACGCCTGGCGTGTAATTATGCCCACTGTCTCCCGGCTCGTGATGTAAGGTCACCGGGGGTCAGAGATCACGGAGGGGGCAGTGGGAAAAAGCTGGTTGGTGTACGTGTGTGCATGCATGATCGCAAACTCACACACTCACACACAAATAAACCTGTACAAACACAAACCAGCACTTAGGGTTAAATAAGCAGCAAATATGTACTTTAAGACAAGGCTTTACATTTTCATGAGAGTTGCCTGACTTGTTATTACATTGAGTACATAAATAAGAATAAGCTAGTTATTGTGAAAATAATCTTATTTTATTTTTTTTTATGGAACAATAGAGTAAATCAATAAATCTGTTTTAGAAATTCTTTCTTCCATTGGACCGCCATGTGTTGGTTTGGTTTGTTTTCGACAAAAAAAATAGATTTGCCAAACTGAAGAAACTTTTAGAAACAGCTATCCTTAATTTTCAGCTTACTTAGTAAAGTCCACAAATGCTGACCAAACATGCTACCTAGTAGAAATGACTCATTTACAAATGATTGCGACTTTTCTGAATGAATTAGGAATTGATTAGTTTTTTCATTGCGTTGCTGTTGATGGATTTCGGATTTTGTTTATTTTTAGGTTTCTGCTCATTAATTATAGCAATTTTCCAGTCAGCCAATCATGTGGCAGCTCTGCAACGCATAAAATAATGCAGATACACGTCAAGAGCTTCAGTTACTGCACAAAAATGTCATCTCAGTGACTTTGACCATGGCATGACTGCAGATGCCAGACGGCTGGTTTGATCTCATGGGATTTTCACACACAATAGTCTCTAGAGTTTCATTCTTATTGATGAAAACAGCCAGAATGGTTCTAGTTAACAGGAACTCACATGAGCATGCTTTACAACCGTGGTGAGCAGAAAAGCATCTCAGAACATGTTACACAACAAATCTTGATGTGGATGAGCTACAACAGGAGAAGCTCAGATCAGCTTCTGTTCCTGATAGTCAAGAAGAGGAATCTGAAGCTATATGGTTGCAGGATCACTGGACATGGACAGCTGAAGATCAGGAAAAAGATCAGGTGATGTATTCTAGTCTTTAACGGTCCAGTTTTTGTGCGCATTGTAGCTTCAGATATTCCTGTTCTTAGCCACATCCAGGTTAAGCACTAACCCTGTGGCGATATCAATATTAATATTGTGTTGTAATAGATCGTAAATGAGTTAGAGGCCATCCTATATTCCTTTATTTCAACATGAATGTGAGACTGACGTTTCAGGGTGTAGGGCATGTGTGGCCCCGGGGTGATCAGTTGAGTATGACGTGTGTAGGGCTTTATGTACTATGCTGAAACAAAACACACTCATGAGATACAGCAGGGTCCAAACATCTGCACTACAAAAAATAATATCAATGAAATGATTCATTACTGAACATGAAGCTCACTGATGAAATTCATTTATCTAATATTTCATATTATGAAATTACATTAAAACTAATAAAAATTCATTTTTTTACATTAAAATTTCTTTATATCTGATTACCTGATTGTTTTACACCAACTTAGCAAGTGAAAAAAAAATCTTGAAAATAGTCAACTGTAGCTGTTAATTGTTGTTATAATTAAAATAAATAAATCAATAAAATAGCAAATTTTACTGATATAAAACTTATTATATTGTTGTTCTACTCCCAGATAATTTTGCAAATGCAAATAATCTCATAATTAGAAATCTTCTGTGAAGTCATCCATGTACAAGATACTGTAACAGATTATCTGCAGTGTATTAATTAATTATTGATCAATATATAATTTTAGTAAATTGATTTTTTAGATCTTTAAGACATGACTGAAGTTCAGGTCATATGGCACTGAAGTTGTAAAACCTTAAAAAAAAAATCCCTTTTTTGATGAAGTGAAGTAAAAAATGAGCCAAGACATTCACATCTGATAAATAAATGAAAATAAATCTCAGGTAGGATATCACAGTATGTACAAGACGGACGACTTAAAATATCTGCATCTGCAAAAAAAATCCCTGAAAAATTTCAGCTTTGATTTAAACGTTGTCTATAGCAAGAGTGTGTTTGCTCAAAGCCACATCTCTGCCTCTCTTGGTGTCTGTGATGTGCTGACGAGGCATCTGGGCGCAGGAGGCACGGATAATAAAAAGAAGAGCTAATGAAAGGTCGCGCGAGGTCAGCGTGCTCGCATACCTTTGCTGGAGCGGCCCACGAGAGGTCGGCCAAACTGTTTCACTTTTTGACTGAAGGCCATCCAGGGGTCAGAAGGTCGCCTCAGAAGTCGCGAGGCCGCGACCCTCCAGGTTCAGATTCCGAACACAGCCAGGGGTCAGAGGTCAACACAGGCATGTGAGCAGTTTTGGGGGATAGAACAGAAGATGGAGCTGGAGGAGAGAAAAATATCACTCAATCCTTCCTTTTGCTCTTAACTTGTTTTAAGGTTATCAGAGTGTTGGCCTTCTTCACACCCTAAATCGTCTCCTCTAAGAGAAACGGCACTTCCCGATTCCTGAGGTCTGTGTTATGATATATGACGCTGTTTCTCTGAGATATCAGTGACGGATTGATGTTTTTGCTTTTTCTCTTGGAGCCTGGCACGTAACCGACAACTCGAATCATCTCTGGTTGTGCATCTTTTCACGTCACGAGGACAGATCAAAAGCCGGGTGGCTGTCTGTGTGTGAAACCTGAACTTGCTTAGTCATAACACACAGAAACACCAAACAGATCAAATGTTCAGCCAGGCTTTAAATCTAAAGCTATTAACCAATTTCCATTAAAAGCTTTGTAATGTAGTATCCTTTCATAATCATGCCATTCTGTTGAAATACCTTTTCCGGATGGTTTGTCGTTCCTCATCTATCTACTGTCTCCTGTGCAATAAAGTTAGAGATGGTACAATCCAGTTATTTGTTTTGTTTTGTTTTTTTAACAAAAGAAAAAACAGGTGCAACAGCACCACCAACGGTCGTAAGAAAAACCACACAGAAATAAACAACGATGCAAACATCGAGGATGGAACTAATTTCCTTCAAGCCCAGACAAGTCTTCGGATCTCATGTCTATTTGGGACGTCATCCATAAAACGTCATCAGCAGCATTAAAGAAGCTTGTGTAATAGAGTCAAGAGGTGCACGAGGTGCATTCTTTACTTTACCATCCTTTTGTTCCTCTAAATACCCTTGGAACATGTTGCCATGAAATGAAAGTAAGAATTGTATGGGTTTTTGTTTGTTTGTTCGAATGTTAGAGGTACAGCTTTGTTTGGTTTCTGCAACCAGTCGAGCTTTGAAAAACACTTAATTAAATCAGAAATAGGAAACACATCTTTCTATTCGCTTTTTGTTGTGTTTAATAGTTTGAGACACGTTGTTTTTATTATGCCTCTTGATATAAAGCAATTGTCAACTTTTATATATATATAAAAAAGTTGGGACACTGTACAAATTGTGAATAAAAACAGAATGCAATGATGTAGAAGTTTCTAATTTCCATATTTTATTCAGAATACAACATAGATGACATATCAAATGTTTAAACTGAGAAAATGGATCATTTTAAGGGAAAAATAAGTTGATTTTAAATTTCATGGCATCAACACATCTCAAAAACGTTGGGACAAGGCCATGTTTACCACTGTGTGGCATCCCCTCTTCTTTTTATAACAGTCTGCAAACGTCTGGGGACTGAGGAGACAAGTTGCTCAAGTTTAGGAATAGGAATGTTGTCCCATTCTTGTGTAATACAGGCTTCTAGTTGCTCAACTGTCTTAGGTCTTCTTTGTCGCATCTTCCTCTTTATGATGTGCCAAATGTTTTCTATGGGTGAAAGATCTGGACTGCAGGCTGGCCATTTCAGTACCCGGATCCTTCTTACATTTACATTTACATTTCTGGCATTTAGCAGACGCCCTTATCCAGAGCGACTTACATTTTCATCTCATTTTTTTTAGACAACTGAGCATTTTTGGGGTTAAGGGCCTTGCTCAGGGGCCCAGTAGTTGCAGCTTGGTGGACCTGGGACTCGATCACACAACCTTCCGATCAGTAGTCCAATGCCTTAATCACTAAGCTACCACATCCCATTCTTCTACGCAGCCATGATGTTGTAATTGATGCAGTACGTGGTCTGGCATTGTCATGTTGGAAAATGCAAGGTCTTCCCTGAAAGAGACGACGTCTGGATGGGAGCATATGTTGTTCTAGAACTTGGATATACCTTTCAGCATTGATGGTGCCTTTCCAGATGTGTAAGCTGCCCATGACACACGCACTCATGCAACCCCATACCATCAGAGATGCAGGCTTCTGAACTGAGCGCTGATAACAACTTGGGTTGTCCTTGTCCTCTTTAGTCCGGATGACATGGCGTCCCAGTTTTCCAAAAAGAACTTCAAATTTTGATTCGTCTGACCACAGAACAGTTTTCCACTTTGCCACAGTTCATTTTAAATGAGCCTTGGCCCAGAGAAAACGCCTGCGCTTCTGGATCATGTTTAGATATGGCTTCGTTTTTGACCTATAGAGTTTTAGCCGGCAACGGCGAATGGCACGGTGGATTGTGTTCACCCATAATGTTTTCTGGAAATATTCCTGAGCCCATGTTGTGATTTCCATTACAGTAGCATTCCTGTATGTGATGCAGTGCCGTCTAAGGGCCCGAAGATCACGGGCATCCAGTATGGTTTTCCGGCCTTGACCCTTACGCACAGAGATTGTTCCAGATTCTCTGAATCTTTGGATGATATTATGCACTGTAGATGATAATAACTTCAAACTCTGCAATTTTTCTCTGAGAAGCTCCTTTCTGATATTGCTCCACTATTTTTCGCCGCAGCATTGGGGGAATTGGTGATCCTCTGCCCATCTTGAATTTGAGAGACACTGCCACACTGAGAGGCTCTTTTTATACCCAATCATGTTGCCAATTGACCTAATAAGTTACAAATTGGTCCTCCAGCCGTTCCTTATATGTACATTTAACTTTTCCGGCCTCTTATTGCTACCTGTCCCAACTTTTTTGGAATGTGTAGCTCTCATGAAATCCAAAATGAGCCAATATTTGGCATGACATTTCAAAATGTCTCACTTTCAACATTTGATATGTTATCTATATTCTATTGTGAATAAAATATAAGTTTATGAGATTTGTAAATTATTGCATTCCTTTTTTATTTACAATTTGTACAGTGTCCCAACTTTTTCGGAATCGGGTTTGTATATATATATATATATATATTTTAGCCTCATATCTTATATAGTACTAAGTAATATTGGTCAAACATGCAAATGTAAGAAAAATAATCAGATATTAATCTGTTTTTTTCGTCGATATTTTTCAGGAATGGAAAACATGATCCAAGATTAATTAAAGCATCAGATTTAAGTTAACCCAAGTTACTCTGTATTTATTCACTGATTTATCTTGTTACCATCATTCATTAATATAAATGAACACCAAAAATGATGATAAATCTCAGCGGTTTTCATCACTAAATGCCATCGCTTATCGGCCACATCACTTGCCAACTCAAGGCTGTGGACTGATGTGAAAAGTGAAGGCCAACAGCTCCGACAATTTACGAATAACCGAACAAGGGCACGGAAAATCAATGACGCTCGGCCCGTCCACATCACCGGCGGATTTGGAGCTTTATTGCAGCTCACATAGATCATCCTCAGGGTCTTTCTTCTTTCTTCTGCTTCCTTTTTTTCCCTCTCTTCTCTTTGACCTCTCCGGACACTTTGCACCTGTAGTAATTTTTCTCCTTCTTCTGCAGTCTTTCAGACTGTTAGAAATCAGCAGGAAGTCTACTTTAAGCCTCATTCCATGCAGATAGCTTCTAATTTGCATTTGAAAAGGGGGGAAGATGAGATTCAAAGTCCCCCCAAAAAGCATTTATGAATAGAAAATGACTAAATGAGGGAGAACATCATTATCATCATCACCATCATCATCACTACCAACACCATCATCATCACCATCATCATCATCAGTGAGTGCCTGAGTTGTAATATAGTATGATGAGAGCAGTATTTTTATTTTAGGCCCCATGGGTACTAGGGTACTTGGGCAGGGACGTCAGCGCCATCACGTGGACAGAAGCGGAAAAGGCAGATTGTAAGAAATTGGCTACAGAAGTATGGATCAAGTATTTAAACCTGCTTGTGATCAGAACATATCCTTCAGTGAGACACCTTTATAAACTTATAACTTTCCTGTTAAATTTTACAAATCAAATAAGAGATAAGAAAGAAATTGGACAGAAATATTAGAAAAAGTTTAAGCTTGAAAGATATAATAATAATAATAATAATTCATTGTCTACCGCTTACCCGAACTACACTCGGGTCACAGGGAGCCTGTGCCTATCTCAGGCGTCATTGGGCATCAAGGCAGGATACACCTTGGACGGAGTGCCAACCCATCGCAGGGCGCACACACACACACTCATGACAATTTAGAGATGCCAATCAACCTACCATGCATGTCTTTGGACTGGGGGAGGAAACCGGAGTACCCGAAGGAAACCCCCGACGCACAGGGAGAACATGCAAACTCCACACACACGGTGGAAGCAGGAATCAAACCCCCAACCCTGGAGGTGTGAGGCAAACGTGCTAACCACTAAGCCACCGGGCCCCCGTTAATAATAATAATAATAATAATAATAATAATAATAATAATAATAATAATAATAATAATAATAATAATAATAATAACAACAACAACAACAATAATAATAATAACAACAACAATAATAATAATAATAATAATAATAATAATAATAATAATAATAATAATAATAATGTTCTCTCTGTAGAACCACTATGTGAAATGCTACAGGGATCTCTAAATGTTTGATATGTGTATGTTTATGTATCAGTCTCTCATTTTAGATAATTGATTTAAATATTCGTTTTAATGAAGTAGATGTCATCTGCGTTGAATTCTTCGTTCTGATTGGTCCGAAGATGTCGTGTAATTTTCTGTAACAGCAGCTCTGAAGTGTAAAAGTGCAGCTGAAAATCACAGCTTGATATTAATCCGCTCATTCTAATGTTACTGTTTCTATAGTAACAAGTTGTACAGTAGGATATGGTGAGGTTTTCTGTAAAGAGGCGTTTATTTCAACTTTATGGAAGGAGTCCCCAGTGTCAGCGCTTCATAAAAGTCAGGTTTAAAGGACAGAGGAGGTTAGGACAGAGATTAAAAAAAAACAGGATAGTGAGATACCAACTGTTTGTAGGTGCTATAATATAAAAGTCTGACGTTTTGTTTTTTTAATGAATATAATTGCTGCAGATTAAGAAGAATATAAATAGGAAAGTCATCAGATTCACTTTTCACTATTTCAAATATCCTCATATTTCTCACATATCCCTCATAATCCTCTTGTCTTTTTTTCTTTACATATCGGTTAGTGGGGGGCACGGTGGCTTAGTGGTTAGCACGTTTGCCTCACACCTCCAGGGTTGGTCCGTAGTGTGTGAGTGAATGAGAGTGTGTGTGTGCCCTGCGATGGGTTGGCACTCCATCCAGGGTGTATCCTGCCTTGATGCCCAATGACGCCTGAGATAGGCACAGGCTCCCCGTGACCCGAGTATAGTTTGGATAAGCGGTAGACAATGAATGAATGAATATCGGTTAGTAATATAAATATTTAATGTATAAACATTTATTCAAATTGACATAGAAATGAGGAATCTAGCTATTTAAAATATCCCAGGACGTGTGCATTAATCACAGTGAAAGCTTGTAAAACCCAGCAGTGGGGTTATAATGGAGCTGTTTGTACAGTAATGTTTTTGTTTTTTTCAGTGGTGAGTTTGCAAGAGATAATTTTACGTGGAAATACAGAATATTGCAAATTGTGTTATTTTTTGGACCTTTAAAGTGAAGTCTTTATGAGGCTTTATGATTAAATAAAGTTGATTTGAAATACTCTCTCTCTCTCTCTCTCTCTCTCTCTCTCTCTCTCTCTCTCTCCCCTCTCTCTCTCTCTCTCTCTGTGGATTTGCATGTACTGCCACAGGCGTATACTAACGATATTATTATCCAAATCAAACTCAATCCTGAGAGACACAGAAAGAGAGAAGTACAGAGACAGACAGAGAAAAATATAGAGATTATTTTAACCATCCACCAGAAAAATTGCTAGCTGCTGTTTATTCTCTCTGTGACTGACAGAAACCACAGAGCGAGGCTGAAACCATGCAGAAGCCGATACACAAATCCATACAGGATCCATGAAAATGCCACATGAAAACACAGCTGTTCTTATTTTTGTTTAAAGGATGTGTTAAAAAGAATAGAGAAAGTCTTTAGACTGCATGCAGCGATTCAAACGTCGAGCTATACAGTGAAGAGAATCACTTCAGGTTTTTATTTGTAGCTTATTTCGCTTATCTGAATAATCTCTTTTTTTTAAAAAAAAAAATCACACCAATTCTTTTTCAGGGTGGTAAGTTGCTTTTAGAGCACATCCTGAAGTATTTTTCTTATACACCAATTTACACAATTTGCCCATGGTTTCAGTTTTTATTTATTGAAAATGACGTTATATTTTTTGATCAATTTATAATTACGTTAGTTGCATGGTAGAAGCTATAAATAGTCGTTTTGTCACTTTCATTTGACGTAAATAAGAAAACAATCATGTGTCCATGAACATCTTACGAAACACTTACCATACGAAACACAAATACCATATGAACAATTATACATTATTCCTTCTTGTAAAATCATTCAATTCAGTTCAGTTTATTTGTATAGCACAAATGGACAATGGGCATAAAAATGGACATTGTCTTAAAGCAGCTTTACAGAAATATAGAAACATAGAATAAAATTTTTTAAATTAAGTTAATATTCATCCCGGCAGCACGGTGGCTTAGTGGTTAGCATGTTCGCCTCACACCTCCAGTGTCCTGGGTTTGAGTCTCGTGTGTGTGGAGTTTGCATGTTCTCCCCATGCTTGGTGGGTTTCCTCCCACAGTCCAAAGACATGCTTCTAGGCTGATTGGAGTCTCTAAATGGCCTGTAGTGTGTGATTGCATGAGTGAATGAATGAATGAGTGTGTGTGTGCCCTGCCATGGGTTGGCACTCCGTCCAGGGTGTATCCTGCATTGATGCCCAATGACGCCTGAGATGGGCACAGGCTCCCCATGACCCGAGGATAGATCGGATAAGCGGTACAGACAATGTAATGGAATATTCATCCCTAATGAGCAAGCCTGAGGCAACGGTGTCAAGGAAAAACTCCCTGAGATGATATGAGGAACAAACCTTGAGAGGAACCAGGCTCAAAAGGGAACCCATCCTCATTTGGGTGAAAATAACAAAATAAAACATTCTTATTATGCTGCTTAGATTACGTTGCATGCTATGCAAATCCCTGTGTAATTATCAGAACCACAGCAACCATAATATATTACAAATAGTTTCATTCACCTAAACATGTTACAACTTTCAGAGCTCCTGTCAACACCTCCTGACCAGTCATAAGGTCATCACTTCACTGCTCATACAGATTCAGTCAAATAAATAAATAATAATAAAATAAATAAATCAATAAACCTCTTTTGAAAAGGGAATTAGGATTTCCTTGAGAGAGAAAGGGTGATAGAGAGACAGAGAGAAAAATATAGAATACTAAACAGATTAAAGGAAGAACGGTGCGTCGGCGTATGTCATCCGTGTTATGCTGATGTAATCAGAAATATAGGTCAAGAGGCCTGAAGGCTCAGCGCCGAGATCACGGCTGGAGTTGTAAAGCTGAGATAGACGTGCACTGAGCTGATGGTTAAAGAACTGAGGGTCATCTGTAGGTGGAGGATTAATCACTACAAAGTTTTGGCCCTCTGTACACTGATTATAAATGAAAAGGCGCACTGATACCATACACTGATATTATTTGTGTGGTGGTTTATTCCCTGTACAGCGCTGACACTGATATGGTAGTGTGTGTGGTGCTGATGTTAGCAACTCAGGTACAGCAGTCTAGTTTTTTTTAGACTTTAATAAAACATATACCTTACCTAGATGACCATCTTGTAGGCATACAGTTAGAGACTAAAGCTCATGTTTGTCATTGCATGGTGTGTGTTAAGTACACAGTCCAGAGATTCAGCTAAGTATTTCATCAGGATTCTGTATTTTATTTGAAGATGTTAGGACAGCAAAGTATGAAAAATTGATGTTTCCTATCAGTTTAGAGTCTAGTTGCCACTAGTTAAAAGTGGCAACGTGAAACAGCCAAGTTTAACCGATTTATACACTGGCAGAATAGAAATCGACTTATCAGACATTTTCAATCAGAATAAACAAATGAAATCATTTATAGCCGCAAGTCTGATATAAAATGAGTAGGACATTTTTATGTTTTTCCCTCTGTTGGGTAACCTTACACAGAATTTTAGTGGTTCAAGATATCGCCTTCAAATTTTACACGATTATTGGGACTTATCAGAGAGCAGAAATGGGTTTGATATCAGTATTTACTTTGAGGGTAAAAACATTTGTGTGAAAAACAACTAACTGTTTTTGTTTTTCAGAACTTTTCTATGAATATATTGCCCCTAGTAGACTAGGTAAAAAGAAATTCAATGCTGATCATAGGGCACCACCAAAACTGTGAAACTGTGACTATCTATAGCCATGAAAAAAATCTCTAATGGCTAAGAACTAAAAAGTAATTCTGTTCTGCCATGTTAGTCACTCATCTAGAACATTGCATGCAAGGAATTATATCTAACTAAATTTTTGTTGAATTTTAGTCCTTCATCTGTGTCAGCCTCTGATCACGAAAATACTCTTAGCTGGAGATTATGTTGTGCTGAATAACCAAAAGTGTAACAAGTGTAAATATCTGCTGCACTAGAAGAGGATGCCATCATGGTGAATCTTTCTCTCCTCAGCACAAAAGGTTGATACCTCGTCTATTGGATTATGGAAGGGATTTTCAGCTTCCTGTTAAGCCGCAGAGCACTGGACAGCGGCTCTCTGAGAGCTTGTGTGTGCGCTCGAACACTGCTGTTCTCTCCTGTGAGGTAGAAAGGAAGGGACAAGCCACTTCAACATGAACCTTTTCTGCTTCAGTCTGGTAAGGCATGCAGTTAAATAGCTCTTTTCATACAGCAGGACCGAGACGTCGTGTTTTGTTCTCTTTAATTTGGGTTGGTTCTGGAAGAACGATTGTCTGCACATGGTGGACAGGATACCTGAGGTCTAGCTTTTTTTCTATTGGCACTGCAACGTTTAATCATGTGTGCAAGAGCTTTTCTCACCTGCAGAGGTGTGAAAGAATGTGTACAGAGGTGTGAAAAGCTAAAATACATGAGACATAGAGACATGGCGCAGTAAGCAGTGGCTGAGAGATCACAGATGACAGTGCAGGATTAGGAGACGTAAATCTAGCTCCGCTCCTGGAGCTTCACTGCAACTTCAGCCCATCTGCACGTTCTGAAACGTCTTTCAGTTTGATGAAGCTCAGTCATGTTAATCTCAGGGTCAAAGTACCTGCTTGCTCGTTGTTTGTGTTGCAAAGCAACACAAGTCATGCCTAAAGCTAGCAGTTTAGCATTATGCAAACTTCAGTCTCTCAAGCAGAACTGCTGATGTGACAGATTTCTTACAGTGTTGTTTTCGATCAAAGTGGAAGAACGGATGTCACTGTGCATAAACTACTCAGAGAAAAGACTCAAAGAAAGTGAAAGTGTTTAGACAGTTAGACGGTTTGCACAATGCTAAGTAAGAGGCTGAATGACTTCATTAGCTTTGGAGCTCACTTGTGACTGACAAAGACCTAGTAAAATCCAGAAACACTCCAACAGTTTAATACTAAAAATACTCTACTGTAAAACTTTGCAAACATCTTCATTGATTGGGAAAGCAAAAGCATATACAATTTAGAAAATTGTCTCTCCCTGATATCTGGAATTGCCATGACATCTTTTGGTAATCTTATGCTTTATTATATATATATATGTATGTATATATATTTATTTACTTTTAGGAGGGATCTACAGACAGCCTGTATGAGGCTCCGCAGCTAAATCCGGATCCACCACCATGGATCCCCATGTGGGGCGAGTCAGAACCCTGCGTCACTCAAGTGAGATATTCTTATAAAACCCCGCAATCACGCACCAGATTAATCATTCATGTCCACACATGAATTCCTGAGGATCGTTTCATGCATGACTGAGTCACGTTCGAGCACTCCTTGTTTTTGGAGAGAGGACATTAATCAGAATAAGTGTCCACCATCTGGACAATGCATCATTAATCTGTTTCACATTCATCAGGAAAATGACCAAATCCTTGATTAATTCGCTAGGTGTATCACCTCAGCTATTTTAGTGTTTTTTTTTTCTTCTTGGAAATAAACGGAAGTAGGTCAGAGTAGCTGTGGATCCTGAATATTGTACCCAATATTATACCAATTAATTTACAGATTTTTTATTTCACGTTAAAATTTTGTTCTGGATTAATTACATGTTTTAAAAATCCCTTCCATTCAGCATTAAATGCATTCTGTCGACATTAAAATGCTTACTAAAAAAAATAAATGAAAATGCATGAAATTAGTCATGATTTATTATTCCCCATCCTTTAGGAGCTTCTTCAGACTCCCATCATACAATGTAAGAAGGATTTGAAGAAAGCAAAGAGAAAGTAAGTGATGGTGTTTTTTGGCGTACAGAAAGCTACGCCAAGTGCTACCTGTTCATATAGAGGCTTTCAGACTCTTTCTCTCTCTCTCTCTCTCTCTCTCTCTCTCTCTCTCTCTCTCTCTCTCTCTCTCTCTGTGTGTGTGTGTGTTAGGATCATGACCTATGTATTTAAGAATTACATCTTTATGTCCCAGGATACCTTAAAAACTCTTTAATACAAACCCTGATACTGATTTTTTCACCGTCATGATTTTGATGAGAGAACGACGAAAGCCCCGGATTACCGGCTGAGATTAAATCTTCTTATCTGCCAAAACAAGGACGAAATAGTCTGTTTGAGACATTGACGGATCTGTAGCGATAATCTGGAGATTTTTCTCCTTTAGTACTGCAGCAAAAATGGCCTCTCTCTCTCTCTCTCTCTCTCTCCTCATTACTTCACAGTTTTTAGCATGAGCTCATTAAGTTCCTCATATGAATCAGGAAGTGATCATGAATTACAGCTTTGTGCAATTTGTAGAAATTTCCTGATAATTCTCTAGATGATGAAATCTTTATACTGTGAGTGTTATATGCTAGCTATCTACAGAGACATTTTAGCATACTAAGTATTGACAGTGCTAATTAGCGCTCCTGTTATCTTGTTTGCATTTTAAAGTAACAAGGCTTCTTCTTCTTCTTCTTCTTCTTTCGGCTTTTCCCTTCAGGGGTCGCCACAGCGAATCATCTCTCTCCACCTATCCCTATCTTCTGCATCCTCAACCCTTGCACCCACTAGCTTCATATCCTCATTTATTACATCCATATACCTCCTCTTTGGCCTTCCTCTTTGCCTCCTGCCTGGCAGCCCCATGTCCAACATTCTCCTACCAATGTACTCACTGTCCCTCCTCTGAACATGTCCAAACCATCTTAATCTGGCCTCCCTAACTTTGTCCCCAAACGTCCAACATGAGCTGTCCCTCTGATGTACTCATTCCTAATCCTGTCCAACCTTGTCACTCCCAAAGAGAACCTCAACATCTTCAGCTCTAAAGTAACAAGGCTACAAAACCAAATAAAAAAATATCATGTATTTTAATACATTTACAGCTTAAAAACAGTTTGGGGAAATATGATTCTCTGGCTAAATCCATAAAATTGTTTTTTTTGTTTTTTGTTTTTTTACTATTGAATGGTTGGCTCAATAGAAATAGAAGTGCACAGCTTATTATATAAAGTTTATTGCTGGATATTTATTTAAATGCAACAGATCTGGCTAATTTCTTAATTTCCAGTTGCTCAGCCCTTTTTGTAAAAAAACAAAAAACAAAACCAAACAAACAAATGCAATTTTTCCAGAATTTGGTAATTTGCCAAAAACCACCCACTGGCTAGCTTTTGCTATGTGACAGCTATCAAGTGGGGTGGGTTTTGCCTAGCACATGATATCTGCCCTCATCCTCATGCATGATCTCAAATGCCTATGATTGGCTAGTGCTGCTGTGATTGACAGAGGAGCGAGAGTATAACCCCTCCCACACAAAGAAAACACCCAGCTTTACTTGGATGTCTGTCAGGATTCAAACTTCCTGACCGATCTCCCGAGAATAAGATCAATGCTTTTCTATTGAGCCAATTTTGTTCCACTCAATTCTATTCCACTTAACTGACACGAAACACTGCTTGTAGTGATAACATAATTAACTTTCTTGTGCTCTTTGTTAGTTCAAGTAAGACATAACAATGGATCTTTATTGTGTCTAACACATCTTTTGTGTTTTCTGTAACAGATCGCGCACATCAGAGCTAACACGCGTCTGTGGTATGTCAGATTTTTCTTTTAATCACACTGCACTTCATTTTTAATTAAAAGTTTAAAGTGCACTCACTGAAGCTTTGACTTTAGTTACATGATTTTCCCACTGTTCCATCGGTCCTTTATCACTCTAATTTTGGCTTAAGTCCACGCTCCCAAATGGCTAAGATGGCTGTCCTCCTGGTACCCCACTTGGCTGCCTCAGTAGCTGGCACTTGATTTATTTTACACATTATGTGTTTCACTAACATAACGACTATTTTGGTCTCTGTTCTTATTTACAGACAAAACAGCATCCAGTAATGTCTACTGTCCATGCACTGGGAAGAGAGATGATGTAGATCTAGTTCACCATCACGCTGAAGGTAAGTGATGCAGTAGGAGTGTGTATTTAAATGTAAGTGAGGTGTCAATGGATCATGCTGCTTGGGTGAAAGATTACAAAATGGCTGTCTGGTTCATAATGAGACTATAAGCCCGCTTGATATCACTTGCAGAAATTCTTCGGAAATCTTTCAATGTTTGCACTCTTTCTGTATGGATGGAGGCTTGTCATCATTCTCCAACTGATTTTTTATGATCTTTGCATTCTGAGCAGATGTGAGTGAAGATCCCTACATGATAAACCCTTCTACTCAAAAAGAAGGAATTGAAAGAAATAAAAGGGATTACGATGTTCAGGTACGTCAGCCAATCTCAATGCCAGATGAATATTTTCTGAATCTTTATCATCCTGATTGACATATGCGGAAAAATGTTTACAGAGCTGTGTTTACATTCAAGAGAAAATTTACAAGCCAACCCATTCTCAGGCTAAATCTATCAACACAAGCTCTTTTTCTAGCTCATATAAAACATCTTGCACCACTATATCAAATTTTGGACTCATTATCAGTCATGTTAACAGTATCACTCTGTCAAACGTTAGACAAACGAGAGGGTCGATTAGCGAACGTGTCACTGAGCGGTGATTTAAATCTCTGTGTGCTTAAAGCGTCTGTGAGCATAATTCCTCTGTGCTAGTGATCCTTCAGTGTCATACAAGTCACTTCTACTTTGAGGAGCCATAAAGCAAACTCACCCACAAACCCAACATTTGCCTCTCAACTAAATTCATGCTGACTTTAATTGACATTAAATTAAAAAATGTTGTAATTTCACACCATTACAAATGGATAAATGTTTTTGTAATCTTCCAGGGTGTGAATAGTGAACCCTAGAAAGCAAACAGCATGGCCTGGTTATGTCGTTGCACCAAAACACTTGTTTTAATTGACCAAAGCTTTGGTTGTATTTGTGAAACTCCGTTCAATCATCTGATCTGTGTGAACTATACAATTATATATTTCTTAGCAGATAGATTTTGGGTGTCAGGGATGTCATGCAGTAGTAAGAGAGGTCATAGCACATATTTATTTATAATTTTAAGCCACAATCAACTTTGTCATATTAATAACTCTGCCAGTGTGACAGCTCTGCTGACATGCCAGTAATAAAAAATATTAGACATTTTATTACACAGCACTTCATCTACTGTTGCTAACTGTATAGTTAGCTGTGTAACGTATCAATAGCTAGTGTAATGTATCAAGCTGGCTAGCAGTTTTCAAACAGAAAAGCAAGAGAAAATGCATTCGTTTGATTGGTTAAACCTGTTGCAAACCAAAGTATGTGGTAGCCAAAATGAATGTGTCCATTTTATAATGTTTCCCTTTTACAAACATTCCTATAGCACAATTACTGAGCAAGACATGTTATGTGATGTGTATATAGTCAGCTGTGTCCTATAATAACTATCCATAAAAAAAGCATTTTGACTTATTTGGAATATTTGAAGGTGGTTTAAACCCAAAATCCACACCTAGCTAGGCCTCGGGTGTGCTCTGATCCAGTACAATTACTTAGCACAACTGATTATTATTAGTAATGCAGAACAGATTGTCGTGAACAGCCTGTTTAATCTCTCCAACACGTGCCAGGCATGGTCATGAAGCCAAGATCTGGAGGGCAGCCCACAGCCCACTTTATCATTCCCACTGATGTCTATTACAAATAGGTTTTAATGTGGCACAAGGGGCCAATCAGTCTGCATTTGCATTTGTAGATTGCCACAAATGTGCAAGGGATAATTAAAGCCTCTCAACTGGGATTTGGGTGCCAGGATTTTTGACAGGTTCTTGTAAATGCAGAGAAAAATTAGAAACAAATACAAAGCCTCCATTTGCCATGTCTACAGCAATAAACCAGTAGCTATAAACTCAATGTTTGGCCAGTATAACAGCATAACATGCTGTCTGTTTCCTGTCAGTTGTTTTTTAGCTGCAAATCAGTGTTCAGGGACTTTTTTCAAGTCCCATTCAAGTTTAAATCTTAATAAGAGACAACCTTGGTCCATGTGTTACACTTAAAGAAGCTCTGATTCTAATTCAGTGGTGATCAGTGATTGGTTGTGGGGAACAATGGTGATCATAATCTATTGAAAATTAGGCTGAAGGGACTTAAATACTGACCTTCCATTTGGCCAGCAGGTTGTTGACGATAAGGCACATCTCCAGAAGATCAAGAAGCCGATAAAGAGCAGTGTCGAGGAGAACAGATATCCTCCAGACATCAGTGGTAAGGCCTGTTTAATAAATCAAGTGTAAAAACATATGCTATATGCTATAAAGTTGCGACAAAAAATAACATAAATATCTTCCATGTGGTCATGATGGTGTTTAAAGAAGATGTCACAGTCATAACCTGCATAGGACTCTCTAAAAAGCCTGAGAAGAAGTTCAGGAAAGAGTCTAACCAGCAGTCTGAGCCAGGAAATGAGAGGGACGTAAGAGAAACAGAAGGTCTGTGGAGCCCTGGAAATTTCCACCACCACTGGAGCTCCATGGACACTTGTTCATTCTGGGAATCGTCCTACCACACCTGCCACAGACCCACAGCTGATCCATGGCTATATAACGTTAACTTCACTCTGCCCAGAGGAACCGATCGGCACCGGTACGAGGAACTTTTCCATGATTTGGATCTCCTCAGGATGGAGTATCCACCCCTGAGGATCATCCACTCCTTCACAGACCTGGACATGACTGACACTGTCATGGTGAGTCCCTGGTCTTGATTGTGTCACCTAGTTATGCGAATATGTCTAATATTGACATTTCATGAACAACATATTGGAAAATGGTTCTCAAGTTGTCCCCAGAATATAAGAAAGTGATGATAAGTTAACCACATTAAAAAAACAAGCTTTAACCCTGCTGTCTCTGCGAAAACATCAGCGATATGAACCTGACTGTGATACCAGATGCAAGAAAAGAGCAAATATTCAGATAGATGAATGTCATTTTTGTAGCTACTATAGCTTACTTGTTTAATCTAGATGATACAATGAGTTTATTTCG
Organism: Hemibagrus guttatus; assembly: GCA_033459395.1. Classification (NCBI taxonomy): domain Eukaryota; kingdom Metazoa; phylum Chordata; class Actinopteri; order Siluriformes; family Bagridae; genus Hemibagrus; species Hemibagrus guttatus. Next base: position 13,464,851 of record JAUCMX010000015.1, read on the forward strand.
ATTAAACATAAACACAAGACATGCCTTTGATGCTACCAGTTAAAATGATGCAACAAAACAGACATGCATTCTTGATCAACCTCTTTCCTGTGTATGACCTGTATGAAACAGGTTCCTGAAACTCACTTGCTGTAACCATCAAATTTACATAGCAATCATCTCACACTCTTACACTCTCAGTACGGCGGCTTTTCTCCTGAAGCTCAACGTCAAGCTCTTTGACCATATGTAAGAGGCATATGAGCAACACATCCTGTGTACAGATGAGGAAGTGTGGGCTTAGCCCTGTGTGAGTGCGTGTTGTGTGTGTGTATAGTGAGTGCATGAGGAGTGTGAGTGTGTGTAGTGTGTTCGGTCATGCATAGTAAAGTTTGTTTCTAAAGACAAATAACGCGTCTTTGAGAGTCATGCTTCAGAGGAGAACTTCAAATGCCGAGAAACCAAGGAATAAACCAAAGGTAAAAAAAAAAGGAAGACTAATTGTTTTAGCAATATTGCATCAGTGCTTATAAACATTGCATATTATAATATCAGAAGAGAAAGGATAGTTGTGATTGGACTGGTGCAATCTTTTTTTTTTTGTTCTAATTTTGTTACAGAATTTAGTTTAACTACTTAAAATATTTTGTCCAAAAACAAGACAGGTTGAAAAAAAACTAAAACACATGTCCAAAAGTGTGTTTCTTTTATGAATGTATTTTTTCCCCATTTTTATTTATTTATTTATTGCTTTGTTGATGTTGTTTTCAGAGATCTGAAAAAAATCTTCCTTTTTTTGCAAGGTGTCCTTAAAAACAAAGCAAAAGGAACAAATGTATAAAATTCTATTCTTTTTTCTTTTTTTTTTTTTTAATTAATTTTCTGCCAAAATTGAGTAAGTTTAAAAAAAAAAAAAAAAAAAAAAATTCAACCATAATTCAATTTCAACAAAAATTACCACACTTGTGTCTACTTTCTGTATTGGTAAAATATAATTTTATTTTGCTGAAGTCATGTAACAGTCTTAAACATTTCACTTCTGTCTTTATCAGCGCTCATACAGCTTTGGCAGGTTCGACACGTCCAAAAATCAGTCCAGGTCGGAGGAGCATGAAAGCACTTTGGTAAATGTTTCAGTGTGCATTGCTACTTATAGAAATGGAGATGTAATAAAATAATAATCATAAACATTATGAAACATGTCATGTTGTACAGTATTGTTCCTTAATCTGAGGATTTTTACACTTTTTAAACCTCCAGGGACAGGCTGCTGATGGCGACTCGGCCGAGGGCGATCATATCAAAGGGGGAATCGGAAAGAAGATGAAAGCCATCTCGCTGACCATGCGCAAGAAGATGGGGAAGAAATACACTCGAGCTCTGTCAGAGGAAATGGTGAGTGCTGAAGATCAAAGCAAATGGGTGTTTTGGCTTTTTTTTGCAGCGTCTGCTTTTTCACATTTCATGTGACAAACCTATCACTGAAAGGCACGCCAACTTTCTAACCACTGAAGTGACAAAACAGGTGCAAATGTTACCTATCAGGAAGGCCAGTGAAGACTTTTTATTATTTAGAAAAGCAAAAAGCGGTAAAGTAGAAATAAAAAAATTTGGGTGTTTCTTAAATAGACTGGCAGTACAACTACTTTCTATGAGCAGCAACTCACGAGATGCGCTGTGACAAAGTTTCCATTGCTGTCGTATAACAGCAAATGTTTTATTCCCCTTATACCATAGCAGCTAGCCAGGGAGCATTGGTGGCTCAGTGGTAGGTTTCTTGCCTATCATGTGGAAGGCCCAGGTTCAATTCCCAGCCAATGCCTCAACCCCAGACACTCGATGCAGTGCCAGTCCCAAGCCTGGAAAAATGGGAGGGTTGCGTCAGGAAGGGTATCCAGTGTAAAACATTTCCAAGTTGTTGTGTGGACCAGTTGGTCCGCTGTGGCGACCCCGAACAGGGAGCAGCCGAAAGCAACTTCATACCATAGCAGCTAGCCAACAATGACCATTTTAATTTTATTAAACAATGACACCATTTTTATCCATTTATAGTTGCATTTAGCATAGTGAGAAATACCAACTATAAACAGTTCTTCTCTAATCACCCTCTTATTTTTATCCCTATTGAAGTACATATGACAAAAAAATGCACCTTGTTGCCAAGACAAGGCAAAGTGCAAAGTTCTCTATTCTGAAGACTTTCTCATGTATGTATGTAATTTTATCTCTGACTCAAATATTCTAAATAAACATCTCCTCATCGCGTATTAGCTCAACACTTTCTGACTAATCAGATATGAGAGTCTGATTTATACATGGCAAGGCAGCATTTGTGAAGAAGGTATATTTTGTAGTATGGTGTAGTAAAAAAAAACTAGTTTGTTGTGAAGGTTGTGTTGTGTTGTGCACAGGGAGACTGTGGAGATGGAAACCAAGAAGCTGAAGCAGTGATTAATGTGACTGAAGCTCCAGCCAAAGCCCACACCAAGTCCAGTAACTCTGTGGAAAGTCTTTTTAGTCTCCAGAGTGGCCAAAGCTCCATCAGTAGTAAGCTACACATACACGCACACACACACACACACACACACACACTGATCTCTATCTCATTTACCTTACATTTTCCTATTTTTTTAATAGTGTGGGATTTGTTGGTATTTGTTTATCACGCTGTGGTACAGAATGAAACAGGTGCAGGTCACAAAACTAGGTAGTGTGGTTTAACATGAAACTAGTTTTATTAAATAACCTTAAATAACTGAAACAGCACCTTTCATACAGAAAAATAACTAATGTTAGTGCAAAATTGTAAGCAAAACATGAATAAATCTATGTAATGCAGTATTTTTAAAAAAAAAAATATACGATCATAAAGATAAAGCTTCTACTGAGAATCCTCAAAATACTGAGAACTGATGAACTCCTGATACAAAATGTGCAAAAGTTTGTACACCTTTAGAACAACATGCAGCAGACAAATACATTGAATTTGATTGGTTTCACCGATGTTCCTTCATGTTAGCGAACGGTTCACAGAAATTATTAAATAAATCAGGTTAAGATATCACTAGTGAAACCCCCCCAAAGGGTAAATTTTAACCTTTGCATTTTCATTTCCTAAAGTGATATAAATAACCTCTAATAGCTATTTTGTCTTTCTAACAGCCTCCACCCTCTTTCATATCCTCTCAACAGCATATTTGATGTTCTCCATGTCATGTGTAGAAATCTTTATTTTTGTAGAGATTTTGTAAAATAGGACATTTCCAACTTTTTTCCCACCCAATTAAGACTATATCTGGCAAGTGGAAAACTTTTGCAGCCAGTTATATTGAAGTCTGTTCATCACATTGTTTCCTGTGCACATACTCTGTTTAAATGGCCAGGAAATAACTTTCAAGCTGTAACTCAAGTTGAAACTTTTAAGTCTGAAATGCTCAGCTTTATTCTCAACAGCTAGTTTATTTATCATGCAATTTTGCTGGCTATCAGGTGGCATCACCAGTGGCTCTGAGGGCTCGTGTAACAGAGACAGTCTGAGGCTGGAGGAGGAAGTTCCCGAAACCATTGATTTCTGCGGCAAAGCAAAAGTTCACACCGATTTCCTCCCGAGCCCATATGACACAGAATCTCTGAAACTCAAGGTAATCTCATTAATTCTTTCTAATGAGTGCAACTTACTGTAATGACCATAAAATGACAATCCCAGTGACCCAGGCCATCTCATTAGTGATGATAGGATACATTTCTTGTATCATATATGTCATGAAAGCAGTACTGATGGAAATATTCTAGTTCTTTTTATTGGTTTGGTCACTTACATCGAAAAGTCCTGAATGTGATATTAACATAAACTCGTTCCAGACTAAAGCATATGGGTTAACCAATGATGATAGCTCAGTATCATGTTATAGTCTTTATACTATTCCATTGCCTCAGGTTGGAGATGTGATTGACATCATCAGTAAGCCCCGCATGGGCATATGGACAGGCATGCTGAACGGCAAAGTAGGCAGCTTCAAGTTTATCTACGTGGACGTTCTGACTGAGGAGCCTGCTCCAATGCACAGGATTGGAAAGCACAGGAGAAGCAAGAGACCTCGACCCAAAACACTCCAGGAGTTCCTCGAGAGACTGAACCTGGAGGTGCTGCTTTAATTTTTTTTTTTTTTTACTGTATTCCAATTGCCAATGTGGGGAAACTTGGAAAGTGCATGAACACGGCATTAGAAACTAAGCTTTAGAGAAATCTGGATGCAGTTTTAGATCCTTACTGAACAAGAGTTGAGGAAATACAACATGAGCAAGAACAGTTTAAGAGGAATCAGACTCAAATAAGAGCCTTGCTGGATAATGGGATTAGGAATCAGTACAGTATACAGGAGTAGAAAAGTAAAGACATACAGCAGATTAGGAATAAGAGTCCTGGGATAAACAACAGGACAGTCTTTATGATTACAGCAGCAGTTCTCCGGTGCAAATGTACAGCATCTAGATGAGATTATACACTAAAGCAAGGGTGACACTTGAGCATGGAGTCTCACCCTTGCTTTATTTCAAAGGTAACCTCCAGGTAAGGATGACCCCAGTGCCTGTTAGCATTAGCCCACTTTTGTACAATTTGGCTAATCCACTGAGCCTTTTTTTTTTGCAACTTGCATTTTCTATCCATACCTCAGACTGTGAGTTTATTATAAGTGTATGCTCAGTTCCATTCACACAGATACATGACCTCATGTCACTGTACAGCACGTTTCAATGCTTATACCAGTTGCCTACTCACTAACTTCCTAACAGTCTAAAATGTCATAATCAAAATGTCACTCAGCGCTAAACCAAATGACCTCAAGAACTTTACACTTCATTTATTGCATAATTGTTTAAGTGATCAGTCATTTGTTGAATTGCTGGGTATGTCCCAAATGTTAAAACTAAAGCACAGTTTAGTGCAAAAGTTCCTCATTATAACAGAAAGGCATAATATAAACAAAAAATTTATCCTGCAACAATTCAAAATAAAGGACAAAATTGACCAAAATAAAATTAAAGAGAAGAATGGGCTATGAAAGAAGCTCCATTTTTGATGAAGGCAAAAATAGATATGCTAATTATTAGAAATATTAAAATGTGTAGATCATATTTGAAAAGAAAAATAAAAACTGAAATCTTTTCATTTTTTCATTATTTCATTTTTTATCATGCCCATCTGTGAAATGGAACAAACTACATGGCCTTGTTACTAAAATTAATTTATTCGTCTACTTTGCTCTAAAGGGTATGCAAACATTTCCACTTGACGGTTTTTTGGTGATAAAAAAAATTCCATGAGAAAAAAAAAAAAAAAATCAGTTCATCTGCGGTTTTAAACCCAACAGCCAATAGAAAATATTTTCAGGTTCGCTAGATTATGTGATATCTAAACCAAAAAATTTGCATTTTTGCAAACAGGTCTAAGTGTTTACACTGTTTTCAGAGATAATGGCGATAAATGCAAAAAATAAAATCATTAATAAGGGAAGTGACGTGCCACTGAGGTTTCATCTTCAGATCGTACTGTGTGATAAGAAGTTAAGACATGTCTAATGTGATGTGACCTAAAAACTGTGAAATCTTTTCTCTCCATCTTTTCCCCCCTGCAGGAGTTCATGTCCTCCCTGTTGCTAAACGGTTATCAGACTGTAGAAGATCTGAAGGATCTGAAAGAGCAGCACCTGATTGAGCTGAATGTGAAAGATCCAGAGCAGAGACACAAACTGCTGGCAGCGACAGAGTGTTTACATGACACCGAGGGTGAGTCTCACACACACACACACACACACACACACACACGGTTAACTTATTAAAAAGTAGACAATGAAAGAAAAAAAGCCCAAAATTGGCCTTTGTTGAATTTTTTTTTAGCTTTTTGAGCTAAATGCCAGCATTGAGCTACAGTCAGTTTTCTACAGATGAGCTAGCTAGGAAGCTGACCAAATCAGAGACTTGCTGTAGTTAGAAGTATCTTCTAAGCAAGGAAGAGATGTACAGTGGAATACGTGACCTTCATTAGCTAAAAGGCTAAACAGAGCTAAAGGCTAAAGAACAGCTAAAAGGAGTCCACAAGTGAAGCTACACTTCAGTTAGCCTTCTACACTTCACTGTAACCACACATCTGTTAGCCCTCTATGTTATATAAATGAGTTTAAGCTTGTTATTACAGGACCAACCACAACACAGTAAATACCTCAGTTGCATAAAATAGTACACCATATTTACACTGTAGCTAGGCCAATACACAATGCCTACATGTCAGTTAGCCTTAATAAACAATACTTGTACTTCATTTATCCTTCATTAACCACTTCAGAAGAGTTTGCAAAGCACTTAGGTGGGTCCACTAGTGTCCACTAACAAGAACTACACAACAGTTCCAACTATACTACAAAATAACTAAACAGCTGTTAACCTTTTACACTATAAAAAGTTTATCCTTCAGTCTGCCTAGTTTAGTATGCAATAGCTATTTTTGTTAGCCCACCACAGGACACAATAATTACACTTCAGTTAGCCTAAAGCACAATAACTATCCTTCAGTTAGGCTAAAGTACAATAACAGCCTTTCAGTTAGCATGAAACACAATAATTATCCGTTAATTTGAACAAAACACTTTTCAATTAGTCTAAAACCAAAATAATTACCCTTCAGTTACCCTAGAGATCAACAACTATCCTTCATTTAATATAAAACACAATATTTATCCTTCAGCTGGCATAAAAACAAAATAATTACCCTTCAGTTAGCCTAAAAATACAGAGGATTTTTTTTTTTTTTTTTTGATAAACATCAAAATACAGTCATTTTACTTCAGTTAGCTTCAGGAGCCTACTCTACCGATGAGTTTAGCTTACATCCTGTGCAGATTAAATCTTACTTTTAAACTGAATCATTTATTTACACAGCTGCATCTCTGTGCTCAGCTTAGATTCCCCCCTCATGTGTAATTTCACCTTGGATAACAGCAACGGTTAATAAATAAAGAAATATAAATAAAAGTAACAAACAGCACCCTGTCAGTGTGAAGCACAACATTCTCTCAGGGACAGTTATACAGAGTTAAACTCAGGGGTTAGCAAGCTAATCAAAACAGAATAAGTTTAACTTAAAGCAGTTGTTATGGGGTTTCAAGTGAGCATGCTAAATAGGAATCCCCCATCTGTAAATTTATTTTAAACCTGAGTTCCTGAGAAGTGAACAAAAACAGCGTGGAGTTAATGAGAACAAACAGGCCGTGATGAAAGCTCAGTTTACTGACAGGAAATGAGTGCAGTGGTGAGTTTTCTGTGGTTGTGTTTGAACCAGCCCAACCTTAATCATGTTGCAAAACTAGCTTTTTTTTTTTTCCTCAAAACATGCGTGCGGACAAAAAGTCTGTCGTTTTAGAAAGAAAGGGCAGTAAACAGTATTTTTACTTTTATCACCTAGATATATATTTTTTAAAAACTGTTTACTGGACATACATTATACAGATGTCTGATAACAGATGCATAAAAAAGTACAAAAGGTGTCAGCTTGCTGGTAACACCCAAGTCTCGATGTTTCTCTCTTTCAGCTAACAGTCAGAGAGAAACGGAAAATGAGGAAGTGGCCAAATCTCCGAGCGCCATGGCGAAAGCTGAAACGAACGGCTGCCCCAGAGACTCGGGCTGCTACGTCGCTTCGGACTGCTCTGACAACAGCAGCAAAGAGGACACAGAAAGCCACCTTCCTGCACCTCTGTCCCCATCACCAACAGAGGTTTAACCACACCACTGTGTGTTTCTGCGCTTGAGAATCTGACCTATATCTCAGGAACAACATGGCCATCGTGCAAATGGGGCAGAGATCAAACTGTGTAAATGTCAGGACATTACTGTAGATGTAGTTTCAGTGTGAATCTGGAGCCTTCATTCCTTTTTGAGCTGTCAGTCAATTGTGCCATGATACACAGAAATCTGATTATTTAATATATGTGTCTGTTGTCAAATCGTTCATAAAAGATTACTCCTTTCCACATTCAACTTTGACTGTAAATCAAAAAGAACAAAAAAAAAACTGTAAATAAAAGTGTAAATAATATGTAAAAGAAATAAATGATTAAAAAAAATCTTTTTGAACTCAAAAAATGAACTATTCAGCAGATGTATAAACTTCCTAAATAAACCTGATATATTTTTTCCAGTAAATCCACAATAATTTAATTATTTTTAAAAAAGTTTAAAAACATAAAATCCCTTTCTCTCAATTGTTTACATGCACTTTTTCTGTGGAATGGATCGATGATGCTGCTACTTGGATTTTAACACACTGCAGCTTTAATCTCAATCTGACTTATTCCAATCCACAGTAAAGTGTGGGTGTGTGTTACTTCTATATAGAATTAATCTTAAGTAAATCTGATGCATGTTCCACAGTTATTGCATTAGTTTGGAGTGGGCTTCTTTTAAAATCACTTCCATGAAGCAAACATGCCTTTTGCTGTATAAGGGATTAACAGAATTTAACAGGGATTAAAGCGGCAGTATGTAACATTTTTTGTTGTTAAACATGAAAGTGGCAGCATGGTTGAGTCAATATTATTAAAAAATGTTATATACATCTCAAGAGTATAACATTTCTCATTTGAAATGACTCATGACACCCACAACCATCAGATTGAAGATGCAGTCAGTGGTATTATAATCAAGACACATTTTGAAATATCTGCTAAAAGTTTCTCACACATTCTGGTAGCTTTTGATGAAATACCTGCTCATAGAACAACTCACTGCTACCTTGGTAGGATGTGTAAGTGATTTGCAGACCATCGTTATCTGACCAGTCAGGACAAAGAAGCCCAACCCCTTTGCTTAATCATGATCCTTCAGCATGTTTCTTCGTACTTCCTGAGCTAGTTTTTTTTATTGCGCTGACATAATACACCTTCTTCCGTTTAACACACAACAACATCCATGTAGCAAAGTGGTCTCCATGATACAGTCCCCAAAATTTACACACTGCACCTTTAAAACTGAGGTTCAAGAAAGTTATGAGAAAGTGTGCACGATCCTGTAAAAGATCTGAGAGAAAATGTTCCGAAAACCAATTCTGAACAATATCTGAAACTACCGCCGGATCCCGTTTCTCAGATACAAATTAAAATGTGTAACTGAACATGTAAAATATCTGTGAGAGTGTTGAAAGTGATGAAATCATGATCATATCTCAGTCTCAGTCTTGGTGAACCTCCTACGATGCATCACGTTCTAATCAGAGCTTTCAATCAGACGCCGTTTTCCTCTGGCAAGAGCAGCAAAAACGTAGATGTCTCTTCAATTTACCTTTATTTATTTTCTCCAAGTGGCTTGTCTCTTTTTTTTTCTTTTTAATTCACTTCCTACAAATGAAATACATTCAAATCTGCACGTCATAGAGGCATCGATTCATTTCAAACTCTGAGAACCACAGAACTTCAACCACTGCAGTGTCAACGGCACAAAATACTACAGTGAGGATAAAATATGAAAAAAAAAAACTACTCACAGTACAGACTGACGGCAGAATACAAATAATCCTCCTTTCTCCAAAGAGTACAGATCATCACAGAGCATAGAGTCGACTGATTCGCAGAAACAATAATAATAACAATAATAATAATAATGAGAAGAAGAAGCCACTTGCAGTATGGCAATTTATTTAGTAAATTCTACACTCCATAAGATGAAACTACCTACACTATCGCTGCAGCAACATTTCATCTTATATCTTACACTTTAATCCAGAGCGTAAGGCATCAGAGTGAAGGTCCTTTATATAAATAAGCAAATCCAAATCCAATCACAGAGCTGTGCAATTCATAGCTCCAAGAATCACAGACGCCCCTTGTCGGCAGTGGCAGAGCAGTTTGTTCCGAAAGTCCAGGCAACAATGTTTACGTGAAGTGAAACGAGGACAGAGGATCTCGGAACGCCGTCGGGCTCAGCGGGAAATGGTGTCGCGTGCGTATCCTTCATATCCGTGCTCGGTGTAGAGAGGCAGCTCGTCTGTGCTGCTGACGCCGTTGTTTATTTCTGCGTGAAAACGTAAGATAGCATGGTGTTGTTAGCATCAGAAGATCATAACAAAATCGTGAAATACAGCATGAGAGTAAACTGTATAAATTTAAGCAACACACTCAGAATAGAAAAACACAGGTACATTTCATTTAATTCATTTTTTCTTACTACTGCAGTGAATAATTCTAAAAATAATATTGAAAAAAATGTAATTCAAATAAATGAATCCTGCTTCTGCTGCTGAAATGACTTCAATTAAAACAAACACCAAGTTTCTTGTTTGTCTGTTTGTTTAATACTAGTTTGACCCCTGACCAGAACCACATCCATAATCGTCTTCAGTCCTTCCTCAGCTATCCTATGTAGCTCGTGTGTGTTCGTGTCCCTCACCTGAGAATATGAGCTTCTCCTTCATGATGTTGACGTCACGGCTGGGTCTCCGCACCACGGCGCTCAGCATGATCTGCTCTGGGTTGTAGCTGCGCATCCCGCTCATCCTCCACCTGCAAAAATACACACTCCTTCCTTTCAACACGGTATTTAACAAAACATCCTGATGTTCTCCCTTTATTTCAAATCACTCAAACGGTGAATTTTACTTCATATAATTCTGAACGTGTCATTTAAACATTTTGTACTTTGCAAAGTGAACATTTAAAATAAATAAATAAATATATTGGGGGGGTTGTGCCTCATTATTGCACGTCTCTGAGCTACAGGTTCATTATTAAATTCTTATTATTATTACGATTATTATTACTAAATATTCAGAATGATATCTTCAAGTCAACTCACATTATCACATCACTAAACTTTGCTCACCCTGAACCTGATGCAGACATAAGCCTGCATTAGCATTCTTTCCTGGACAAACTACAAGCATGAATAACCACAGACACATGATAAATGATTAAATAAATGAGCTTCAGGTCAGAGAATGTGTTATAGGGCAGGTGGAAGTCAGTAACACAAATATGACACCAAAAAAGAAAAAAAACACAAAGAGGACTTTGGGATGACCGACAAAAACGAACAGGTTAATGCAAAGCTTCCGATCTGCTGATGTAATACCGTTTTACCTGATGAAGTGAAAGCTGAGAGATTTGCAGAAAGCAGCGGAAGAGCGAAGAGGCATGCAGTGGAGAAGGCAGACAGGAATGACGAGAGAGAAAAAGAGAAGGAACGAAGAGAAGAACGGCATCAGTTCACAAGCAGTGAGGGTACAGAGAGATCAACGTGTGTGTGTGTGTGTGTGTGTACCATTTCAAATTTTAGAAATATACCCACTTCTGTAATATAAATATTCCCATGACGACTGCTGCAGATATTAAATCAGCCATGATCCATATTAAGCAGTATACTTCTGGACTCTGGAAAAAAACAACATCAGGTGTCATTATTGTGTTTCTCCACCAGATGGAGATATAACCGTACAACTCTTTCAAAGTATAATAATTCCAGGAGAAAAAACGAGACAGAAATAGATATAAAAGCTGAAAAGTGCAAGACACACAAGCTCCTTTGTCATAGAGCCAAATCACATCCTATCATGCCGTGATTACAGAGCATGCCATTCAATTAATTAACCCTCGGACATTAACGATTATTGAATTGTATAAGCCACAAATTGTCCAATTACACTTATCTGGAGCATCCGTGATTGGTCAGGATGAATCAGTATTCAGAAGGGCCAATAATACTGTGATAACGAATAGAAAATGATCCATCGCTCACCATTAACCAAATGGGCTGAGGCACTTTGCGGAGGATGTGAGGAGCGTCGGACGAGACGGACTGAACGCCGCTGCACCACAACACCGAGTAAAGCCACGGCTCATTCACTGGGTACACGTTCACGCTCACGTTTCGGTCTCTCAAGCGTCTGCTTGCATACACGGGTACACACAGATGTACAAATGTACAACTTCATATCAAATAACAAATATCACAATTATCAAGGTGCATTAGATCAGATTAATCTTTTTTTTTTTTCTAAAAGTTCAGTGGGTTCAACATTTGAATGATTCCTGCTTTGTGTGCTCTTAAAACTGTGACTTCATTCTTAATTGTTTGATTTGTAGAAATAAGGAATAATAAAAAACAATTACTATTTTACCTTTAAGAGAATCCCTTTAAATGGACGTGAAAAAATTCCGCAGATTGATATTAGGACAATAAGCAATTTATGAACTATTTAAATATTAGTTGTTGTTTTTTTATGTATTTAAATGTGACCAATAATCTTCAAGCTGTTTAATCTAGCCATGGGGGTCACAGTCCAGTGACTTCTGTGCCGGTCCCAAGCCCAGATAAATAGAGAGGGTTGCGTCAGGAAGGGCATCTGGCGTAAAACATTGCCAAATTTAACCATGCGAATCGTCAGTACTCTGAATTTCATACCGGATCGGTCGAGGCCCGGGTTACCAACAACCGCCATTGGCACCGTTGACCTAAATGGCGCCGGTGGAAATTGGGCTACTGTTGGTCGAAGAAGTAGAGGAGGGAGGAGAGTGCGCAGACAGAGAGAGAAGAGGAAAGGTAAGAGTGTAGGACTGAGAATAGGAACTCTGAATGTTGGTACTATGACAGGGAAAGGTAGAGAGCTGGCTGATATGATGGAGAGAAGGAAGGTGGATATACTGTGTGTACAGGAGACCAGGTGGAAGGGTAGCAAGGCTCATAGTATAGGAGCAGGATTCAAGCTGTTTTATTATGGTGTGGATAGTAAGAGAAATGGGGTAGGTGTGGTCCTGAAGGAGGAGTTTGTGATGAATGTTCTGGAGGTGAAGAGAGTGTCAGACAGGGTGATGAGTCTGAAGTTAGAGATTGAAGGGGTGATGTTGAATGTTGTTAGTGGTTATGCCCCACAGGTAGGTTGTGAGTTAGAGGAGAAAGAGAGATTCTGGAGTGAATTAGATGAGGTGATGGAGAGTTTTCCCACGGGTGAGAGAGTGGTGATAGGAGCGGATTTTAATAGACATGTTGGTGAGGGTAACAGAGGTAATGAGGAGGTGATGGGCATTAAGGAGGTGATTTGGAGTTAAGGAAAGGAACCTAGAAGGACAGGCAGTAGTGGACTTTGCTAAGAGGATGGACATGGCTGTGGTTAACACTTATTTTCAGAAGAGGGAGGAGCATAGAGTGACTTACAAGAGTGGAGGTAGGAGCACACAGGTAGACTACATCCTATGTAGAAGAGGCAATCTGAAAGAGATTAGTGACTGTAAAGTGGTAGTGGGAGAGAGTGTAGCCAGACAGCATAGGATGGTGGTGTGTAGGGTGACTTTGATGGTCTGTAAGAAGAAGCGGTCAAAGATAGAGAAGAAAATCTAGCAGTGGAAGCTGAAAAAGGAGGAATGTTGTGAGGAATTTAGACAGAAGTTGAGGCAGGCTCTGGGTGGTCAGGTAGTGCTGCCAGATGACTGGGAAACTACAGCAGAAGTGATCAGGGAGACAGGGAGACAGGTGCTGGGTGTGTCATCTGGAAGGAGGAAAGAAGATAAGGAGACTTGGTGGTGGAATGAGGAAGTTCAGGATAGTATCCAGAGGAAGAGGTTAGCCAAGAAGAAGTTGGACATGGACAGGACTGAAGAGAATAGACAGGAATACAAGGAGTTACAGCACAGAGTGAAGAGGGAGGTGTCTAAGGCCAAGCAGAAGGCATATGACGACTTGTACACTAGGTTAGACACTAGAGAAGGACAGAAGGACTTGTACAGGTTAGCCAGGCAGAGGGATCGAGATGGGAAGGATGTGCAGCAAGTTAGAGTTATTAAGGATAGAGATGGAAGGGTGCTCACAAGTGAGGAGAGTGTACAGAGGAGATGGAAGGAGTACTTTGAGGAGCTGATGAATGAGGAAAATGAGAGGGAAAAAAAGTAGAAGGGGTGAACTCTGTGGAACAGAAAGTAGATAAGATTAGAAAGGATGAAGTCAGGAAGGCTTTGAAGAGGATGAAAAGTGGAAAGGCAGTTGGTCCTGACGACATCCCGGTGGAGGTCTGGAAGTGTCTAGGAGAGGCAGCAGTGGGATTTTTAACTAGTTTGTTCAACAGGGTTTTAGAGAGTGAGAGGATGCCTGAGGAATGGAGGAGAAGTGTATTAGTGCCGATCTTTAAGAATAAGGGTGATGTGCAGAGTTGCAGCAACTATAGGGGGATAAAGTTTATGAGCCATACAATGGAGCTATGGGAAAGAGTAGTGGAAGCTAGGTTAAGGAAGGTAGTAGACATTTGTGAGCAGCAGTATGGCTTCATGCCCAGAAAGAGCACAATTGATGCAATTTTTGCTCTGAGAATTTTGATGGAGAAGTATAGGGATGGTCAGAGGGAGTTGCACTGTGTGTTTGTAGACTTGGAGAAAGTGTATGACAGGGTGGCAAGAGAAGAGCTGTGGTACTGTATGAGGAAGTCTGGAGTAGCAGAGAAGTATGTCAGAGTGGTGCAGGACATGTATGAGAGGAGCAGGACAGTGGTGAGGTGTGCTGTAGGTCAGACAGAGTGGAGTGGGACTACCAGGGATCGGCTCTGAGCCCCTTCCTGTTTGCTATGGTGATGGACCAGTTGTCAGAGGAGGTCAGACAGGAGTCTCCTTGGACAATGATGTTTACAGAGGACATTGTGATCTGTAGTGAGAGCAGGGAGCAGGTGGAGGAAAACTTGGAGAGGTGGAGGTTTGCGCTGGAGAGAAGAGGAATGAAAGTCAGTCGTAGTAAGACTGAGTACATGTGTGTGAATGAAAGGGAGGGAAGTGGAACAGTAAGGTTACAGGGTGAAGAGGTGAAGAAGGTACAGGAGTTTAAGTACTTGGGGTCAACAGTCCAGAGTAATGGAGAGTGTGGGAAAGAGGTAAAGAAGCGAGTGCAGGCAGGTTGGAATGGGTGGAGAAAGGTGTCGGGAGTTCTGTGTGATAGGAAAATATCAGCGAGAATCAAGGGGAAGGTGTACAGGACAGTGGTGATTCACTGTGGCGACCCCTGAAGGGAAAAGCCGAAAGAAGAAGAAGAATCTTCAAGCTGTTTATTGGAGCTTTCAGATTTTTTTTATATTATATTATATTACATTACATTACATTATTATTTATACTTTGAGTTTCTGAGATTTGGATTAAAGCCATTTAATTCACATGAGCAGTGTACCAAAAAGATTTTCTTCTAAAGCATACCCTACTGTGAGAACCCTGAGACTGCATTATCCCCTCACTATTTCTTGGAAAATCAAACAGCTGAAACATAATATCGTGGAACGATCAATATACTGGAATGCAATCTAACGCAAAAGTCACTGTGATGCAATGTCATGCCAGTGTCAGCTTGTAATGTCAAATGTGTAACCATGCCATATGGCATTATTAATGGAAAATAACACTACTGAATCACAATGTCATGTCAGTATCAGTGCTATGCTGTGCAATGTCATGCCACAAGTGATATTGCACTCTATAAGTACTGCAATGTCATGTCATGTCAACATCAATCCAGTTCAATGGAAATCCATCCAAATAATAAAGCATGACCATCACAGTTAAAAGTCTCTCACTGATCTTATTCCAGTTACTGGTGTAAACAGCAATGCTACATGACTGATAGGTGCATATAGGTTGCCATGGAGACTTGCCCATCCTTTTTCTTTTTTTTCAACCATAATTGGATGAGGATTAAAAGATTAAAGAATAAGCTATAAACCCACTTTTCTTCATCATGACTAGGATTACTAATCATTAGATTCAACCATTTACCATATACACACACATACACCGACCAGGCATAACATTATGAGCAGGTGAAGTGAATAACACTGATTATCTCCTCATCATGGCACCTGTTAGTGGGTGGGATATATTAGGCAGCAAGTGAACATTTTGTCCTCAGAGTTGATGTGTTGCAGGAAAAATGCAGGAAGCAATACTTCTTATTTATTTCATAGAAGCGCTGTATGTAGTTGTATGGTAAAATGTTGAGAAAACAGAACCTCTAGCTGAGCATTTTAATGATCATAAATAACAACTTTGTCACTTTGCAACTGAAAAATGTTGAGCGTTTGAGTTTCTGTCTTGTGAAACTTGAGCAATGTTTCCATTGAAGGAACCTTTTCAAGAACCTCTTGTATGTTTTCAGAAACTCTGGAAATTTAGGCACATTGTGTTCACAAGAGGAGCATTTTGAGTAGATGAGACAAGCCAGATTTTACTTCCTGGAACGTTGTTAAATGACCATTTAAAGTTCCTGCTTCAGAGCAGGAACATTTTTGTGGAGCAGGAGCTTTTATCAAATCACTAAAGCTTAGTAATGTTTATATGGTAGAACAGCAATGAGGGAATACACCTCATAATGAACTCTCCATCTCTCTCTCACACACACATACTCATATCTTTGTGCACTGACGTGTGTGTGTGTGTGTGTGTGTGTGTGTGTGTGTGTGTGTGTGTGTGTGTGTGTTTTTACCTGATTTCAGTTTGTGTAGCTTGGCTGTAGTGTATGCTCACTGTACGGATTCCCCTTTCTTTAAACTCCTCTGCAGTAACCTCCTCCTCCACCGTCTGCTCCAGCAGAGGCACAGCGGATCTCACCTTCTTTCTGTACCAGTCTGCCATCCACATCACCTACAAACACGCGCACACACACACGCATGTATACACACATATAATCTTCTGACCATTGAGTCACGCTGTCAGACAGCACACACACACCAACATCCTGACACTACCATGAACTCATTATCTGCATTCCAAACTTGTGTGTCAGCAACATGGCCAAAACAAGCTCCGGCATTATCTCCACTCGACACTATGGAGCAGCTTTAAAACAGAAAATAACCTGGGCATTTACAGTAAACCTTTCCATGATGATGGTACAACAAACATGAGCTCTAATATCCTTCTCCAAGATTTTTTTTTTTCCACACAATGCAATAATCACAGTCATTCTCAACCGCAGACCTGCAGATTTACTCTGAAGAGTTTTCAATAATTATTCAAATACTTGAGACAGCAGTGATCAGATACAAAGGGATCACACTGACAAATAATTGATAGGATATAAGAGAAAAAATTAATTATTAACTAAATAAAATGATCAAGGATTAGCTAGATTACCTTTTTATTATTTCATATTAATTGATAACTCATTTGCAATATTTTAGTGTTTGTTTTATTATAGATATGTATTGTAAATATACACTGATCAGGCATAACATTATTATGTCCACCTACCTAATATTGTGTTGGTCCCACTTTTGCTACCAAAACAGCTCTGACCCATCGAGGCATGGACTCCACTAGATCCCTGAAGGAGTGCTGTGGTATCTGGCACCCAAGAGTTGATCTCGCAAAGAGAAATTAGATCGGACTTGTTTGTTCAGCACATCCCACAAATCCTCGACTGGGTTAAGATCTGGGGAATTTGGAGGCCAAGTCAACACCTCAAACTCATTGTTGTCCTCATCGAACCATTACTGAAGCATTTTTGCTTTGTGGCATGGCAGGCCACAACCATCAGGGGATACCGTTTCCATGAAAGAGTGTACATGGTCTACAACAATGCTTAGGTAGGTGGTACATGTCAAAGTAACATCCACATGGATGGCAGGACCCAAGCAAAAACATTGCCCAAAACATGACACTGCTTACACCAGCTTGCCTTCTTCCCATAGTGCATCCTGGTGCCACGTGTTCCACCAGGTAAGCCATGCACATGCACCCGGCCATCCACGTGATCTAAAAGAAAACATGATTCATCAGACCAGGCTCCATGGTCCAGTTCTGATGCTCATGTGCACATTATTTCGGCGGTACACAGGGGTCAGCATGGGCACCCTGACTGGTCAGCGGCTATACAGCCCCAACAAACTGTGATGCACTGTGTATTACAACACCTTTCTATCAGAACCAGCATTAACTTCTTTAGCAATCTGAGCATCAGTAGCTCGTCTGTTGGATCGGACCACACAGGCCAGCCTTCACTCTCCACGTGCATCAATGAGCCTTTGCCGCCCATGACCCTGTTGCTGGTTCACCACTGTTCCTTCCTTGCACCACTTTTGATAGATACTGACCACTGCAGACCAGGAACACTCCACAAGAGCTGCAGTTTTGGAGATGCCCTGATCCAGTCATCTAGCCATCACAATTTGGCCCTCAGACTCGCTTAAATCCATACACATGCCCATTTTTCCTGCTTCTAACACATCAACTCTTAGGACAAAATGTTCACTTGCTGCCTAATATATCCCACCCACTAACAGGTGCCATGATGAGGAGATAATCAGCGTTATTCACTTCACCTGTCTTTGCTCATAATGTTATGCCTGGTCAGTGTATAATATAAGGACTTTAAAATAACAATTAAGCAATACATATAAATGTTTTTATTATTTTAAAATAACTGTTAATTCTCTAATAATATTTGTTATTGATCACGTAATGATAATTTATTTGTGTCAGTATTGTTATTTAAATATGGCCACAATATAAAGAATTTGTATCTTGTATGGTATGTACTACTAAATTAAATGTTAAATGTAATGTAATACATTATAATTAAAATAATAATAATAATAATAGAAAAAAATAATAATAAAAAGATTAATCTAATTTTTCAATAATAATTACCAGGATTTATTTTTTATCATTCGTAATCAATAGTTATTTACTTTTTCATCAATTGTAATGAATAATCAATTTGTTTGTTGTTGATAATAATAATAATAATATTGTGAGGTCACATGTCACCTGTTCAGACTGGATGCCTGAGCGCTGCACAGCCTTTAGGGCGTCGCTGATCCAGAGCTTGTGTCGTGGGTGTTGAGGTGGAGGTCTGCGCAGGCTGAACATCACTGAGCGGTTTGTCTTCGCTGCCAGACGCAGCAGTTCCACCAGACTACACACCGTCTGATTGGCCGCTCGGCCTCGCTCCTTCACAGACATTAACTGGGTCATCCAGTAGGGGTCATCCTGAGGGACAAAAGACTCTGCTGACTGCTGTTTATCAGCTCTGAAACAATCAATGGTTCTAATCCTAACGATAAAGAGAGCACAGTGTAAGCAAAGCCTGCTGCAGAGTCTGCTCTGTGTGTGTGTACCCTGAGAAACCACAGGCCAGCGTTTAGAGAGCGTATCTCAGACCAGGTGAAGAGCGAGGCGTCGTTGTGTTGCCGCTGAGGAAAGACTCGAGCAACGTCTGTGGTGCGGCGCAGCGTATGGTCACGCATCAGGAAGGCCACTCCATCTGCACTAAGGATGGAAAAGACACATGACTGTTTTAGCAGAAAATCGAATGAAAATGTGCAGTCTCACTTTAAGCAACCCATCTGTACCTTCGCTGTACCTGCTTGTGTGTGTGTGTGTGTGTGTTTGTGCAAAACGGTCTAACAAGATGCAATGAAATCACATAAAATAACATTCTTAAAAGTATATCTAATAATCTTAAAGAGAACTTCCTGTCAGAAAGACACTTTTCCAGAAACCCACAGTCTGTAGTTCCTGGTCCTGTTACAGGGTATACCCTTTAGACCATACTATAGGAATATTTTTTCCACTGAAGGAACTTTTTCAGTACTTTTTCTCTGTAGAACTTCAAACACAGTGTTACACTAGGAACCTTTATTCAAACCCAGGAACTTTTTCAGGAACACATTGACTGTTTCCACCAATGGGCATTGGTGGCTCAGTGGTAGGTTTCTCGCCTATCATGCGGAAGGCCCGGGTTCGATTCCCAGCCAATGCCCAAACCCCAGCCACTGGTTGCAGTGCCGGTCCCAAGCCCGGAAAAATGGGAGGGTTGCGTCAGGAAGGGCATCCGGTGTAAAACATTTGCCAAGTTGTTGTGCGGACCAATTGGTCCGCTGTGGCGACCCCGAACAGGGAGCAGCCGAAAGCAACTTCTTCTATTGACTGTTTCCACCAGGAGACCAGATGTTGTTCCATGAGAAATATTATTCCATGAAACTTTGCTTCAATGCAGCTTCAGCCTTTCACATTTTCTGAATGGTCACAGTTCCTGTTCCCCTGTTCGACAGGGAACCCAAACCAGTACCTCAATCAGGAAGTGATTGAATTTTTTTTAGGGATATGCATCATGCTGACTCATTCCCTCATTAATCCGGAGAGTGAATCAGAGAGCACAGAGTGTGTGACAGAGATTATAATTATCATGCCTGCACTTCATCAGCCGAGTCAATAACAAGCCTCTTGAGAGCGCCGCATCACACCACTCTATATCGCTTCAGTAGCAGGAGCAACAATCAGTAACCACGGTGCCGCAAGTGAAGCCGACCAATCCAACATGCAGGAGGTGTAATCACGCTCGGAACGGCATCAGAGTTGATTGATCAAGCCGTGCACTTTTCAGATGATTTATGCCATTTTTTTTTATTATGTAAGATTTAAATGAAATGATGATGAATGAACAGCTACCTGACGGTGACGTCGGCCTCGAAGCCGCTGACTCTCTGCTGCAAGGCTTTGTTGAAGGACATGATGGTGTTCTCTGGAGCCAGCTTTAAAGTAAATGACAATGAAGAGTAAAAAAAAATCTATTTGGTTCTTGCAGTAGCAGAATTTAACACATTAATCAATTAAATTTTCAGTTGAAAAAAAATGCATGCACAATTCTTATTTAAAATAAACAATTGTTTATAAATTAGCAAACAGAAAATAGCATCTGATTATTATAAATATTAACAGTTAAATATTTGCTCTTTTAAAAGCCTTCTGTTTAGGATACCGAAAAGTTATTTTAAACTTCATAGCCTTTTATTATTATTATTATTATTATGTTTTTCAATTTCAGGAATGTTTTTTTTATAATGATTTCTTCTTCTTTATTTCACTTTCCAATATAATCTTATAAAACCATTATTTAGTATTTTTATAATTATAACCTGCAGGGCCCCTATGATCAGAAGACACTAGTCTCAGCAGGGCTTCCCTTCTTAACCAAAAAATAAATAATAATAATAATAATAATAATAATAATAATAATAATAATAATAATAATAATAATAATGATAATAATGATGACGATAAAACAGAGATGGGTTTTATAGGAAGCCTGACATATGTGAGTCAGAGTAAAAACACTATAAGTTTTATCACTGAGTTTAATCACCATTGGAGCTCCTCGGCGGCCGATGATGGAGGGCCGTGACTTCAGGTTGGATTGGTCCATGATGCAGGGGGAGGAGATGGTGAGGGGAGTCAGGTAAAGAGCCAAAAGGACACACACATACAGCAGGAGAAGCAGTATCTGAAATCCTACACACACACACACACACACACACATACAGGGTGTGTGAGTAAAAGTACTTATAAGAGCAGGGCTCATTTGCACAATCCACTTCATTTGCATACTCACTCGTTCTTTCTCCACGCACGACCTGGCCGGCGACGATCCACCCCAACGCCGTCATGGCAGCCACGGCGCCAACATGCAGGAAGGGTCCAGTCGACTGGATACAAACATAAAACCACCACATGGGATACTGGAACCAAGCCAGGTAACAGAGCTGTGTTACAGACTCCTTAGAACAACATGGAGCACGATCTGGGGTCTCTAAGCCAGGGGTTTTACTGCAGTTTTACAGAGCGATTGAACAAATGTGTTCTCACCTGCAGCGAGATAAAGATGATGTCCCATTCGTCCCTCCATATGTCATCGATGGACACCACGCCTGTGATGGTAGTGAGAAGGACAGCCAGCAAGCCAATCTGCACAGAAATAGAGATAGTTAACATCTGCTGCTTTAATAATTTACAAATGAACAAAGCCTCTATAGTAAAAATTGTTCATGAGGAAGATCTGGTTTCCAGCAAGAGTCAGCGAGACATTGCTGAAAAATGTTACCAAAAAATTTTTGTAAATTGAGATTCTTGTCTGAAAGGAAGAACAGAAAAATCAAAATAACTTTTCTGAAATTTAACATGAAAAAAACCTGGTCGGAGTTTGACTTTTTTTTTTCCGTCTTATCAGCTCATATGGGATGCAGTTCTACTACTGAAGAATCATGTCCTTGGATATTTTAGTCATGATTCATTGTAAAATATTATACTCTGATCAAAAAACCTGAAGAATTTCCGGAATTTTATTTTATTTTATTTTTTAATCCAAATGATAAAACAGTGGTGCTTCGTCAAGCATTTAGGTCATACATACCTTTCAAAAATATTTGGTATTTTTTGGAGCACTGAGAGATTCATCTCAGTTTAGCCCCGTCTTAAAACATTACTGGTGTAACTTTGTGTCAGTCTTGAGCAAGTGAACTGTTTAGTGCTGCAGTATTTTTGTATTGCGCTGCTAAAAAAAATCTTGTTCTGTGAATGCAGTAAAAGTGAGAACACAAATCAATGTGTTCACCTTATGAATCCAGTAGAGGTTGAGCTGCTGCCCCAGCGCGACATGGCAAAGGCCTAAAATCTGAAACAGCATCAGAAACGAAGAAAAATCAGTCTGGGGTGAATTATATACGAAAACGCTGAGTTTAATGATGACTTTTATTTAATGTCTATTGAATTTGATTATTTAAAACTGGAAAAAAATGAATTACAATCAAATGAGGCACATCTAATCAGTTTGTAATTGCATTAAAAATACTTAAAGGTTAACAATGAAAAAATATAGAATGCTGAAAAGTGAAAACATTTATTTCATTTATAATAATACAGCATGTTACCCAGCAGTAATCAGTACAGCATATTATCAGTATTTAAACTAGCAGGTTCAGGGTATGAGGGTTTCTAATAAATAACAGTGAAACTAGTACATGAGAAAAAGAAAGTGTGTGTTTGTGTGTGGATGTGTTAAACGCTCACCATTAAAAATGCAGTGTAAGAGAATCCCACGAGTGTGGTGGCGAGAATGGGGACGGTGCCATCGCTCCACTCCCCTGATCGGTTATATAACAACCTGCGAGAGAGACGTGACTCAGTGTGACGGCCTCATAGGCACCATGACCTGAGACTAACCACCGGCGTCACTTATTACATGCTTGGTTTGCTTTAATTGACCTTTACAGCTATGGCTCCACGTCTCGCATTTGAGCAGGTATGTTTGTGCTGGATTATGTGACAGGGTTACAGAAACACTAGCCATAGACACTACAGAGGAAACATTTTTAGTATTTATTTTTTGGACAGGCATGAAACTGGTTAATAACTTCTAGCTTCGTACCAGTTAAACTCGTTGTAGTCATTGTGAGCCTCCCACCAAAAGTAGAACCAGATGAGGAGGAGGAGAAACGAGGAGCACAGGATGAGGAACCAGGAGCACTCCCACTGCGAAAGAGGAAGAAAACCAACAAGAAATTATTTATTTGTTTTGTATATTAGAGGTTGAGGTTTAGTGCTAACGAGGCTTTTTAGGGAAGCCATAAAAAGACAACGGACAAACTTCCTATCTGCACAAAGTTATTTAGGAAGCCTCTAGTCCTCTAGAAGTCTAGACCTTTTTGTTATTACCATGTATGCCTGAAATATCTGAAAAACATCATTCACACTTGAAGGAAGCTGTTAAAAATATTTCAGACATTTGACCTCGCTGTGACCTTGTCCAGTTTTGGATCTGTTCCAAAATTGAATCAGTTCATCTGCAGGTGACAATGATAGCTCCATATAAATCCTACAAACATTCAGCCATTCGTTTTTGAGAAATCGTACTAACGAGAATCTCAGACGAATGCACAGAAAACAGAAAAGAAAGCATAACCCCTCTAGCACTCAGTGGTGGAGGAATAAAAGTACTCGAGCAGAGCATTCAATTCTTGAATAAAGGGCTGTATTCAGTGTCTCCAAATTTCTAATCATAAACCGTAGTGACTTCTGTATCATATCAAACCATGTTGTGGTTTATTGTGAGAATTTATGTAAATGATTTAGGATTCATCATGACAGAGCTGGAGATATCACTTCAGAAACGGAAGAATGTTCAAAAAAAAAGGAAAAAAATTATAATGAAGAAAGAAAAATGGGATGTACAAAATTGTGTGTTTGTTCTTCTTTTTAAGTTCAATACTAATGTCATCTGTTCAGTGTAAATAACACTAGATAGATTGTGAAAAACAAAGATAAAGGAAAAAGAATAGCAAGCATGTAAGATAGAGGCATGCTGAAACACTGTGCTATAATATAAACCCACAGCACTATATGTAGCTTCAGTCAGGTGTGGTTAAAGTCAGGAGGTGTGGCCTGTTACCATGAAGACCATAGCTAGAGCAATGGCTGATCTGTTGTTGTTTTTTTACTTTGATGTTGATACGTGACTTGTGTGAAATATGAATGTGGTGAGGGTGATGAGAATGAGGACCTCTCCCAAGAATCCTGGGACAGGAACAAAATAAGGATGGGTAAGGTCCCAGATCCTGGAATAAAGTATTCCAGGATCTGGGACAGATCCTAGGAATCTAAATCTTGAACCTTCAAAGTTGTCGTCAAAGTGGCAAGAAAATAATAAACGACAGTTAATTAAATTCCTTCTCTGCAGAAACCTCAGTGGCCAGCGGTAAAGAGCAAACGACTTGTGAAATAACACGCAGCAGGTGGTAACCTTCAAGTGACTGAGGAGAGAACGAGAGTTGCACTGGATCGCCGTGGGAGACGGAGGGGCGGAGCTTCAGTGTGTAGGCTGACCTGGCAGGGAAACCACAGCTCCAGATCAGTGGATGTTATATAATCGGCACGCAGGAGAGGAGGAAAGTGATCTATCAGTATGCCTCTCAGTTCGGTTAACTGGCTCACAGAAGATGATGTGGGACACCTAATGATGATGTCCAGAAGTCTGGAGCCATAACTGACCATTCAATATCCCTTTATCCTAATTTTACGACTCTTTCCTCATGTAATAGTCCGCTCAGTTGAAATCATGAGTGTTGTTTAGTTGAAGGTTACACAAAAGTAATCGAGTTTTTAATTCCTTCGTGATAAATAGGGTGAAAACAAAACTCAAATCAGTGAACTCATGTGCTGGAGTTAACTTGGGGGGAAAAGAAATTTCAGACCTGTTCAAGGATTTTCCATTGGAAACAGACCTGCTGTGTTCAGTTCATTAAACGTATCATAAAATACATTTATCTGATGTGCATCAGTGAGGCTATTAGTGAGAATAAAGGAATGTTTAAAAACAGCATATATAACACTTGTGTTGGGTCATCTGTATAAACATTTACACTGAAAATCAGTGTCTTATTTTATACTCCATACCTTTCCTGATATGAGTTTTACACACACACACACACACACACACACACACACACGCATACACTCACACACAATATGTCAAACACCTAATAATATACATCAAATGATGTGAAGGTGACCTCAGAAACTCGAGAGGCACAATCAATCAAAATTTATGAAATTATAGTGGGGCAATTTAATTACCGTGAGCCACATAAAACATTTATATTGTTAAGTTGTTTAATCGTAAACTGAAAACAAGATGAACAGGACATTCTGTCAGAAGTCGAGATGCACGCTCAGCAGCAACAGTTAAGGAGAAAACACTATTATTCATTATCTTATGCAAAGTCCATATAGTTTCACCAGACCGGGAGGATCGGGGTTCAAACACCAGCACTGCCAAGCTGCCACTGTTGGGCCCTTGAAGAAGGCCCTTAACCCTCACTACTCCAGGGGCGTTGGATTAAGGCTAACCCGGAGCTCTGACCCCAATCTTCAAAAGTCGGGATATGCGAAGAAAGAATTTCACTGTGCTGTAATGTACATGTGATAAATAAAGGCCTATCTATCTATCTATCTATCTATCTATCTATCTATCTATCTATCTATCTATCTATCTATCTATCTATCTATCTATCTATCTATCTATCTATCTATCTATCCATCTATCTATCTATCTATCTATCTATCTATCTATCTATCTATCTATCTATCTATCTATCTTCTCACCTGCGCTAACAACCCGTACGCTTCACTTTCTGTTTACTGTCAGATTTCAACTAAACAATCCTCATAATATTTTAGCATTAAAAGACTAAAGCCATATTTCAGACTGGATTAGTTGGGAATATTTTAGTTATTTTAGCACTAAGTAGAAAACGTCCTGCCAGAACTGACATGTTTCTAAAGATTCGCTTATATCTTGTGGGAAAGAGACTTGCTCTACAGGAACTGCTTACTCTTTTCTATCGTTTTCCAGCGGAACCAAAATTTTAGAAACAAACGATCTACTAATGATGAAGGGAACTTGTGCAGCCTCAAACCCTTTAACAACAGCTTTAATAAAAGTCAAACCAATCTGACAGAAGTACACATGGGATTTTCACCATGACGACCGTGTGCACAGTGAGAATACCGAGATCACTTTATCCCTTATCTGAGTTTCGCATATTTCAGTTATTTATAAAAATTGTCCAGTCTGTTAATGGCAAAGCAAGAGGAGCATGAAGTGTTTCAACCCTGCATGAAAGGGGCTCAAAGATAATTCACTTAGGTATTAAAGCAAAATGAATGGAATAAAGTCTGACACTCTGCTAATCCATGTCTGGACAAAAGACTCAGGACGAGTTGCAGGCGGCTCATAAACTGGAGGACAAATCTCCCAAACCATAAAAAGGCCATGTGGAAAGTTTAAATAAGGTCATTGCCTTAACAACGCAAAAACAAACTGGCTTTAGTGGAGGCGCAGCATGACATTTACAACGTCGCTCGCTTTTGTGTGGCATGTTACGGAGTGTCAAGACTGCGACACGTCCCAGACCTCACTGCCTGAATCCTTCGTTGCGCAGAGCTTACATGGACTAATCTGGCAATCCAATCGGCTTCTCTAGAACCTCACGTGACCTCCCTTTAATCAGGACAGTAAGGACCACCAATAATTACCAGGCAGCACGCAACAATTACACATTCACAGAGAATAATTTCAAGTTTTTATTTACATCACCTGTACATATGATTTAACAAGGGTGTACAAACTTTTGCACTGTCCTCTATTGCATATTTCTGTCAAAATGGTGGCTCATGTAATGACGAAAATCATAAGGAATTCTTTCACAATCGTCTTGCAATCTTTGTAAAACGTAGAAATATACAAATGCGGTTTGAATCTGGGGGAAAAAAATGCTTTCGAAGGGTTTTATTACCTTTCTCCAAATAATTTTTATTCTTAAATGAGATTTTGGTGTCTGCCAGAATATAGCTGCAGAGAAACAAGTAATGTTTTGTGTCAGCGTTCTCACCTCATGATTAAAGAATAAAACTCCATGCGGTGTGCTGTTATAGGAAAACAATCAATGATGCTACCTTCACCACAGCACATCATGATTTTTGTTATACCTCTTACAATCTAGCACGTTTTTCATGAACCGTTTTTCATGGCAAATCCAACCGGTCAGACCCTGCTCTCAATGAGGATAAATAACAGCAATAAACAATCGTTCCCTCTACAGCCGCTCGGTTAAAAATGAATAAAACAAAACAAAAATGCAGCTTGCTTCATGTTACAGAAAAACCAGTGGCTTGCAGCTACACTACTGTCAGAGCCGCTGTTATAGAAAATAAATCAACATCTACTAAACAATCAGGACAGCGAATTCTGTAGTATAAATACTGATATATTATTAGACCGTCAATAACAACAAGAAAGAACGGCGCTATCAGCTGGATGGGGTCATGGCCGCACGTGTAGGTGTGTGTACCATCATACTCTCAGTCGTGAGTCTGTTTACTTTTCCCCTGCGATCAGCACTTCAGTATTTTGCCCACTGAACACATTCCATAAACAGTCTAATTTGCATTCACTCGCTTGAGCTTTTGTGTTCAGATGACCACAGCAGCAGGGATCAGGGATTTAAAAAAAATGGAAAAAAAAGCACACGTTGAAAATTTCATTTCATTACCTCACCCTGCTGCGTTGCTGCTCTGCTGAAAAACACAGCGTCAGTGTTTTTAAGGTGGAGCTCATAATCTAAAATATTTGCACATCTCCTTTGTGGGAGAACTCTGGCTGTGGATGAAACAGGCTTTAACAGCATGCCCCTAAGCGTTTTACTCTTTATACTTGTACCAGTGACCTGAATGTTGAGTTTAAATCCCAGGAACTGTGGATTACACCCTTAAACCCTCGGCCACATCCTTGGAACTGTAACTGCTCTCACTTACGATAATAGAAGAAATAAAAATGTAAATGCATCATGAGCAGCTTTAGTCAAAGCCGTTTAAGCTGCTTGATCAGATGAAGCCAGACTGATTATGGTGATGAGGCTCTTGCTTTCCAGCCAGATGTCATGAATATTAAAGGAGGCAATTAGCACAGATTCCACATCTGGTGCTGCATCCATGTTACAGAGATGCTAAACAGTTACCTGAGGATGGGATCCTGTTTTTTGGCGATCTACCTCTTTCCTAGGAGTGTCATTATGTGAGATTTTGAAAATCCCTGCACCATGCTGAAGTGTTTCTTAATTGCTCTCAACATCAGATTCATAGTTTAGGAAAGAATCTTAAAAGTCTTACTGATAAGAGAGCTTTCCTTAGATACAGTGGATATGGTGGGCTACACATACCTTTAATGTGATTTAAGAGCCAACAAAATAAAAATGCACAACATAAAAATGACGTTAACATGACGTAAAAATGACGTAATCCATTGTAGTTCAGGGTTTTTTGATAAATAATAAGATTCTATCTGGAACATGCTCTCAGGAGTTTAAGTACTTGGGGTCAACAGTCCAGAGTAATGGAGAGTGTGGGAAAGAGGTAAAGAAGCGAGTGCAGGCAGGTTGGAGTGGGTGGAGAAAGGTGTCGGGAGTTCTGTGTCAGAGGAAAATATCAGCGAGGAAGGGGAAGGTGTAGAGGACAGTGGTGAGACCGGCCATGCTGTATGGTTTAGAGACAGTGTCACTAAGTAAGAGACAGGAGTCAGAGCTAGAGGTAGCAGAGCTGAAGATGTTGAGGTTCTCTTTGGGAGTGACAAGATTGGACAGGATTAGGAACGAGTACATCAGAGGGACAGCTCATGTTGGACGTTTGGGGGACAAAGTAAGGGAGGCCAGATTAAGATGGTTTGGACATGTTCAGAGGAGGGAGAGTGAGTATATTGGTAGGAGAATGTTGGACATGGAGCTGCCAGGCAGGAGGCAAAGAGGAAGGCCAAAGAGGAGGTATATGGATGGAATTAATGAGGATATGAAGCTAGTGGGTGCAAGTGTTGAGGATGCAGAAGATAGGGATAGGTGGAGAGAGATGATTCGCTGTGGCGACCCCTGAAGGGAAAAGCCGAAAGAAAAAGAAGAAGATCTGGAACATGTTCTGGTGCCAACTCATCACTCAGATGAGAGCGAAAGAGAGATCTGAATTTGTTCACACCAAATTTAAATTAAATGAACCAAAAAGAAAAATGTTGGCCGAGAGGCATTTAGAGCTGAAAACATCCTCACCAAATTCACTGGTTTTCACCCACTGGTCAGAAATATGACAAGCAAGAAGGTGATTAAACCTTTCGCAAGGGCAAGGTTCATCTGAATATATAGAACATGGAGCCAGAGCTAAATGACTCATTCAATTATTATATAAATAACTAGTTTTAAAACACATTTTGTATCGCATCTGTTCATCATTCATTTTCTCTTTACGTAAGCTCATCCTAACACATCTGATATCTGCAGACCTACAGCTCTGTCCTTTGTCTCGGTTTAAAAAACAAAACACATGACACGTTCGATTCATTTCCTGAGTCGATTCACTTTCTCAATCCAGTTCAGTTTTAAGCCAGTCAAGTCCACCTTGCTCAGACTTTCCTGGAGCTGTGCTGTGTTTTCACCTGCCGAAAGAACTGTGCTGAGGAGAACCCATCAGGATTCCTATAAAATGGCTTAAAAACTGAACATGCAACCTCTAAGGATTCATAAGGTTGTAGATTGAATCTTTTTAAGAGACATGTCTTAGATAAATCAACCACATTTGGGGTAAAAAGGGGAGTTTTGTATTTTAATGCATACCAACAAACTGGAAGGATGGCTTTTAAAACCTGACAGCCATCTCTGGCTGATTAAATGTTAGTATTGGCATCTGCACTAGTATAACCAGGCACTCTCCTCTGTGTGTTGTATACAGACAGGAATGACCTACAGCGTGCCCTTCTGGAGAACCTGAAACCTCGGATTGGGTTTCTCTCTTGACCGTCCCACACAGATGAGAAGGTGCTCAGGCGAATTTCTTTAGTTCAGGAAAACCAGGTACACAAAATTCCACCGTATTGTACAATCACCAGTATCAAAGTCAAGTCAAAGTCAAAGAAGCTTTATTGTCACTTCAACCATATATAGTTGATGCAGTACATGGTGAAATGAGACAATGTTCCTACTGGACCAGAGGTGCTACACATAACAAAAACAAAATACAGGGTGACGCGGACAAACATGAAGTTAAACTAAGGTGCAGAATTTTTAAACTAAACATACAACATAAGTGCAGGGAATGACGAGACAGTGCAGACAAACAAGATAACGCCGACTGTGTGCAAAAAAAGAGCAGTGTTGTACGGTGAGTGCAAAGAACAGTGTTGTACAGTGAGTGCAAAAATAGCAGCAGAGATAACTCCCAGCGCTTATGGGGATACTGGGACCGTTGTTTTTTTATGGGTACCATGTTTTATTTAACACAAAAATCTAAAAAGGCTTTTTGCTTCCTGACATCAAAGCTACTCCAGGTGTGTCCTCTTGTGTGATGCAGATCAGAGGAGTGTGGGTTATTGTGTGAACATCAGACGAGCTGATCTGCATGTAACGCTATGATTGATGATATACGGGAATATAAAGCGATAAAGATGCTTCCTACCTTGGAGCTGTCATCGTGGGAGCGCTGGTAGCGTTTCCAGCGGCACCCGTAGATCCCGGTCAGGCAGGACAAACACAGCTGTCTCTCGTAGACCTGTAAGGGTTGGTGTTTCACCATGCTCCTTCACACTCGGCCTGCCACCGATCTGCTCACATCCCACTCGGTGTCAGGAAACCTGTGGATAAAACACCTCAGCTGAAAATTTACTAAAAACATTTAATTATTGAAATAATTAGTTATATTTGAGGACAGAGAACAGCTGGGACGAAATATTGACTGTCCTAAAACAACATTGTTGGATTCAGACTTACAAAAGCAAATTGTGACTAGAATTCATTGTGTTACTCTCACGTCAAAACAACACAAATATCACATTTGCTGTATAAAGCTGAGAGCAAAAGCTTGCACACCCCAGGACTAAATAATTTAGTGTGACCCATAAATACAGTTTAGAATTCACATAAATTTCTATCTTTTCAAGCAAAAAGAGTAAAAACCTTTTTCTAAAAATAACCATTTTCAAAATATCCCTTTCAGTGTTTGATTAAAATTCTAAAATAATCTATATAATGAATATTTAAAACCTATTATATGAAATGTTAAGCATATAACTCATTAAAATATTTTCTTACTTAAAATTCTAACAGCTTTTTATTTATCTATTTATCCATTTATTTATTTATTTGTTCTTGTCTTTCTGCAGGATACAATCACATTTTAATTGAATTTCATATACCTTTAATTCATTAATTTATTTATGGAACAGCTGTAAATAAATGCAAGCTTTTGTACTCAATTGTAATTGGTTTTAAAAACAATACTTCATTAAAAAAGGTAAGGCTGTACCGAACA